>VYXH01012057.1:869856-953125 GCA_013397275.1 Burhinus bistriatus
AGGAGGGAGCAGCGGCCCCCACCCGCGCCTCTTACCCCAGCCTTTCCCGGCTTTCCTCCGGGCTGAGCTGGTCGAAGCTCCGGGCTTCCTCCTTGCCCAAGAAGGCCTCGTGGTCGTACTGGAAGCCCGGCCGGTCCTCGTGCTGCGCCGTGCCGGGCCGCGCCCGNGAGAACGCCGTTCGACACGTCCAAGTGGGGAGCTCAGGGTCCTCTTCCACTCCTCGTAACGTGCCAAGCTGACACCGTTGGAAAACCACGTCGGCACAAAATAGCGGATCGTTTCTGTTTCTCTGTTGTTCTGTGTAGTTTGTCCATCCAAAGTATCAGGTTGATGGTTTCTGCTGTCATCCTAAACTGGTTTAGGAATAGGACAAAAGTATGATTTTTTTTTTTTCTTCTCAAGGCAAGTAACCATAAGGCTACAAGTAAAAAGAAAAAAAACAAACAAAAAAAACCCCACCACACACAAAAACCCTGTGGCTCTGTTTTGAGTGTTACAGCAAGCTGATACCCAAAAAAGGTAGAAAGCCAAAAGGTTGTCAGCACTCTCGTAGAGGATATTTATCGTAACAGGGTCACTGTCACTGTAAGGGAAGCAAACTCAGGATCCTGAAAACTGCAGGAGAAAGCAAGCCCAAAGCACAGAAAAAGGTTTTTTTTTTTCCTTTAATCGCAATTTATTTTGCTCCAGGCTGTAGAAGTCTAGATGGAAGTAATTGAAATTTGCAGCTAATATATTTCCTTTTCCTATGTTATATCCTTAATTCACTACTAGGGAGGATTGTCATCATATGCAACACATTGTTCGTTAATGATCCTGTTGCTAAGGGGTGCTATTTTGAACTATATGACTAAGCATGGCCACGGGGGTTTGTCTGTCCATCGTTGCTTTGGACCTGAGGGTGCTACAGGTTTCAAATTGCAACACCTGACTCGTCTCAGCTCGGTCCACAGGGTATATAAACCGTATTTGTGATGTGGCCTTTGGCAGTACTACCAGCACTGACATGGAAGATGCTGAACCCGACGGCAGCCTCCCTTCCGCTGTTGTTGCCCTGGAAGACACCCTTTTGACCGAAACCTCTTGGCGCAGGGCTTGGCTGTAATAACAGCAAAAAGGTGCTGTCAGAGACTTCCGCATTTGCTGGTTTCTGCTTTTTGTGACTTGTGCAAAGTGTGAAGAAGAGTCATGCAGGGCTAGCGGTGGGTTTGCCTCGGAACCCTTGGTGACAGTAGGAGATTTCAAACATTTAAACAGTCAGATACGTTGTTACTTTAGGCAGAGCTAAACGCTAATGCACCCTTTTCACTTCAGCCGTGTGAGCTGCCCTTTGGTTTAGGCCTGGCCAGACTGTCCTCTACATGTGTTTGTACGTCCTCAGCTGAGCATGTGCTTCAGTGCCGTTTTGGTCAGAGCTGCGATATGCACGTAGCAGCTTGAAAGTGGTTCAGCTGATCATACCAACTGCGGCTCAGTTCACAAAGCTAGTGAGATGCAATGCTTTTATTGGGGTTTTTTTGTATTAAGCAAAAAGTTTTTAAGTGTTTTCGTTCGCATATTCAGGAATCTCATATTTGTGCAGTAATTCAGATACTTCTCTTTTTTGTGTCTCAGTCTTGTAATGTTCCTGTCCCAGATTCCTACAGCTATAGTGTTGTTTCCAGTGTTATTCCAGAGGTGAGGCTGTGCTGAGGTGCTGAATTTTTACCTTCTTGATCCATGCGGTGCTCGAGTGTGCTGCTAGTTAAGAGAGAGGTCATTTGCATGAGTAACAGGTAAGTTTTACTGCTCATTCACCCCATCATTGTTGTAACACTGTAGCTTGACATTTGATCTTAGTAGCGGAGGAATATGAAGTTATTTGAGGGACGTGGGAAATGAATCTATATATTCTGTTGTCAGAACAATTTGGAGCTGCTTCTGTGAGAAAAGCTACAGTAATAGCAATGCAGAATGGGCTAAGGGCATACATGGTCATTCATTTGAAAGCCTCCAGACATTGGGAAGGTTTGCCTCAGGGATATGGGTTCTGGCCATCAGAACATTTTAATTTTGCGCTGTGTTTGGGTTCAAGTGTGAGCGAGCCCTGAAATGCAGTGATCTTACTAAAGATGGGAAACCATGAATGTTCTGATTCCTCTAGACTTGGTTCGGGACCACTGGTAATAACAATAAAAATGTGATTGATCTAATATGACTTTTTGTGGAAAGGGGAAGATACTGCGATTACTTGTCCTTAGAGGGCTGAAGTATTACATTTTAATGCTAAGAATAGACTGCATATTCAGTCAAAACTGTTGTTGACCCAATCAGTCTTAGTGTTGCCAGATTTTTGTATCACTCAGATTAATGTTTACAGATTTTGCGGTTGGGTTGTTGTGACCTCATCAAACACCTCCAACTCTCAATCCTCTGTGAAAAGTCATACTTTCTACTTCTTCTACTCAATTCACAAAATAGTTAAAGTTTTCTCTTAAACCCTTCATCCACAACACTTGTTTCTTGAAATACTGAATATTTTTTTCTGAGATACTGATATTTTCTGGTTTAGTATTACTATGAACATCTCTGCTGAGAGAAACCTACTGCTACTGAAAGATTAATATTAATTAGGTTTAGAGTTTAAGGTGCTGTTTTCGTAATCCATACTTCTTTCAGTAATGTGTCTGAGTTTTATATACATAAGGTTTCTTTGAAACATTGCAAAATACCTGGTCTGCAACATCGACAATGTTTTTTAGCAATACATTTATGCAGCAGCAGGCATGCTGGGTAGTTTATAAGCTTTTAATGAAATGCTGGCAGATATTAGGGTTTTATGGGCTGGAAAACAGTGCAAATCAAAGAGCTTTGCTTACTGTTTATAGCGTTTTTCCCCTGAATCTAACAATATTTATCTCACTTTTTCCATCTTGCATTTTGCTCTTCACATATTTACTTTCCCTTTCACTGATATATTTACAGTCAACAAACTATTTTGACGGAAATATACTTAGAGCGACAATATGCCTGTCATCATGTGGGTCCAGTTACCTGGATAAAGCCTGAGATGACTTGTTTCATATCGTACTTTGTCTTCAGTCTACATTTATCCTAATGAGGGTACACTTATATCTTGCATCTTTAGTCAGTATTTCTGGACCTCGTTAATTGTGCCTCTCCTGAGGCCATGGAAATGATCCCTAAGCGGTGCCATGTTTTCTGACTGCCTGCTGCCTAATCCCAGTTCTTATCATGCTTTCAGCAGCAAAACTCTTCTTGGAGCATATAATCTCTATCAGTAGGTTTTCCGAGTCCCATCTGCTAAAATAGTCACAATACGTGTTGGTGTCATAGTTTAGGACCTTTGTGTACTCATACTTACATTTGAATTCCATGTTAAAACTAGAATGAGATTCAGGCCTAAAGACTGAGTCATAGTTTGGTTTTAAAGGATATGGTGAAAGTAAGTGATGTAGCACCTAACAGTTCTTAGAGTGCAAATACATCTTCGGTTAAAAACTCAGCCCCCAAAACTGCTTGAAATCTTCTGTCTCCTCTAAATCTTTATGAACTGTGCAGCTCCTAACCATTATGCAAAGGCTCACTTATCCTGGCTGATTCTTGAAGCCAATACTTTTCTTTTTCTGTCCTTCGCAAAATTCATTTGTTTATTTCTTGCTCTCATGGAGTGCCTCATGGAGCTGGCTCCATTTACATAGAGATCCCTATGTAAATAGGTAAAACACCAATACACTTACTGATTTTCTCATCAACAAATCGAGTACATTTCAAAGTCTCACGTAGCTATGATTAATAGTCCCCTGAGGCAACCGGGTGGAATGAGAAAGTAGATTTAACTCAGCAGTCCAAGCTCTCATGGTCCCACTTCGTTACCAGGGAATGATGGCTTTCTGGGGCTGTATGCTGAAACAGAAGTGATCTTAACGTACTGATGGTGAGGGTAGGGAAGTACCAGTACCATCCTTCTTAGGGTCAGTGTGGCAGAGTGCCCGGTTTCCCAGGGAGAACGGTGAAAGGCGAGGTCTACGACTAGAGCCTATTTCAGCACTGAAAAAAATGTATTCTGAAGCTTAGTTAGGGAGAATGGTGATCTTTGATGATAACTCTGTTAACACTATTAGGAGGTAAAGATAAATGCCTGTGAGAAGCAGATGATTTCTAAGTAAGCAAAAGAACTTTTTCAGAGAAGCTAGAAATGGAAAATGTAACAATTTTTCTCCTCAATTCTACTATACTCTGTGAATCCAGAATAACTAAATTATAGTATTCCTCTGTACACAGAAAATATGATTGGTTTGGATGGATATGAGGCTAATGTATGTCACCTCAAATTAAATTATAGAAACCTATTTTGTATTTTCCAGATTTATATTTTACATTCCAGTTAGCCTAATATGCCTTACTCAGATCATGGCAGCAGCACTATTTTTGAAAACCTTGTCTTCTCCTTAGGGCACAGGACACCTTCATCAAAGTTGTTGAAAAATTTCCATTGACACCAAGAGACTGCAGCTCAAGCTGTTTGTATACAGTGCTGCTGTATTTTATTGGAAATGTAATTGTTGTAGTATTTCAGAATGTACTTTTTATGTCTAATTTATTTTGGATGATCTAGCATTAGATACCCTGTATTTGTACTTTCAGCCAAATTCTGCTAGGTGTTAATTGTTCTCTTCAGCTTGGGTGGACTGTAATTTTTGTCTCAGCTCCCATGGGAAACTAGAAGTTAAGAGATCAGAGCACAATCAGATCCCAGCCTGCAAATAGCAGCAGAAACGTTGCAGGAGGGGAACTGGGGGAACTTTCAGAGAACCACTTTGATTAGACTTAGTTTTGACCTGTCCTGAATGGCTGCTTCATCACACCACCACATCCCTTTTCTTTTTTTCTTTGCACTGGTGTAGTCTATATCACTCCCTCCTCCTTCTCTTCTTTTCATCTTTTTGTGCCTAGCTTGCCAGAAGCAAGTTTCTTGACGTAATCTACCCAAAATAATCATGCCAATACCATGAGCTTGACAACCTTCTTAGCTCTGTGTGATATACCAGTTCTCTTGCTCTGTACCTTTCTCATCTGATTGTGCTGTGAACTCCTTGGGCAGGGATTTTCTACTGTTTCTACCACTTAGTTTCTGGTTACTACTACTGGTTGCTGTTTCTACTGATTTTCTACTGAGCCTGTGCAGTGTCTGGCTCACCTGGGCATGGTCTGAGTTGACCCTTAAGGTACTGCTGTCAATGAGCATAGTTAACAACCATTTTAGATCACTTGGGAGCAGTCTTGAAGTTTTTCTCTTATCAGAAATCTTTGTGATTAGTGTTTTTTCCAACATTTACATTTTCAAGTGTATAAAAAGATCCTTTGCTTCTGACAGCGTGAATCTGTGCGCTGTATGTGCAATTTGCCCTGGTAATTACTTATGTATGGTGATAACCATAGCAACATCCCAGGTAGATAATGTCATGCAAATTACTGCAGCTCCAGGGATGGAAGATGTTAATACAAGTATGTACTCGCACCCCTGGTCTTCAACATTTTGCAGCGACTTTCCCTTCCCCTCCCCCATACATGTTGTTTTTAAATTTCCTTTCCTCACTATGATCGGGAAGGAAAAGAAAACCTCTTGCTATTTTTCTCATTGATATTCACACAGAGGGAGGGGGAGGGTGGTCCTTCAATGTTTCTGTCATGAATAATTTTATATGAGCAGTGGAAATTCCACAGTGTATGTAGGGCATAAAAGTCTAGAGACTTGGATACACTGCAGGGCCGTGTTGTGCTTAAACCCAAGTTCTTGCATTTGTAAACATGGCGTGTGAGCATGTGGGGGTGGAATTGTAGCCACCGATGTTTGGACTGAGGTGTAAACCTCCTCAAATCATTTACAGAGGCTATGGGAGAGCAGCTTTGTTTTTCAAGGCAGACATGCTGTGGCTGAATACTTATCAGGGCCAGTGCATTGTTACTGAAATGAAGAAATAGCGAAGAGGAACCTGGTAACAGTTACCCCTTGTTTGGTCATAAGCAAGAGAAACGAAAAAAACCTGCATGTACACTAGTCCTTGTGTAACCTTAGAACCCTGGAGGTATGAAAATAGGATAAACCTCTAACCTGTAACTAGAGTCTTTTGTTAAAGATATAAAAAAAGCAGGCAAGAAAATTGATTAAATGAAGGTTTTTCTTTTTGGGGGAAGAATGACACTGTTGCTGACTTCTTTTTGCTTTGCAATTAAATATTTGGAAGGTGGGTGTTAGTCCTGCAGTCAGTGCTGAAGTTACCGATTACTGAAGGCTGTACTGCCCCAGCCATTAAATGAGGAAATACCCTGATTAAAGAGAGTGGAGGTTTGCAGAGAGTCAGAGAAAGACTGCAGGCAGCCAGAGGCACATACGTAGTCTGATCCCAGTTTGTAAGGAAAATGTTCCCAAAGCAAGTTGGGAAGGTTTAGGCCAGCACTGAATTGTCTTCATCATAAAATCATGGTCTCTTTCAAACAGAACCATAGTGAGGAGTGGAAACAAAATGATTGAAGTCACCGAGCAACTTTATTTGTGCTAGAGGTAGTAGATGTGGAGAGTGTTAATTAATTGGAGATTAAAATACTGCCAATCTGTATCCCCTGGTATCTGTACAGGGGTGTTTGCCACTCTTACAGGTCTGCCTACAAATCCCAGATTGTAAAGTTTAATCCTTTCTGCTCTAATTTCTCTGTGAATTAACAATTCAATACTTTACCCAGTGGTAGCACTGATAGCACTTCTCAGCTGTGCCAGTCTGCCAAGAATTGCTATTGATGGCAGTGGAATTTGAAAAGTACCCGTGTCTGGGTAATCCAGTTTGTAGTTAAACCTTGCACCCGTGCTTGCAGCTACACACATCCCTGATTTACACTGGAGTTTTAAAAAAAAACATCTACTAGGATGCCTACCAAAGGAAAACAAACTGTGCCAGAAAGAAATATACAAAGTCAGGCTTTTTATCATCTGACAGAAACTATCAAGCCTAATTGTCTGCTGGAGGTTTTGCCTGTCTGCCTACTTCGCATATAGTGGACATTTCTTTGTCATTTCTGTATTCAGCATGGGATTGTCTAAGGATGGCCTCTCCTTAGGCTCCATATCACATTGAAGGAATGCCTTGGAATTATAGGGATAGCCAAACTGAGGTCCTGGCAAGTTAAATACACACTCTCTTCAAATTAAAATTCATAATAACAGCACTGCTAGACCTCCTGAAACCTTGTTTATAGGCCAGTTTCTTTGACTGACCAATATCACAGCCAGACAAAACATTTGACTGGAATTATCCAGTCCTCTGCTTTCCATGGCTAGGATGTCTTCTTCAGGACTGAACTGACCTTTTCCTAAATAAGTTCAGGGGACAGTGGGGATCATCACTGACATATTTTTTTGTTTACCTGTGGTCTTGTTGTTAAAGCATATATCTCTATGGTTTTTAAATATTATTTTTATTCACAGTGAGGTATTATTAACAGTGGATTAAAAATGAAAAAACTGCAAGTAACTTAGGAATGTCTGAGAAATGGTGTCAGTTGTTAATGAAACTCATAGCACAGGCTTTCAATGGAAGATCTTACAAGTCCATCCCAGAAAGCTTCCCACAGAGCTGCACTATCATTCCAACACAAGGAAAAAGGTGTGCATGAGAAAAGATTTGCCTAGGTTAATGCCACATTTGGGGTTAATGTTGAGTTTACTGATTCTAGTTTCCTGCTTTAGCAAGGGTGTTGCCTTCCTCCCTGCACTACGTAGTTTCCACATTTTTATTCGCTTCTAGCTAACAAAACTAAGGGAACTTGCTGGCATGTGAAAAAGCGCTATATTAGCCAGCTATGCAGTTTGTATTTAACAAGTGGGTATATTTTATCAGAAAGTGAAAGAAATAATAACATCAAATTCATATGTCAAAAAAGCATGTGTGTTTAATAAATAATATATGATGTGCATGATTTTATTTACTGTCTCTTCTGCTCGCTTTTTCCGCCTCACCAGTTGCTCACCTTTGCTAGTTTATGACATGATGTTCAAGGAAACATTGCGTTATCACATGCAGCAGACATCAGTGAAGAGAAATTGGCTTGTCATCAATGATAATTGTAAAACCAGCCCTATAACGAACCCTGCTTTTTGCCACAACCTCTGCCTCCTTGGTGCAGAAGTGAAACAACATCCACAGCTCTCATCTGTTGATCATTTTTAACCCAGGCTTAAAACCTCCATGTGCAAAGGTCAAGTGTAGACAGGGCTCATCACAGGGTTGAGAGATGCATAAAGGCCATAGCTGCAGAGCAGCCTGGAATGTAGGTATCCAGGGGAACAGGGGATCTCAGCTTGCTTTCCTAGCTCTTAGGGTATCATTAAACAGCAAGCTTCTGGTTAAGACTGACCATTTTGTGTCTGTTGTGCCAGGGGAGAAATGGCACAAGAAGCCCTGGAGACAGTTCACTTCCTGAAGCACCCGTGGATTTCTCCATTACTCCTGTAGAAGTTTCTGAAAGGCTGGTACGGCTACGAGCAGCTGTGGCTGTGAGGAACACATTCCAGTGGCTGCCTCCAGGTTCCTCCTATCTCCCAGCCTTCAGACCTGACAGTGATTTCCCTACTTGGATTAAGGTCCTCGTTTTAACATACTGGGCCCTGACAAAATACTTCTAAAGCAAGCTACAGCAGAGGTGCTGCTGGCTTGCACCTCGGTGGTTTGGGGTGTAAATGGGAAGAAACATGAACAGTCAGACTCAGCATGCAGTTTGGCTTTCTGGGAGAAGCAGAACAGGGCTGGCTTGGAAATTAAAGGGGGAAAACTACCTTTAAGCTTAGAAATTTCTATTGGTAATATATAGCGCAATTACCCACTGAAATTAAGCTACCTTAGAATAGAAGCGTACCAACTGCAAAAGGGGTCTGTCCAATATCCACTGAAACTAGCTGAAAGCATTTTAGTAACTTTAGTGAATTTAGTTTAATTGTCAACAGTGGAAAACAATGCTGCACATCTTTTAGGACAGGAAGCACAGTATGCCGTAAGCAATATGAATTCCTTTTCCTCTTTTTTTGGATCACTAATTTTTATTTATCACACAAACCATAAACTTCACACAATCTTAAATGTAGAGATAATGTACTTTTCTGCAATAATAGAGAAGCTGTGCTCTTTTAGCCAGACAGATGAAATAGAAATAGGCATATTGAATGAATTCTCAGTGAAACATTCAACTTCCTTATTTTTCCAAATCTTTAAATTCTAGCTTGCCTGTTAAGGATACAAAAGTGTAATTACACTAAAATATGCTCACAAAGGACAGCACATCAACTAAATTTCTTCAGACAACAACATATGGATGTCCAAAGACTTGGTTGAAAGCCTGTCATACAGGGTCTTGCACTCAATAACTTTTCTGAGTTTTGTTGACTATTTGGAATTTACAAACCATTCAACCAGAATGCACAACAATTGCAGTTTTGAGTGTGTATAAATAGCACTCATGTTAGAAGGGTTAGCTGCTTAAGTATATTAATTAAAGGAAGTCTACATTTCCAATTATTGCTTTGTTTTGTATCTATCAAGGCTGCAGCACACCAGTTCCTAACTGATCACAAGTACAGCAAACTAGATAGGCAAAGCCAAAACATCTATGGAAAAACATATTAACTAGTGCCAGAATTGTGAATAGGAGATTGTTTAGATAAACTGAGTTATGAACTGAAACTAGCTATAGTACACAGTCATAAATGCCAGTGAACCAGACAAGCTAATTCCTTGCCTATGAAGTAATGTTGGAATGCGTATTATATGCAATTTATGTTTAAATATAAATATGGGATTGCCTTTTAGGTTGTGGAACAGAATCATATAGGCAACAAACATTACATCTAGGGTCTTCTATGAGTGAAAACTGTTGTGTCAAATATGGTTAGTTTAGTAGGGTTGATGGGCTTTATTCAACGTTCCTAGAATTTATCTGCCAAGCATAAATAATTATTTAACAACTAATAGGGCAAGGCCAGAAATATAATAGCTTTTATGTTGAAATTAACATCAAGTGATCTGTAGACATCTGCTAAGCAAGCCAAATGTGGTGTATGTGCTGTATGTTTTGCCTCACTGCCTCAAAATAACAAGCAGTGCTTATATTTGGAGGGGCAGTTTTCCTTTTTGAAGTGGATAAAAAATTGCTTTGATAGAAAATCACTTGCACTGTTAGGATCAAGTGTGTGATGATCATTAAATAGCCCTACAAATTTAAATAATGCTTGATGCTGAGATTTCAGCCTTGCAAATGCTCGTTTCCTGATGTGTGCTTAGTGTGGTTCAGAGGGAAATGGAGGTGCTTTTTTGTTAGAAAGAAAACAAATTATCATCCAGTGCATTCCAGCCTTTAGCTGTTGCAGCTTTCTGGGGTCCAGTAAGAGTGGAAGGCTGGGCTCCAGTGAATTTATTTTTCCAAAATGACCAGAAGGGTGAGGGAAGCATAAGAAAAGCTACAGCATCAAGAAAGCCTGAAGAAGTTCCAAGCAGCAAAGACTCCTTCCAAGCAGATAGTCGCTGTTGCCTTGCAGAGATCTGCATTGTGTGTGTAAGTGTTCGGGTTATGTGGATGCCAGAACAGAAACTGTACTGCCTTTGCTTGAGAGCACCACTGTTGGCATGGGTTGTTTGCTTTACTGGCTCTTGCAGTTCATCTGCTTTCAGGGCCAACCATTCGATCTTTGGCATCTTCTCTAGGGGTCTTGGCCTCTCCTCTGTTTTAAAAGTATTAGAAGGAGGTTGAATTGCTGAGTGGGGAACATAATCTTTGTGAGGCAAAGTCTAAAGATGTTAGTAAGCTGAAAGGACTGCACTGGCAATTTACTGTGTACTATGCAGGAATGAATGGGAGACTCATATTCATTGTGCTTATGTATGCTCAAGTTCTTTATGTCTGTATTTAGATCTATTAACACAATAAGATTAAGCCGACTTGACTTTCTTGAATGAACAAAGCAGTAAATGGCAGAGCCTCAACAACAAACCCCATAAATGTGTACTGCCACCAGCAGCATGACTAACACTGGATCTGAGATCCTGTGGGGTTTGGCACTGACACCGAAGTCACTGTTCTGAACAAGCTGGATTCCCTTTCGTACAGGAGCCTTGGCACTGACCTCACTGTAAGCTGGCTCGGGCTTTTATGGGGGCAATGAAGGCTGGGCTCTGCGCTGGACTCGGTGTTTCTGCCCTAAGCTTTCCTGAACACGGGAGTGCAGCCTCAGGCTGCTCTGGCTCGCACTGCCGGGAGTCCCTGGGGATTCGTCTGCCAGCTGGGTTAGCCAGAACACACAGTGCGCCAGCCAAAGTCAACTTCCCCCTGTGAGGGCAACCACAGCGAGGAAATGTCAGATGCTGGTTGTGCCAGTTCTCAAACCACAGCTCACCCTCCCCAGCAGGGATTTCCCCAGCAGGTAAGTGGCAGCAATCTCTGCCCTGTGCTGGCAGCTCCAGAGGACAGAGTTAGAGGAACAGGACAAAGTGTCGGGGGAAGAGAGTTGTTGCATTGGTAAATCCAGACTTCTTCAGAAGAAACTGGGTTTTGACTGTGACATTTTTCCCTGCTGCTTCGAGGCACACATGATGAGAAGGAAGAAATCCCCTTTGTGAAGGCCTCTTCTTGGATTTCAGTATTGGAACAGTGCACAGAGGAGTCAGGAGTGTCCCGAAGCCAGAATGCTACTTAGTTTTGTCTGTGGATGAGGCTCCTTGTAGTCCAGCACAGCTAGAGAGAGCAATATCCAAGCTGGATGGAGAGAGTGGACCACCAGTTCTGTTGTTTGGATATTGCAGCCTTGACCGCCACAAGGACTAAACATGGGACATTATTCTAGAGGGTATAGTTGGGCTTCTTTGCAGGCATTCATCTGATGTGGGTGAGGGAGTTTCTCTGTGCCACTTGATCTTGGCTTTCTGTGAGAAATGCTGAATTGAATGAGAAATTTAAATGTTGTGATTCCAAATCTGCTGCAGGTGTGTAACAGCCCATTCAGCTTTACTCAGATGATTAGGTTACTGCTTTTAGTACAAAATACATGGCAAAGCAAAGCAGTCATTTCTATGCAGGTTCTAGAATGGTACATTGTTGCATTTTAGCACTTGACATGAGAGTAATTTACACACAGTCTCTGCTTTGTCTTCCATGAAAAACAAACCCTCTACAAGCAGACACAAGAAGTCTGCTAAAGATTTCACATTATTAATGTTTATTGTAGTGCTGCCAGTTAATTACCACATTTAAGAGCATGCCCTTTGGAATGGTGCTTCTTGGAAAAACATGTTGACACGAATTCAGCATCGCTGCAGCATCTCAAAAGATCTGTGGGCCTGATTCTGCTCTCAAGTGAAGTGCAAATCAGGACTAAGCCTGCTGAAGAAAGTGAAATTGGCCTGGTGTAAAAACAGCTTTGGGGAAGAATGAGACACTTTGATTTCAAAGGCTCCTTGCAGTCTCAGTGCAATACAAGTCAGTGAGAAAGCAGGCCATGTGTTGGAGGAGGTACGTTTGCTAAACTTGTGAGGCAGGGGCTGGCCAAAGGAGTGTGTATGCCAACCTGAAGCTCTGATAGCACTGTCATTCAGACAGCAACTTCCTCCTCTCCTTGTTCAGTGCCTCTGCTGTAGCCAGGCATTTTACAGGGAATGCAAAAATTGCTGGATAGACAGCAGTGCTTTCTCTGGTCTGTTTTCCCTCTAAAGGTGACTCCAACTGTTTGGTTCTTCCTTTGACTGTCCCTCGTGCTTCCATCTGGCCATTTTTTCCTGTGTGAGTGGAAAACCCTGCTGAATCTCCAAGCTCAGACCCCATGGTCATCAGGGAGCTGTGCATGGCCCTACATGTAGGGACATCACACAGGTGATGGAAAGGTGAGGAAAGATAGCATCACTCAGTGGAAAAAAGGTCAAGAAAGTCCTTAACTTGGTACCATGCCCTCTTACTGTTCCTGTTCTCCACATTCCCTTGCTGTCCTGCTGTGGCTGGCTGGCAGGGAACCTGGGCCTGAAAAGTGCTGCGCTCTTGTTAGGAAGCAGCTTTATCTACCTCAGTAGTGTCTGAGACATGGCCAGCCCCATGCTCGGTTTAGCATCTTTTGGTTCTGCATGCTGCTCTCAAAGAGTGGAATTATTATGTTCACTAGAAAAATTACAGTTTGGTCTGTCTTTTATGCATCTGTCTCTCACTGTGATCAGGGACTCTCTTTTGATTTGGGGCTGTCTTTATCTCCATAGGTCTACCTGACAAAATGAAGGTGTGATTGTAGCGTGTTGGCCTGTCTTAATTTAGCTGGCAGAGGTAATAGTAGCAGTGAGGATGCAGCAGCACTGGCTAGCAACCAAGTTAGAAAGTCTCCAGAGACCTTGTGTATGTATCTCAAGGTATGTTGACACTGCAGCAACTGCTGCTTGCAGGGATACCCTGAGATAGCTGTTAACAATTTCACAATGACTGAATTGTTACTTAGCAATGACCAAGTTAAATAACTGCCACAGCGTTTATTGCGCTTCTTGGGTGGGTTTTGCAGCTTGTCCTGAGTACCGTGCTGCTGTGGATGGGCTGCACCTGTTTTAGCTAACGAGAAACAGTGACAGTGTTCTGAAAGAACAGTGTAAATGTCCATCTAGACACATCCTCAGCACATACAGAATCAATGCTAAGAGATTAAAGACAGAAAATGATGCAAAGAGAAGACTGGCTCCTATGTAGAGCAACTTTATGGCTAGCATGTCGGAGGAGGAATGGGGACAAAGTGATGCTTCCACTCCAGTGCTCCAGTATGAGCCTATGCCAGAAAAATGATGACCAGAACTATTAAAACTCTGCCATGGTGCCTGACTCTGGAAGAAGCAAAGCGCTGGCAGAGACTGTGTCATGCTGCAGAACAACCTGCCACTGACTCAGAAGTAGTAGAAGTAGAGCATGAAAACTGGGCCTGAAACCCTGAACAACAATAAACGGACGTTATCTGCCACAGACTGATCCCTGGAGCCCTCACGTTTTACCCCATGTCATGGCTTACGTAAACTGTCAGACTAAAGAAGGTCCACAGAGCTGGACTGAACTGAACACCTGGCTCTGCAGCGGCAGCCAGTACTTCTCCTCACTGAACTGTGCCTGCTTGGTGGAGTCTAGAGCTTGGATCTCTCATCCTTGCAGGTGGTTTTTGGATGCTGAACCAAACGCTGCATTTCTGTGCCCATTCCCTCTCCTGAAAAAGGGCTCAGCTTCCCATTCAGTCCAGCAGAATTGGACCTTTGGACTTGAAAATTATCTCAGTCTTTCGGCTAACAAGATTTGTCCTCAGGATTTTTTCTTACATTCTACTCTGAATATCATTTCTACGTGCTTCTATCTTCAATAGGGTGATGGGCACAATCTGCACATGGAATTGACCCTTGTATTATAAATAGTTTTGATCTGCAGTATGTGTGCTAAAGTTCTGAAGTATTTTAGGAGTCATTCAGGTGTGCTCCTCAACTGGTGTAGACTGACTTTATATCAGAAGCCAGTGGAGCTTTTCCACTAAAGATCTGACCCAGATCTGGGACAAGCCTATGGTCTGTATCTTTCTGAATCTCTGTTTTAGTCACACACACAAAAGTGCTCTGGAGTTTTGGTAAACTTTGCTGAGGCCAACGGGACAGATGCAGTAAGTCATCTGAAAATCGGACCGTTTGTACTGCGGTTCTGAATTTGAGACTTCAGTTTTCTGCAGGTGAGCGTGAAAAGCCAGAGATTCCGGGTTCTGCCGGCCCTTGCGAGGCTGGAACGGCAGCGCAGATCCCAGCCCTCCCCTAGCCCAGGTTGGTACTGCAGTAGCCCCACCTGCTGTTGGATGGGAAGGAAGCGGCTTGGTCCTTTAATGCGGCCTGATTATGTGATAAAAGTGAGTCACTTCAGATTACCCTATCTCTTATCACCCTCTTTTACACTTGCATTCTCCCTTTTACACCCAATTCTTTGCGGTCCTTATGTTTGTCGTATCTTATGTTGATTCTAAGCTCTTTGGGGTAGGAAGTATATCTTATCTCTGCTTGTAGAGCACTAAGTAAATTTACACACAGTGTAAGTGCTCGATAATAATAACCCTGGTCTTTTGCTTTTAGTAGCGTTTGTGCTCTCTGTGAATCTGAATGAGTTACAATGTTACAAAGGCAAAGATATAATTAGGGTATCTGAGGTGGTTTTCTTCTAATCTGAGGAGGGTAACTTTATATTGTGTTTTTTTGTTGGTTTTTTTTTCTCTTTAGAAATGAGAACAATCATAAACAAGTCTGCCTACAGTAAGAAAGAAAATAAATATGAGACTTTTTAATTGACCAATACTTGTAACAAGGATAGTGTTAAACGATGTATTAAGAGACTTTTTCTTAAATTGAGCTGCTTCTTTTATAAGCGAGATGAGCACGGTGATCAGGAGTAAGGCTTATTCACACAACGGAATTCATCTGAGATCAGGGTGCTTTTGGAACAGAAAGACTTTTATGTCTAAAGGTTTCCTTTCTTTATAGAGCATTTATATCTTTTAGGGACAAAGTCTGCGAGGTACTTCAGCTCGTGCCTGTTTTCCGTCACTATTCCATTTCAGTCAATGTTGCTGAACCAGGATCTAGACCATCAGCTTTCCTTCCCCTACAACAAATCTACGGTTAAAACGATCACTATCTCCCCAAATATCTTAGTTTAGAAGAGTTTACTAGCCTGCAGTGTGACACATTACATTGCATTTGGGATTAGAGAGGGACTCAAACCAGCAACATTTGGGTCTGGAATGAGATTCCAAACACTTTGCTTATGAGGATTCTTTAGGCTGATCCATTAGAAATGTGAAATTGAGAGTGCCTGAATGTATGTGTTGTTATTCCTGCATATAGGCTATGATATGTACAGGTAGAAACAGAGTGAAAAGGTGTTGTTATTTAGTTTGGGACAGGGTGGGGGCTCAGGATAGTTGGTATAATTTAATTTCTTACTAAAGTGAGTAGAATTAAAGTCCTGGCATTACCTGAGATGGACAGAGCTTCTTCTGAGATACCTACTTGGCAAAAAGCCAGCAAAACTGGCTTCGGTTGACATTGTGAAACCCTTTGTATTTGTGACAGACCATGTGTTTTACACCTGGGCTTATAAAACTTTTATAATAAATCTGTTATTAAGCCTCAGTATGTCATTTTGATAGGCTGATAGGACAGCTAATAGACAGCATTGAGCATCTGCTCATTTCCTGCATATAGAGAGTTAGATTTGTTGGTGACGCAAGATTTTAAAAGTCAATAAAACAAAAAAATGCTTAACGACAGATCCTTAGCAGATAACAAAGATATTTATTTTATTCATGAATATAACACACTTTCTCTCAAAAGATAGTTTAGACCTTAATTTTTAAGAAGATGTTTGGATTTCTTAGATGAGTAAATGTATTTGCTTCTGTCTCTGCCTAATCTGCTTTGTGCCTGTGTAACCCAGCAGGGAGAGCACAGCACTTTTTGATATTCTCAAAAGGGGTGAATGTGTCTTGCTTTGAAGATGAGGGAGGCGCAGTAGTGGTTCGTATACCATGCCTAGGTTCTCCATGGAGGTTACACTTTACGCTGCAAGAACTCAAAATGCCACGACTGCCGTGAAGTGTAGTGATTCCAGAAACTCAGTGCATGACACACAAAGTAAAGAGGAGAGAGAACCATGTAGCTGCTGCATTTCTTGATGCCTTTTGAAATACCACCATAGGTATGTTAGATATATATTATATTTTACTGCAAGATACTAAGTAGCTGGAAGTTACCTTATTTGTTTTCTTAGCATAAAGCATGTTTGTAGGTACCTCTAGATGCCAGAGTCATTGCAGTGGCAATTAACAAGTAAGGATGCGCCCTGGCTTTACCTTACAGGCAAGACAGTCCTTCCTTTTCTAGGAACACTGATACTCATTTATCCTGGAATCCAGCAGCACCCAGGCTGAGACATCTGGCAACGACATCTGTGTGGTAACTAAGTGTTCTAGTGTCTGTAATATTCCTATGTGAGTGCAAAGTAGATTCAGATGTTTGGAAAATTACAACAGGAATGAACGTATGTTTTTCTTGAGGAATTCTGTAGGCAAGCAGGTCATCCTTTATTATACTTTTGTTTGCAAATAATGTAGTGAAAACTGATGAACAGAAATCTGGACCTCTGAAGGATAAAAGCATCATGACAGTCTTTGTGGAAAGTATGTTTTCTGTTATTAGGTACAGGTCATAAACTAGTAGGGGACTCTGAAGTGGTTGATTAATCTTTTCTTAAAATGCTTGTTAATAATGTGGTGACTCTTCATAAACATGGCAGTTTAACAAATGTATGATCGTGTCTATGCATGGGCTCCTGTCAGTCTGCTCGCTCAGGAATGGGTCAAAGACAGGATATGGAGAGGTATTTTGTTGTTTACTCAGGGTTTTAGCTAAGCATGTTAGAAGGGTCTCAGTTAGCCAACAATCTGAATATCCCTAGAGTACATGGCTGAGGCAAGATTTGTAAGGGGAAGTTATTAGTTTATTAAATCTACTGCTAGAGTTGGAAAAAAAATACATAACGTTCTGGGCATATGAACCATCCTTAGGGCGCTTCAGAGGGATTGATGGCAGCATTTGCTACATTGAAAGCTCAGTGGATATGAACTTATGTCTGTTTGGCTCAATTACTGTGCTCTGAGCAGTGTAATTTAAATATTGTGTGTTTCCAGAAGGTTAACGTTGCTGGTACACTTCATGCTCTTCACTGTAAAAAGCAAACGCTTTAAAAACAAGTGACAATCTTCCATTTGCCACTATGCAATCAGTGAAACTGTTCTGTTAAGATCGAAATTTCCAAGGCTAAAGTAAATTAGAGCGGGGTACTTAAATTTGTTAGTCCACATGAAACAAATGCAGAAATTACACTGTAAAACTGGTGGTAAGGGGTAGGCAGCACACGAATTGAGTTGTGGGCTAAATTTGCTTAACTATACTTTCTGTAAGGGGAACGGCTGTGCTCTGAAGGTAGAATTGCCCGCCCTTGCGTAGTTTAGAAACACTTGTCAAAGATCTGATATCCCTGGGGCAGACACTTGCAGACTAGTGGCACAAGGTTATAAATTCTGCAGCTTCCCTGGGATCCATAGTGCTGCCATTTCACTGGCAGCGATATCCCACGTTCAACCTAGAGCAAGCCATGGTTTTCCTAGCAACAAGTACCCTCCGTGTAAGTTCCTTAAGATCCATATCTGTTGACATGATCATGGCAATAATCCCTTCTCCAGGTACGCTTACACAAATTACTGTGAAGCAAGGTAAGGTATGGATTTAGTATACATTTATCTATACAGCAGTGTTAGCACACTTTCAGTGAGGGAGAGCACAGATACAGGCAAGCTGCTGTGAAGCTGGTCATTGCACGGTGAATTCACCTAAGCTATTCTTGCAGTAATTTGTTCCTATAGTTGTATTCCAGGATACAATACCAGCCTTAAATTTCATCAGAATTTAAAGTATGGCTAATTTTGTGCTATTTAGTTTTAGATATTACTACTAGTTTCATAGCAAACTTTTTGGACATCCAGCATTCAGCTTCACAGAACGGCTGTATATATTTATATTATCTTCTTGACTTCCAATCACTTCAATTAAGTGACCCATGATTTTTATGTTACAGGACATTGCAAAAGATGCACCTGCCAGTTTTATTTCTGTTTTTATATTGTTGGAAGAGGTTTGGAAGTTTGATCTAAGTATATTCCTGAAAGTTGAGATGCTTCTCTGAATCTTTCCAATTTGCTAGAGGAATATTGTGGTATTTATTTTGCTGGAGGGCAGCCCAGGGTCTTAAATGTCCTTTTGAGACTTGCAACCTCTGATTCTTGGCATCAAAATATAGATACCAAGTTATGAGCACCTATATGGGGATTTCTAGTGAACTCAATGAAAATTTTGTAAGAATATGTGCTGTCACATGCTGTATTGTCTTCTGGGCAGATCAAAAATATCATGCATCAACATTTCTCATGGAATAGCTCTATTTTTGACTCAGTAGCATGTGAGCAGAAGCTGGACATGACATAGAATGCAAGAGAAAATCAAATATGAACAATTTCTTTACCCATTTATGGAGTGGCCATTTGTCAGCATCTGGTAAGTACTCGACTATTTTAAGGAATAGGAGAACATTTGAAATGTGCCACTCATATGTGATTTGAGTCCTAAATGTAGCTTGTAGTTATGAGTCTGTCTTTAGCATATTGCTGTCTGCTGCCTCAAAGCCTTTAGGTTACATAAAATTACCTCAGATTTAATTTTCTTTCAGTTGTAGTATTAATTCAGGGGTTGTTACAGTTTGTTTGCTTAAAAAAATCTATGTGATTTTTCTTTGCATTTTGCAAACCTCATCACTTTGGAATCCTAAATGAACTGTTAAAAAACCTATTTATTATAACCCTATTATATGGATATATTTTGACAAAGAATGTGCATGAGCTTGATGGTGCATCAAAGCAAAAAAAACCCCAAAACAGTCTTTGACTTTAAGGAGAAGACTTGATCCACTGTCAAGATCAAAGTATATTTCATGTGCTAGAGTCCTGATTCAGCAAAGCATGTAAAAAAGAATTTCAAGCACAGTGAGCTTTGGTGGCAGCCACTGAACTCGGTTGCATTTACTGCTGTGATTCTTGCTTCTCAAAATTCCCAACAAAACAGAATACATGCCCACAAACACATCATCAAAAATATTGTAATCTTTCTCTGTTTTCACATCCTCGCTCAGTATTTCTTACAGTGTTTGCATTATTCATAATGATTTGCTTTAATTTGAAGGACTTAAAGTTTTAAAAGTCCCTGCATTTGCGTATCTGTTTCTCTTGGTAGATGCGCTTAGCTGATGAGAAATAGCTTGTATGCTTTTCCATGTCCTAGTAATCTTTTATTCACGTATGCTTTATGCAATAGACATACTCACTACTCCTCTTCCTTCTCTATCAGCAAGAGTCTTAGAATATGTATGCTGACACCAAATAAATTAAAGCAGTACTTTTTTTCTTAATGGAAAATGCCTGGTAAGACACTCTGATTCACCACATTCCTCTTTGTTTTTCAAGCAGACCAGTGTTATAAGAGACCTTTCAGCCAGACAAATAGCGCTTTACGTTTTCATAACACCCTTCTTCTAAGGGTCTCAAATGCTTTTACAGCAGTAATAAATTAAGCCTTACAACATCCTATGTGGTAGGTAACTATTATACCCATTTTATGGGTGCCAGACTTTATGGAATAAGCTGCATTCAACATGCCAGAACACTATGAACAGCCATTTGGGGTTTCATCCGAGAATGATCATGTGAATGCTGTCTACAATGGAGTCCATAAAAGAGGTACCTACAAGGCACGGCATTAGGACTTTTAGGACCAGTGTTTGTCTTTGGGCCTTGCGCAGAGCCCTTTAAAAAAGAAGTTTGTGAAGAAAGCTGTGATCAGACACTAAGAAAAGCTTTGGAAAGAATTCAAGATAAAAAAACCTTATAAATGATGGAATGGAGGTTCAACAGTCTGGAAAGAAAGCTAGTGTGGAAGCGGGTCTGAGGGAATCAAAGGAAAAGTTTTACACTGGAGGAGCCATGACTAGATTTTCTTGGCTGCAATCCAAAATGTATAGGTGAGTCTGCGCCCCCCTGTAATACTTCAGCTGAGATAAAAAAAGTCATGACTGCTGTTAACAGCGCCCATTCCCAACCTGAAACCTGGATAACTGTAGGCAGTTGTACTAACTCAGTTTTTAAATCAGCAGAACTGAGCTACAGCTCTGGGTGGTGAAATGACAAACCAGAGTTCAGCAATGTATCTGAGTCTGAAATAGGTACCTGGCTGGTGGCACCCCACAAGCTCATGCAGGTGTGCTAAGCTTCTTACAATCTCTTTTGCTTATTTGAAGTGTCTTCAGAGTCTGCAATGATAACGGCCACTTAGTTTTGTGGAGACACTGAATCATGGAAGAAACTGTGACACCAAACACATAAACCCTCAGTCTTGTGACTTGAAGTCACAACATAGGTGGTCTAACTTGGTGGCCAGCCAGCAAGGCCTGGAAGACTGGCTGGTGAATTCAGAGGGAAAGAAGGCCATTTCATTTGGAAAGAACACAGCTACTACTCTGCAATAATCATCATGTATACATAGGTATATACGGCTCAAACCAGGGAGATTCTTGTGCAGAGTGCATAGCAGAAAGGGAATAGAAAAACCTAAACTAGTTTTAAAATGAAGCTCAGTCATTTTATGGCCGGGCATGTAGGGTGTGATTGTCTGGATTAGCAGGGGTCAAAACATTGATCAAGGAAGGACCCCTCCCAAGAGAAATTAACATCAGATGATAAACTCCGTGCTTCATGGCATGTTTTTTGTTAAGATGTTGAAAAATCATATCATACAGGAATAAGCTCATTATTCTGTTGAGATGAAACAAGGAATACAGGCACCAAGGAATATCTTGTGTTCTGAAATATTCATAAGTTTTTTTGTTTTCTTTTTCTACTGACACAAGCAGTCAAAAAGCAGCCTGGAGGAAATGTCCTTCGCTTTTGGAAAATGAGTTGGTAATTTATTCACATAAGGCCATGTAGTCATTTTGAATTAGCATATTGTGGAATCTACTAATAAAATGAAGTCAGTTTACATTTTAAACAACCTTTAATATTTGTAAAAGTAAATATCCTTTAATTTCTCCGCAATTTAGATGTAATGGAAATTGTCAGAAATTTTAATTTCTCCCCGTTTAGCTCACTCACAATGGCTGTCAAACAGTCAAGTGATATGACGTAAAGTACCGCTAATCGTTTCAGCACAAGACAGTACTTCAAAGGTAAGGCAAAGGATGTGCAGACACTAATGAAATTTTATTATCAGAACATAGAATTAGAATTGTGACAAGAGACAATGGTGGCAGTGACATGCAGCAAGAATGTTAAGCTTCTGAAATCTCCAAGCTGAGTCTCGCAGACAAAAATAGCTAGAGCTACAGACTTCTTAATAGTCTTAAATGGAAATTGAATGGGCTCAATTAATCAAATGAACAAACTATAGGGAATTACAAAAAAGGCTCATTCTATATTTTCAGGCTATTAACCTGCATGGCCATTATGTCCTGTTATAATGGTGTGGTTTGCAATCCATGTGTTGCTTCTCTGAGAGTATGTGTTTTTGGAATTCACAGGGAAACATGTAAAGCTCACAAGACAGCAGGGCATGATGATTTTTGTAAGCACACACCTGGGCAGACCCAACTGAAAGCGGGTCTTGTTTCACATGAACGAGCCAATTCTGTCTGTGAAATAGCACTGCATATTTCTGAATAGGTAAGCACGAGAAGTTTGCTTCAGAGCAGATAACTGGTCTCCAGCATATCCAAGGTTAAATGATTAATTTAACTGACCTATGGGCAACTGTTACTGTTCTGGTGTTCACTGAAAAGAGTATCTACTTTACAGAAACTTATGAGAATCTGTCAGGTGTTAAAGAAGAAACAGCTTTGATGTTAATGGGTTCACTTGAATTGATTCCTCAAGTATTTGTAAAGTAACACTCACTGTCCTCAGTGCACTCTCATAAGTCCCTGAACTGTGGGATGTGTCCTGGTGCCTTGTGAACCTCAGCAACTGCAAGTGGAAATGGAAAATGCCACCTGGAGTTTATTCAGTTTACTTCTTTTTGAATTTCAGTTAAACTCAGGTAAGAGTGGTCAAAGTCTGGAAAACTCTCTCTTCTGTGGAGGGGACCTGTCCTTTGCTGTTAGGAACTTGGTCTCCGATTCTTGGTTTAGCCCCATCCACAATGGCATCAGAGATAGAAAAGTATTTGAGAAAGGTTGGAGACAAAAGATACCCACCTTTACATTCTACAAGTGTGCTTTCGGCCCTTTGGGAGAATGCCTGTTCCCTAGGAGTCCTGTAAAGAAGGGCTTTATGAAAACTCACACCCAGCATGGATGTGGTAGTAGGGAACTCTTCTGCAACTTCTACGGAACACAATCCAGCAGGAAGTCTGCAGTGTCAGGCACTGGCTTTCCCTCCTCCATCTGCAGAGTAGCTATTGGCTTTGGGGAAAGGAACAGAAGTGTTTTGAGTGTAAAACTGAGACTGGAAAATTGTTACCAAACTCCTCCGGTGCACTGAAGTAGCACATGTTCCTTAGAGTATAATTTCTAGCTTCATTTTAAATGGGATGGAAGGTGCATTGTTTTCTTTAGGCGATAATTCTGCACTCTAACAGATCTCTCAGCAAGAAGGGAGGCTTTCCTCTGCGTAGTGGAAAAGTCACAAAAATCATGTAATTTATTAGCCCTACCATATAATTTCATGAACCTGGCAGTAACACTGGTTTCTAAACAAACAGGTAAGGCCATAATATATATCACTAAGATGTTGCTTTGGCCTGGCAGGAAAGTCCGGATTTTGAGTCCTGGTCAAGACAGTCTATGCCTGGTGCTTTCTGCTCAGAGCTGCTGCATTTTCATTCCAGGGAATGTGGCTGTATCCCACCATCCCTTTTCCTGTTCTCTGTCTACAGTGACTGCATTTTATCTTTCCCGTTTTCTCCTAAACCCTTCCATTTTCTCTCTCTCTCTCTCTCTTGCCTTTTCTTTCTCGTTTTTATTCTTGCACAGGCCATCTCCAGAGAGTCCTAAAATAGATAATTCATGTTCCCTCGCGCTATTTCCTGTGCCACACTGCCACTCCCCTGCCAGCGCCGAGTGTAAACATGTACGGATTCAAGCTATGCTAGTACAGATACTTGCCAAGGGCAAACTGTAACCCAGAGTGCTTGATCATTAGCTGAAAGCAAACTGCACATTGTACATGCACATATGTTGTCTGTTTACAGTTTTGATTCCATTGCTAAGTTATGCAAGTCTACCAGTCAGGGAACAAAACCAATACCACATATGTTTGGTGACTATAACCAAAACCATGACTTGTCCTCACAATAAAAAGAAAAAAGAAAAAAAAAAAATAAAAAGCAGCTTGTATTCCACTTAGTAATGCAGTTTGGAACAGAGATGACACATGGTTTGAAAATATTTTGAGTGTTGTGTTAATGGTAAATCCAGAGCAAATTCTGAATGGGCAATCTTCAGCTGGGTTGCCGCAGGGAGAGGAAACGTTGCCACATGGCTTGTGCAATCCAGCCAGCACCGTGCACATGGTGAATATGTGCAGCAAAGTGCTCTGCAGAATTTAACTACTAAATAACAGCTTCCACTAAGTTTCAGATTCTCACAATGTGTTCCTACGCAAGTGAATACATTAGAAAAGTGCTCATAAAATGCATTAAATGTGTTTGCTCAGGAAAGAAGCAGCTCTGTTCCTGGAGCTCTAACCCAGGAGCTGGAGGTCCCAGACCATAGTGACATGGCCTCTCTCCTCCAGCTCCATACCAACGACCTGGGGATAGCAGCTCTCCCCTCACTAATGAGAATGTTGGAGGATTAATGAACTGAAGACTATGATATGCTTATGGGATCACAAAGCGGTTTAAAATGGATGGATCTGTAGTGCTGCCTGCCATATCCACTACTCGCTCCTCTGATACCTTAAAGACCCTGTCAGAGAAGCTTTATTTGAATTTAGGAGTCTCACCATGAGGGCAAAGGAATATGTGACTACCTGGTAAAATGCTTCTTATCATCCTATGGTATTCTTGAACAACAAAGCTTCCCTTGACCTGCAAAACCTCTTGCATGTAACATTCACATGTATTTTCGAAGGACTGTTAATTACACAAAATGTGATGCAAGGAAAGTTCAGATTAAAAATATGTTCTTATAGGGAGCAAAAAGTTGTTGTCCCGGCAACAGCAAGCATCTGGGGATTTTTTCTCGTTTTTTTTTTTGTTTTTTTTTTTTTAAACTTTTTTTGTATTTTTGGCTTTGCATTGGATTTGTGGTGCCCTGCAAGAGGCCTTTCAGGCTTTAGCTGTTTCTCTGAGTTATAATGGCCAGGTTTGTCCTTCAAGTAGAATTTCGCGCAGTACTCTGCAGGGGGAGGTCTTGATGCTGAATTTTCTCTCACTGGACTTAGATTGGTATAAAAGTGGCTTAGCAGAATCAAGTTCATTCTTGGATGAGAAGGTCTGTCTTAGCCAATGGGCTGCTATTCAAATTTTAGTTAAAATGCACTTGCACACTTCATGGAAACAACAGCTCTTGGAAGTGAAGAGCTTTATGTGCAGAAGGAAATTATATGGAACTTATTTTTCTTCAAATTAAGGTGGCTCTTGGAAGATCAATAGAAAAACTGCAGAGATAACTGGCTTATCTTAGTGTATTGTACTAGTACCGTGTATTGGACCGGGATAAATTAACGATTATTAATCTGTACCTCTCCTAATAGAGTTGAAAATGCAAGCACAATATTTCGGTAAGGGGGAAAAACCTTGAAATTGTCATAAACCTCTTCTCTTCACCTTTAATACAACCTCTTGGTTTTTAATTACTCCTGTAAAGTGGAGCAATCACAGGATCCTCCTGTGACATTTTCAAGTTTTCTGTCTGCTCCACTTACGAGAAACAAATGGGTCTGCTCAGCTCCATCTAGATTGAGTTTTTCATGAAGTCATTACTTCTGTCACAGGGACTATTTTCAAATTGAAAAATCTGAAACAATAAATGATGGTGAAGCAGTTAATAACTGTTAAGAAATCACATTTGGAAAATTGCATTTAAGCAATAACCTTTCTCCCTGTAATTAAATGACAGAAAGGTCCTGGTTTTAATTAAGTCAGCAATTTATAGTTATGAAGCTATACTTCACTATGCAGATTAGAAGATGATAGGTCACAGAACACCCTGAGTGCATTTTTAGCGGAGCTGATCTGGTAATTACTCCACTGTTCAGTGGTGACCACAGTGAACCGTATCTCTAGATTAAACAATTTTCTTTTCCCTGCTCCATGATGTATAACCAGGATGAGTAAATGTACCACTAGGACTGCATCGAACATCTTTAAATTAAAATGGATTTTAAATGAGAGGGCATGAGCGAAGAAAGTAATGTTTGAAGAACAGCGGTAGAAATGAATGGGCCACTAGGCAAGTCTTGCAAGCAGAGAATATATCATTGTTTTACAGGGCTTTCTATCTTGCGCCTGGATGTTTGGTGCAGATTTATGAGGAAGTAAAATGCTAATGTTAGTGTATTTATAAACATATGATGGGGGTTTCATCTATAATTTATTCCCAGGCCCTGCATTATGCAGCCTATGAAAGAAAATGAAATGCTGTGTTGGACAGCAAAAGGGTTCATTAATACAGCTTTCACATTTTATTTAACTAACCCCTAGCTCATATTACACATTGATTATTACATTGTGAGATGTTTTTGAACGCTTATTGTGTTCTGTTCCTCAGGCCTTTTGCTAGCTACTTCAGTAAGATTTCAGCAGCATTCAACTGTCTTATTTCAACTAGCACTAAGTATATTCACTTGGCCTTCAGGCATGTGAACAATGTATGTATATTTATGGATAAATATTTTTTTCTGAAAGAGCTGGGGGAACAGAGGTAGAGTTCAGTAATACCATTTATTAGTAAAATGTGTTATTTTAGTTAGATACTCATTAAATAACCTGTACTCAAGTTGCACCACAGAATCGGTTCTAATTAAATGTAACTGCAGTGTAAGCCTTGTTGAACCACAGTTTGTAAGTAAGGAATATTCCAATAGCACTTTACTTTACAGTTACTACTTCCTTTTACTTGTAAACAAACTAATGCATTGGCCAGAATAACTTCTTTAATGGGTCAAATTAGCTATCAGTGTAAAGTGCCAGCACTACATGGAAATCTGTTGAGATTTGCCAAACCAGCAGCCTGGAATTTACTTAGAGAGCTCAATTTTCCCATATATTACAACAGAATGTGTGTTGAGGGGGAAGGGTGGCATGTATGGAAAGGGATGAAAAGCCCGTAATAAGATGATACATATGAGAGTGGACATCAGTAACTGTTGACATTAAGTGAAGCCAGCAGATCATATTTGTCAAGTTTACTGATACAAATACTTGCTTACAGTATCTTTTTACTCTGTTTGTTGGGTGATTGTTTTATTTTTATTCTCAGGTTTTTGCAAACCTTATTCTGATTCTCTCTGACTTTAACAGGAAGGGGATCCAGCCAGCAGCAGGCAATGGCAGAATTATTTCAAGGTTGAATCTGTCTAAACAGGGCAAGGAAAAGAAAGGCAAGAGTAACGTCTCTCAAGTGCAGCTACTGGTACCTTTTCTTCCAGGTTTGGAGGGGAGGGTTGGGGTTTTTTGTCCGTAGAGCCATAGCTTTAGATTTGCTGAGAGCATCAAGGAATAATATACAACACTGAATGCCAGGTTTCTAAAATATGCAGTGGTTTAACTGAATGAGAAATTGTTTGAATAATGGTAAGCCTGGAAATATCTCATAGAATCAGAAGTCTTAGGAAGTTTTTTCTTTTAAAAGAGGAGAAATCTCCACTATAGATATTCTGGAATGCTGGGAGAATATGAAAAGATGGAATAACTGTTTATTTCATGTGCTTTCTTTTGCCTTTTTTTTTTTTTCTGTTGAAGGGATTGACAGTTAAATTAATCAATCACAGAGCTTCGTAGCTTCCCCACTGCAGCACACACATGCACACAGCTCCCCTCCACCATATTCATTCTGTATGGTCAGAAACAAGCTTAACACCTCCTTTGTATATCTAACTGTATATAACTTTATTCTGAGGCATTCAGGTGTTTACAATGAAGTTTAGAGATGATGGCTGTTCGGTTTGTTTAGACGTGGGAGCAAAACAAGGTGCAGCTCTTTGCTGCACAGTAAGCAATGGGAATTTAGCCCGAAGTATTGGTCATCTAGTGTAAAGGATACATTTTGCACACTTTACAAAGTCCTAGGGAAGCTGAGTAAGCAAACACTTAAAGGTCAAGCAGAGTAAGCAACAGTTAGTTAGCAGAGACATGCCTTAGATTCAATAACCTTGACATATTTTCACACCACTGAGTTGTGAACTCTTTTCAGAAGTCCCCAACGTGTAAGGGTAAGAACATCTTTCCTCGTTACAGTTGACTTGTCTTCCTTCTCTTTTCACTCTTCTCTCTTTCTTTTTTGTTCAATAGTTTTATGGTACTTAGGTGGTACAAAGAAAATTTTTTTTTTTTTTCATACCTCTATTAATGTTTACAATCCTCAGTGGGTACTATAGTGTCTCGTGGTGAAGTTGTTTCAGAAAGCTACTGTGTTGAAGGAATCCAGCGCTGCAGATCAAATTCTAGGTATTTTTAAAGATCTTCCCTAGCAATGTATGACATTTGGAGTTAAAAGGGTGGAGATGCAGAGTTGCAGAGTCCTGATCCCTGAAGATGTAGTGCAAGTAACATGGGGGCCCAAATGCCTTCTGCATAACACCGGGGACAGAGTCAGTATAACCAAAAAGCCATGTGCATCCAAATTCCAGGATCTACAATCTGTTAGAGCTCTGTGAAACGAAGCACAGAGATGAACACCTACTCTTTTCTAGCAATTACTGTCTGTCACACCAACCTCTTGTTATCAACAGATCTGCTTATTGGCTAACTAGAAGTTGTTAAAGGTAAATGGAAATACATGAGATCTTAACTGACTTCCACAGAAATGTGAAGTTATCCTCAACTCCTATGTTAAGACAATCAGCTAAATCGGGATTTATTTTACTGCCTCTGAGGAGCATGAATTTACCATTTTGCTTTCTCCTGAAACAGCTGGAATTACTTATACTTGGAGGAACAAATTTCCTTTCATTCCTTGCAGAGTCTAAGGAAGTTCATGGCAATATTCCCTGTATAAGAGGCCATCAAAATGGCTGTCATGAAGCATGGGGATGTAAAATAAATTGATGACAGAAGGATTATGCATAGGACTTATCCTTTGGTGATCATGTATACCTGCCATATAAGGACATCTAGGGGAAATCTCCCTTCTAGACAGCCCATTCTTACTATGTTACATCTAGAAAAGAGACATACAATTAAGGTGGGCAGGAAAGAATTTGAATTATGAAGAGGTACATGCTTCTTGATGTGTTTGACAGCAGAAATCAGACAGGGAAAGCTGATGAATTCTTATACTTCTCAGGGGAAAAAGTGAATCTGAATCGATGTGACAAAAAATTGTCAAGCGATACTAGCATGCTTTGGAAAAAGCAGTGAAATCCCTCCCCCCTCTCTTTTACTACGGAGTTCTTGAAGAACACCTTTTCAAATTCATTTTAGTTATGGTAGCTTTGCAGAGAAGGCTACTGAAAAATGTTGGAGTAAAGTACTTTAACCATGCTGTGAATCAGAATATTATCTTCAGTCTCACTGCCTTGCTTACAGGCAAGGATGGTGATACTTACGCTGGCTTTCAAGCAATCCCTGCAGCTGCTCGGTTTCTGATTCTAAGTTCTGGATCTAATGTTGAAACAATTACACTGATCAGTTTTAATTATTCCACTGGGTCACTGTGATCATAGAGAGGAAGCATAATCCAGAGATTAGTGTGATGGGTATTAGCACTTACTCGTTTCCTCCTTTTGCCTATGACTCGCTTTAATGACATGGAGGTTACGTATTTACTATTCCAGTTATCACAGGAAAGCCCTTATGGGAGATACTGCACAAACAGAACAAAAAGCTGGCCCTGCACCAAGGAGTTCTCAATCCAGACACAAAATTACAGATGATAGATTAATCCGGAGAAGTAGTTTTGTGGTCTCTAATCCAAAGAGGACTGAAAGCTAATGACTGGTGGAAATTATCTCAAGTGAACGACCTTGGGGAGTGGGAGGTGTGAACTAGGGCTGCTGCTCAGGTGAAGACATGCAGGAGAAATGTGCAGTTCCACAGCAGCAGGAATAATGAACATGAAGGTTGCAGCGACCATGGCTGCGTATAGGGAGTAGAGCCATGAGAAGGAATGGGGAAGGAAAGCTGTTATTAGCTATTAACCTTTCCCTGTGTGTATCATGGGCTAATACATACTTGTCTCCATCTTTAAAGGCTGTTGGGAGTTCTGAAAGCCTTCTGACACTTCATTTCAAGGATTACAGAGTCATCAAGATGGATATTTTATTAAAAATTAGGGCAGTCGGTATTAACAAATATTTGGATTTGAAAGTAAAAAGTGAAAAAGCTAGAGTCTGCATAAACTAGATTATGCACTGTGGCTAGATTATGCCTAAACCAAGAAGCTCAGCTTTGAAAAGCAGGTATTCACTCAACTTTCTTCAGGAGGTCCGTCAGGACATAAGCACGTAAATATCTGTAGCAACGTGAGCCTTGGTTCCTACAACCTCTTTGGGTCAGTGTGTTTTCAGGAGTAAATTAGAATAGCTTTGCAGAAACTTTAACAGATGCTGGGAATCAAAATGTGAAGCCACAAGTATCAGGTCCCCTGTGCAACCCATTTTGTCCTGTACTGCACATAGTGCTGTCAGCCCCCATCCTGGACTGCTAAGATTGCAGTGTAGTACTGGATTTCTTCCCCTTAATTTCGATGGGAAAAAATGGAGTTTTGTCAGGTTGAATCCCTCAAAGTTTTGTTGTTGGGGTTTTTTTTCTGTCAAAGCGAGCCTTGTCAGTTCTCCTGGGTCTACGTAAGTGTTCAGTCTTCCAGCTTATAGGAGGATCAGTAGACCCACATTTTTTGGCCTCTGCTTATGAGCTGGAGAGCTGACAGTCAGTATTAAAACATCGTTGGTTTTGCTGAGTAGCCTGACAGTGCTGCCAAGAGATCCCTTAAATTGTCTCAGATTTTTAAAACCTCTTTTGTAGTGTTTTACTGATTCTTCTGCTAGTGCACTTGACTCTGCTTAAAGAAACCACGGCACAATGGACTTTACTGATGTACTGTTGAAAAATGCCCAAACAAGTCATTTATGTACCAAACCGCATCCATTCTTCTGTTGTTTTAACTGTATCAGTTTGAACAAACAGCAGTTAGCAATATCACACTGTCTTGGAATAAGATAGTATGTAAAAATTTTAGGAACAGTCCACTAAAGAGAAATGATTCCTCCGCATTCATCCAGAAAGGTCTCTGCCAACCTTGTACCAAGGGCAGTCAGGAGTCTCATGTTGTGTAAGTGGTCTCTGTTACATTCTGTTCCCTGTGTGAACTGCAGACTGCACAGCAGGGTACTTTATCTTTGATTGCAGCATTCATGTCTGGCAAGAATAGGACATCTCAAACACTGTTTTTACACTTTTCAACACCCAAATGGGAACTGTGGATTATGTTTGCTATGTCTCACCTCAGGTTGTGTGGTACTAGAATACAGTCGTCTTTGTGCAAAGTCCCATCCTTAGCTGCAGTTTTGTCTGGCTTAGGATGGAAGTCACATGGCCTTTATTTTTAATGGCCATCCATTTAAAATCTCATCTAAAATCTCAAATGGCACCATGTATGGGTCTTCCGAGTTTCTTAACTGAGCTTTTTAAATTTTGCTTTAGAAGCATACAGCAGGGTAGGTTTACTTCTCTCTGTACTGTGAATCTATACAGAAGCTATTTAAAGCATTTCTTCTGTGAAATGCCTGTTGTGGGTAAAGACTGTTAAGTCCATTATATAAGGGATTATATTCAACTTTCTTTGTCCCAGCACCTTGCTGTGTCTCCCCATCAACTCACTGGGACCCAGTGAAGGTCACAATCTGTGCCTGAGTCACAACTGAAAAGTAAGCACAGAGGCACGCTGAAGGTGTAGCAAGGCTAATTGCAATTAGCATTGGTGTCGAAGAGAGGGTTTAAACGTTAAGGGATGGAATGCCATAGCAGTGGCTAAGGAAGTGACTTGGAGGGAGTACTTTTGTGTGGTATCTTCAGGAACTGTTTGCCTGAAGTCTGCAGGGTGAAAAATGTTCTCTGTAATGTTGCTGGCAGTAATTTGTGCTCATTGCTGGTACAAATGGACACAGCTCTGTTCTATTTATGGAAGGTTCCTGTAATGTGTGCAGGTCTCCCACTGACTTCAGTGAAGCTGTGCCCACTTACAAGGCTAGTGAACCTGGCCCATGAACTCTGCCAGTCACTCCTCAGCTCTGAGGTACAAAGCCAGCCTGAAAGCTGCCGATATTTATGTAACTCTGCCTTAAGAGTGCTATCTTGGGGCGAGCCCAGCAAGGCAGAGAAATTTTGCGTGCTCAGACCAAAACCAGTAACATTTAAGTACTTAATATTTTTTTCCTGGAAGATTTGTCCATTAACTTTAATGAAGCTTTTTGTAGGCTTACAAGTCTGAAGAGAGCTATTAAACAAAAGGGAGAGAGTTTGCTTGCCAGGCATTTTCTCTGCTCTCTCAGTTCTGTTTCTTTATGGCCAGAGAAACAGTTTCAGCCATATGTCTTTAAAGCAATGCTAACACTTAGTGACCAGTTAAGTAAATCCCACTTGTTAAATTCTTGTGGCTGCATTATGCTGGGAGCATTACTCTAAGGGCCCTGTTCTGTCACTGCTGGTTTTTCTTCACATTAAATGAAGTGACTTGGATGGGATACACAGATTGGTGATGCAGGAGAAATCCTCTTCTGCCACTGAAAGGTGGCATAGTGCAGAACTAGAACTGTTATTTTTTGCTTCTGTAAAAGGTGAGCCGAGAAACTTGTTTGATTTCCTGGGCCTCAGGCTAACGGGGCAAAGCCTGGATGCAAACCAGGCTGTGGATGGCCTTCTTTACTTGCGACTCCCACTGCTGAAGTAGGGATTCAAAGAATTTATGCGGGATGTGCTTTCATAGACCTCTTCAGTTTGCATTTGGGCCAACGGAATTAGAAAACTAAATGGCAGTGAGCCAGTTTGGATGCAGTGTCTCACCTCCATGGCACATGGCACCTGCAGTGCCCCCTTCCCATCACGGTGGTGGGCATAAATGTCCTTAAAAACCTTATGGGTTCACGTTTGGAATTCCTGAGCTTCCTTGGGACAGAAACTGTGACTGCTGATGTTCTCCCAGACCAAAGAGACAAATGACGCCTACGTCCGTTTGCCTGCCTTCTCTGCAGGGTGTGTGTCCCTCCCGTAGCCCTTGCACTTACCAGTCCCTGACTCCCTTCACAAATACCGAGGTACCACATTTATCTTTTATTCTTTGGTGGGGTTAAGGCCCGTACATTCCAGATGTGCTCCAGTTTAAGATGAGCACCTAAGATGTACCCCTATCATCTCCGTTATAATCTTGCCAGAAAAGGCCTGAGATTTCTTTGTGTACCATATCTCTTCTTTCAATTACAAAATACTGTTCAGAAGTCATAGCTCAGGAGTTCTGGCCTTATTTCTGTTACAAATTGCTTATATGGTTTTCTCTTGCTTGAAAATTAATTGACCATACAATAAACTATTTTCCCTTGAGCAGGGACTATTCTGTTTCCTATGACGTTACAGTAAGCTGTCTTTGGGCCAAATATTTAAAGGTATTTAGGTGCCTAAAGATGCAGGTAATGTGAATTTTCCGAAATACCTAGCTGCCTAATACACAGTGATTTCAGTGGGAGTTGCCATCTAAGAGCTTCTAAAAATCCCACTGTGCACCCATCTGCTTCCTTAAGCACCTGAATTCCTTTAAAAAACAGGTCCTTCCCTCCATCAATGGAGACAAATTTTATTTTTCTTAATGTAGACAGAGCTTCTTAATACAGTTTCTCGGATATTGCCTGCCACCTTTAACTTATTTTCATTGTTTTGATTATGATGTCAAATCTAGTTCATGATCGTGTTTATGCAGTTCCAAGCAGAGCGTGGGCACACAGCATCTATCCTTTATGACATGAACTTGGCACAGCAGCTAATACTAATAAATCAGGGCTAAGAGGTTTGTAGGCAAGCAAACTGTCAGGAAGTTACTGCAACTTTTGCAGTATATTAAGTGATCTGTGTTTTGTTCTAACTTTTTAAACCTTCTTTGAAAACCAGTATTCTGTTTCTTATTAGTCAGCCTTTGATCTACTGAAAATATCAGTCCCTTGAGTTAATATTTCATCTGGCTATAGGGCCATGTAATTTGCTACGACATTAAGTCAATAGGTCTCTGCTAGCTTACCCCAGCAGGACTTGTATGTGTAGGCAAAAAATTCTCTGCAAAACATGAATAATGTGGATCTAATCAAGAATTTATTTCTTTGGTTAACCAAAGGAAAAAAGTGGAGTGTGAACATCAGTCCATCTAGGCACAAAAAGAGCCTGAGGGGAAGAAAACATTTCACTTTGTATCAATTCACATTCTCAATTTAATACATAAACAGGAGTGTCAGGGCACGTGCATCTTGCAGAGCCACAGAAATAGCAGTAGATTGATTTATCATTATTTACTGGTTTAGCCATCCTATTCATGTGCTTTCTATTATAATGTACTTGGAAAGCTCAGACAGTCCTTCTGCGTTAACCTCCACCTTCTGTCGTCATCTTTCCCTCTGGCCGCCCTGTGCTACATTCTCAAATTTTAATTTCATTGCACAAGGTGCTATAGATCGAAAATAAACATTTGTCTGTGAAGAGTTTGCTGAGTCTAGAATATTCAGTTTGGCTTAAGCTAATTTAAGAACAAGAAACGAAAATTGTGCTTCTACTTTTTAAGGCTTTTCCAGGAATATTTCATTCTGTGATCTCCAAAGGAGCGAAGCATTTACGAATATGCATTAATCCTCACTGGGAATTGATCCAGAGCTTGTTTTAAGCATATGCTTAAGTGGTTTGTTGAACTGGGGCCATAGCTGCCCAGGCCCATCTCTGGCTGAGCTTTAATTGAGCAATGTGAACATTTGAATTTATTTACTTGTACTTGTGGGTTTTGGTTTATATATATATTTAAATAGCTATTGATGAGAGTTATAAGAATTTGTGCACGTTTCATATTTGGATCCACTATGTGAGAAAGGGTCATATCTTTGATATGTCTTTGCAAAAATAACGTCAACTTTGGTTTAATACCTGCCTGATACCGTGTCTAAAGGACAAGTAAATTTTTGTTGTATTTTCACCAAGCTGGAAAAAGACTTAGATCTGTGTTGTGCGATTTTTGATCCTTGCCTGTTTTTGGCTTGGTTTTTTTTTTTAATTTTATTTTATGGCTTCCATTTCTCTCTTGGGTATGTGATAAAGAAGAACCCTGTTGTAGAGGAACCTCCTGCTCTGGTTGATGTGTTAGCGTATCACTGACCCACTGCAGCTCATTCATGAGTTTTCAGCTCTGACAGGTTGAATGCCCAGAGTGGTCACTGATTAGACTGCCACTCCTAATATTCTCATCCCTGCAGTTATCAAGCAGGAAAACAGTGACAAGTAAATCTAAGCAGCGTGGGAAATGCAGAGTCTGAGAAACCACGGACTTGTAGCATCTTACGGCATTTACTGAGACTGCAGTGGCATTCAGTGTGATAGCACAATAGTCTGGATCAGAAAAGGAATCCAAATGTTGGCAAATAGAAGGCAAATCGCACATCACGTTTGCCACTTGTACATTGCTGCATGATGCCTTAGGGGGAGGAGAAGAATTTCAGAGTCCTGGGTGATTCCTTTGAGCTTAGTTGTTTTGTGTTCAGTTGTGCTACTAAAGAGATCTGACCCTGAAATTTCAGGGCCACCTCCTGAACTCTAAAATCTTTATTCATCAAGACAAAACTCTTAATAAAGTCACTGGGAGTTTTCCTCAAACTTAGGGATATTAGAATTTGATGATCCTTGTTTTTTTTTTTAAGAGGATGGTTAAAGCATGTTTATCGTGTAAATGGGTATTTCAGTCCTGATGGAAGAAATTCTATTTTTCCTGGGTTTAGAGGAACTAGGCATTTTACTGTTTTAGAGCATTTTCTGACTGATGTGTTGTAAAATAAAATTTTTTTTATTTCATTTGGGCAAATTTCTTTTTGCATCTCTTTTTCCTTCCAAATATTTCTGTAGATTTGGGTCCCACTCCTGCTGTTGTCCTGCCTTCTGGATGAGTATCCAAGGAACATTTTTAATTCCCAGGCTCCATAAATTCCCTGGGCCAGTACCAGAGGCTGAGATGCACGTAGTTGGTCAGGGCATTCACCTGGGATGTGCTGAGGCCAAAATCAAACCAGGTAAATCTCCAAGATGATTCTGGGTCTCCTGTGTCTCAGGTGAATACCGTAATGTCTTTATTCTCTATAGCTTTTTTTCTGAAAAACTCTGTTAAAGTTCCGAAAAATATTTCTCCGATCTTCTTCCTACCAAAAAAAGAAAAAACAAGAGAAAGGGCAGGGTTCCACGAATCAGTATTTTCCAGTGAAAATTTTTTGTCAGAATACTCCTGATTTGTTGTAGCTGTTTTCTTAAAAGCACCTTTATTTATGCTCTTGTCTAAAAATACCATTTCTCCGTAGAATATGGGAAGTGCCACGCAACTTTAATGAACAAGGAACATGTTTCTAAAGTTGCACGCATCTGAACTGGGTGATCCGATAAATGTGTTAATAGCAGAAATTAGGAAAATAGCTGCATTTGTGACCCAGACCAGTAACTGTGAATCCCCCAGCTACAGTGAGCACTTCCCTGTATCTCTTTCCCATCTTTTTACCCTACTCTGTGCTGTGTTTTTAAGCTCTGTGGCACAGTTCTGAAGTGTAGCTCTAATAAGAGGGAGTCCATTCTCTGTCCTCTGGGGACACTTTTACCTATAGCCTTGAGCAGGGCCGTGCGCAGCTGGCCTGGTGGCTGGGAGAAAGGTGCCGTGTAGCTGTGCACACTCCTGTGCTTCCCCACCATGTCACAGGGAGTTCGAAAGCCACAACAGACAACACTAATGGTAGACAGAGAGCAATTCTGAGTGTTTTACCACACACCGAGATATGAGCAGTCCTCCGTATTCCTTTGAAAGTAGCAATACTTTGAACTCCAGATGGAGCCGGTCAAATCTGTGAACATCTATTTTCTCTTGGAAGTTGAGGACTTTGGTAAGAGCTGGGTGCCAGTGTCTGGGCATCCATGGTTGATTCCATGTGCAAGTGAGCAGCTGGGTGTGTGACTCTCGCATGTCTGCACATGAACGCCATCTATAACACCAATTATTACCCGCTCTTGATGGAAGGATAAAACAAAGAAAAAAGCTAATAATTGGTCTTAAGAAGTTTTGATATGAGTTAAGCCTTAACAACAACTTTTCTATGTTTTAGCCAGAAATATTGCACTGTTTGGGGGCAGGAGAGGGGGATGTTAAAGCATTAGATATATGCAAAATCCCCCATATTTAGTATTTTGGCTCACCCCACGGTCCTCATAAAGTCAGTCTGAAAAATTCTCATAGCTGTACCCCCAGGTTATGGGATGTGCTCCATAGCCCATCCTGCCCCTTTTGCTCCCTACAGATCATCATCCTGCCAGCTCTCCTACAGTTCTGATCCCTCCTCTCCACCTACATGAGGAAAGGAAGGGGAAGCCAGTGACCAGGGCAGAAATCCTCAGCTTGAATAGTAAAAAAGAGACAAAGATAACTGATAAAACTGATTACTAAAACATGACAGGTCACAAATGTACTGCTTGTATAAACCATTTCCTTTTTTAAATTATCCAGCTGTGTAGAGACATGGGAAAAAATATGTATGGCTTTTGTTGATTTTGTGACAGTATATAAAGCATTATCCTATCCTTAGAGGGGAGACTGTATAGTGAAAGTTTGGGGGTTTTAGTGCAAGAGAATTAAATTAGAGGTGGGGATAATAATGGCACAGAATGTGATGATGGTTTGACTTGTACTTCCAGCTGTTGCACTGAGAAGAGAGGGAGTCACATCTGTACATGCCTCTTGTCCAGAGTGTTAGGGAATTTGGACCCAGGTGGCTGGATTATCCCACAAAAGCTCTGCTGTGCACGAGGAACATTTCAGGATACTGTTGCAAGCATGAGTGCATCCTTAATTCTGTTTTTAAAGACAAATCATTTCAAGTAGAGTGCATAGAGCTCATGACACAAACACATCTGGATTTCATTTGTTGATCTGAAATATTCACAGTAAAAGCAGGTGTTTGACTGACAGTCATCATAAACATGAATGATCACATCAGAAATCCCATATGTAGCTTAGTTGAGAGCAGCAAAGCCTACCTGGCCACCCTTGACTGTGTTCTGGGATTAAAAATATTTGCTTTCACACCTAATGTTAGTCCTCACTTTTTTTTTAGGTATAGAAGATTATTATAAACCTTAAAAAGGTTTAGATGCAAACTGTGATGGGAATCGAACTGACTGTCTTAAGCGGAAGTACTTCCTTCAAATTAAATATAAAAAACCTCTTTAAAATGTTTAGTATTATCATATTTTGTGCATAGTAAGCACTGCTGCAGAGGTCAGTGGCATTAAATTTAACGGGTTGATTGTTAAAAGACATCAGGCATCTGTGCCTTCTGCTGAAGTACATAGAGGCTGACACCTTTGAAGAAAAGTAACTGTGGCAAGAAAAGTTGTAGCTATAGAGGTGAGTCCAGGGGTCCATATAAAGATCACCTGATTTTTCAGAGGCTTTTAATTTCCACAACATTCTCATTTTGATTGTGAGTTTTATTGGTGTGAAAACCTTTGGCCTGCTTTATGTATTTACTTATAAGAGTGAAGGAGGTTGAAGAACATTTTGGATTCTTAAAATACCAATGTGACTGTCTTCCACAGTAAAACAGTTCCAGACCCAGCAGCTGGGACCAGAACTTCTGCAGAAGAAAAACTGAGGCCATGTCCCCTCTCCCCTCTTCACAGCCTCATTAATTCACTGAACATTCAGATCTAGAGGACCATGTTCTGGTTTTGCTGCCACTTCTTGGTGCAATGGTGCTGTGAAGAGGTTACAACTCTCAAGCAGACTGAGAGTTCCAGACAGGGGTAACGGGGTCAGTTTAAACACTGTGCAATTTTGGCAGGAGGTGATAAGTCCTTCGTTGGAGTTCCCTTCCTTGCAGCTTTCTGACCTATAGAATTGTTCAGTTTCCCCATGCAGTTCCACAACTGGAGGATGCGCAAGTAAACGTAAAGCTGCTGTTCTCAGGACCGTCCATTTCTGTGTTGCATTTCATAACGAGGTGCACCCTACAAGGTGCCAGTGAGGTGGATTGCAGAACACTATTTACAGAACCATTTACCGATAAGTAAAATAGCTATTTATGTTAAACTGCAGCATTCATCATTGCATAAGAAATAATCTGTTGTTACAGGAGCTTTCGCAACATTTGCTTTCATGAGGATTTTAAGGCAGAATCCACATTTGGGAAGGAAGTGGAGAAAGAGACTTCAGTGTGTGACCAAGGATGAGTGAAAGGTAAGGGATTAAGCAATCAAGGAGACAATTATGCATGGTCTGAAGGTAGAAGCCTCATGCCAGGCAGTGTAAGAAAAAGAATCACAGAGGGAATGAATGGCATGGTTAGACCAATGAAAATTGTGTGGGCCATAGTGTTTTAAACAAGGTGAAACAACAGATAAGAAAGAGAAGTCTGGACAGAAGGCAAGGAAATTCTGAGGAAGAGCTGGAGTGAGGGGTGGGAACAATCTGAGTGCATTAGGAAAAATACATGGGGTGACATGGATGGCAGGGAACGTGTATGTTTTTATGTTACAAAATGCATATCCTAAATTGAGCTATCTCAGAGTTTAAAGTGATTCAGATTTTAGCTTAATTTCCTTTCCAAAAAGAGGATTTTATTTCTGAATAGGCAAGCATTTAAAATCGTAAAGAAGAAAAAGCAAGTACTTTCCTTGGAAGGATGGATGTAACATAAATCTTGAGCAGAACTATAAACTGTTGAGACAAGGCAATTTTGCTGGATTATGTAGCTCATATCAGATAGCAATAAATCAATCCTTCAAAGACAAAAGACTATAGAGAGAAGAATAAACCAAAGACTCTCCAAATAACAAAGGCCAGATACACAAAAGTAACTAAGGAGCTGAAGAGGCAAATAGATGCCTGGCAGGATTTTAAATGGGATCATTCAGCACAGGCACTCATCACCTGCTAGTGATTATTGGTGTCTTCAGGCTCCTTCAGGCCCAGACACTTCTTTGACTGAGGTTAAAATTCCCATCAGCATCACAGAAAACAACTCACAGCCTTAAAATCTGCATGTTTGGTGTAGCTACCTTAAGGTAAATGGAATTTACCTAGTTGATAGGTTTGACCTATTGTGAGCATTGATAATATATTTTTTTTAAATACAGTTCTGTCTTTAGTCACTTGGGTCATCCCACGGTGTGGGTGTGAAGCTCTGTACATACTTCCCTTGCTTGCTGATCCAGGTCTGACTAGACAGAATAATAAATTTTGCACAAAACTGTGGCTTATTTGGTATAATGAAGGAATTCTAGCAGTGGGTACCAGCCACTAATGCTAGTTAATACTTGCTTGCTCTCGCACTTTGGAAATTAATTTTCTGTACTGCAAATTCCTGAGTTTGGGGCAAAAAGTCCCATTCCAGTGCTGTAAAAACCAAAATCCATATCACACTCTGTGGCTGTACCCTGTAGTCCTAGTGCCTTATTGTTCAGATCATCCAGACCTAGTGCTGCGTGTTCCTAACCTGTATGTCTTGGCCTTCTCCCAGTGAAAATCAGAGTATGAGAGATGATTAAGACTTGGGACTCATCCTGACATGCAGGCAGAATAGTCATCAGAGCTGGAAAGTGCTTCCAGATCCCCAAGCTAGAAGTACTAGGGACAACCCTTTTAGCTGAGCTTTGCTATGCTGACAGTTACGTAGTTCATCCAGTATCAAATATGGCTGGTTTGTTTGTTGATATTAAATAAGAGGATTGACTTGAGTCTTAAACTGTTAAGGGTGTGTGCAGGATATAGAAAGGGATTCCTGTCCTTCCTAAATCAGAAGAAATAATGTAATATGGGTAATAAGAAAGAGGAAAAAAGAAGAGAAATTGCTGTACATCTATTTAAAAAAAACCCAAGCAAACAAATATTGAGGGCATAAGATCTTGCCATGACTGAGAATTACTAGAACATGCCAGACATGCTGAATAAAAGGCAAGCAGGCAATGTTACTGCTGGAACAAGCAGAGATGTGAAAAATCTAGGAAAATTTGCAAGTCTTTATTTGCCACTAGTCTGACAACAGATGATGATGACATATCTGTGAACATATGTTATGAAAAAAAAGACTACTTTCACAAGCTATGCAGTGATAGGGTCATTGAATATTTTTAGCTCCAATTCTGGTTCTGGTTGGCTTGTATATCACCTTGAGTTTGAAAGTGCTGCATGGAATATTGTTCCACAGAATAGGTTAACTACATTTACTCAAAAATGAGCCCTGGCGTTTGGATACAATATAATTAGGATTGCAATCCAAGCCTATACAATTTTATGTTTGCTTCATCAAAGATTAATATTCTGTTTGCTTGGACTTTGGACACTTACAGAGTTCAGCTGGAAAAAAAAAAATCAGAGTGCACTTCTACAAGTGAAATGGTACTTCTGTGAGAGGTTTTTTCAAGTCCCTCTCCCCTTTGGCACCAGAGGAGTGCTTTTTCCATTTTGTATCTTATGATGTACTTAAAACAGGGCAACATGGAACACCATAAAAATAAGTCTTCCTGGCTTAGTTCAAAACACATTTATCTGTTTAAAAAAGAAAAATATTCTTTTCCAAAAGCTTGTCTATACATTAATCCTGCCCAAGGGCACGTTCGATGTATGCTTTCACCATTTACGTGGCTTTTATACACAACTGCTTTCTTTGGTATTGACTAAAAAATGAATTTTTTACCAATCAGGCAAGGACTGGAGAGTGAAGCATGAGATTGTCCACTTGCTATTCCTGATAATCTTTTCTTAAAGAAAACACCTTACTGATGAGTTCCTCTCCATACATCTCTCAAAGCACAATTATTCAACTGAGGAAATGGTCTCATTGTTTGCTCTTTGCTCTTACTTCTAGTGTTGTCCCATTTTTCCCCCTCTTCTTCTTTAATTACAACCCCTCAGTTAAAAAATAAAATAAAATTAAAAAAAAAAAGTAGCTGTTTGCGAATGGCAAATCAGTCCATGGGGGCTGCTTGGATTTTAAGGGCAGCTGCTGTTCAATGTATCTGGTGTGTCACTTTCTGTTTTGTGCTACTGTTTTATTGCTGCTGTGGGAATGGAGCAAAAATAGCGGCTACTGCAGTTCTGTTGAATAACCATCAACGTGATTCTAGCCGATGTGTCAGTCCCTCACTGGGCAAAAAAATGTCCATATTTGATATCCACTGCCCTACTATGACCTGTAAATGAAAATAGTAACATGCTAAATAGCTACAGAAAAGCATGATTAGCTAAAAGTCTCAGCTGATACACATAGGTGTGTTTGTGCTGCTATGCATGTGTGGGTGTGAGAATATAGGTACATCTCCAGAAAGGCTGGTGTAAGTAAATAATTCATAAGGTGCATGCAGTGTATTTAAATGTTAAATACATGGGCTTTCGAATTCAGTGCAACTATCGAAACCCACATTTGGCTACAACCGTTCAACTGCCTCATATTTAAAGCAAAATCACTAGCAGTCTGCAAATGCTGAGTAAAATTACACAAGCCCCAATTATTGACAGACCACCTAAGCTTGCCAGCCTATCCCTTTGTGGAGCTCCGATTTATCTTCCTCCCACGCAGGACTGCTGCTTGTTTCAATTTGACTGTAAAGTCTTGACACCAGAAGTGCTGACTCATGAAATGACAAGGGAACAAAATTTCTGCTGCTGCTGTGGTGGCCGAAGTCGTGTGGATTTACCCCACCGTGGCTTCTCCTGCCCTCCTCGCTCCAGCCTCTGCCCTGCGTCCGGCCTCCGCGAACCTGAACCTGCTGCTGGGAAAGAGCACAAAGGTATTAAATACATCTAATAGCTGCGGGTTAACACAGTTCGGTGTTGAATCCATCCAGATCGTTTTACCTCTGCTTTCTATTCACCAGCAAAAGTTTATCCAGCATCAAACCGGGCTTGTCACGTACTGAGTCTAAAGGGGCTTTTGTTCTACCCAAGGCAAAGCGGCGACGTGCCCGCTGCCGTTCCCTGAACAGGCTGGTTTTCCCCAACAGATGGCACTGCCTTTCTCTCGTAGTTAGCCAAAAGTTTAAAAACATTTTGTTAAAAATAGATGCCCCACATTCTTAATTGGCAATCCTTTTTCTATTTATTGTTAGGCACAAATCAAATACTGTTTAGCTCTTAGGCAAGCTCAATGCACAATACGTAAAAGCATAATGTAAAACACCCAGATATTTTCTTATTTTGTTCTGTATTGCTTGTTATAACAGAAAATACTGAACGACTTGTGTTTTGTCGCTAACATCTTCAAAAATGTAGTTACAATAAAATGTTATTTTTTTCCATTATGAAGATAGACCCTTTCTGTTTAGTCTTAAAACTTGCTACATAGTCAGACGTCCAAACCTGCATGAAGCCCCCATTTTCACATAAATGAAGCCAATATTATTCCAGCATCTCTGGAGCTCGGCTACATTTACTTGGGTGCTTAAGGCATTTGGCCCTTATCCTGGAGAAGGCTTTGAAATCTCCTGTGCCAGCAGGTCTTTCTTGTGTGAGGGGACGGAGGTGCCCGTGCCGGCCGAGCGTCCTGAGCTGTGGTCCCCGCAGCAGGGCCCTGATCCTGGTTCTGGGGTCGGGAGGGCTGGCAGCATCCCTGGGGTTAGCCCTCTCCACAGGGGCTGGGAGCGTGCTGCAGAGAACGTGACTCCACCACGGTTCTCCTCCGACCCTCCCCAGGGTCCCCAGGGTAATTTGCCGGGGTAATTCCCCAGGAGTAATTAGCTACAGCTTCTTACCAGAGGCTCCTGATGCCAGCTTGGCTCTTGCGGGGAGCGGACGGACGCGTCACCAGGGGTGAGCCTCCCTCTGCTCTCTTCTCAGTGAGCTAATAATTTCTGTGTCCTCTTCTGGGACCCATTTCATTTCTGCAATTCCTTGGGCTATGCTGAGCAGAAAGGCCAAATCACTCCTTTACAAAATGAAATTGTAATGGCTTCACTATTTCCTAGTTTAATCTGTACCTAGTCTTTCTTTTTGTGGTCAAGTTGTTCATGGTGGAGCAGAAGGAACATGTTTTGTTTTGCTTTATTTCTTCGCCTGTTCTTGCGCATGGACAGATTTTCGGCCAGCTGCCCACTGTTTTACTCCGTTCCACCTGCCCCCACAACGGTCACAAATTCAGCGCAGGGCCTGATCTAAAGAAGCATTGCGTTTCCCTACCGGAGCTCTTCCAGCAATGTCAATAGCACTGCTACCCACAAATACGGTTTTGTATGTGCTGGAAAGCGGTGTCAGTGCAGGCCTTTTAGCACAGAGGCATGGGAGTAATTCTTTCTAATGTGCATTCGCGTGCGTCTCTCTCCAGTGACCTTCGTTTGCCATCTCTGCCTATTTAGTTAGTTTATTAGGTCCTTCTGAAGTGGTTCATAATATTCTCATAATATTGGACAAGTCTCAATAATTCTACCAAATTCCAGTGTTATCAGCTGGCTTTTGAAGCCCCTTCTCCTGTTTGCTAACATATTAAACAACGCTGTATCTAACACAGTTCTTTGAGTCGCCTCATTGTCAAAGCAATTGAAAGCCTTTTCTTCTTCCTCTTCTTTGGTGATTTTTACTTCCCAAGTTGGTTTTGTTCCTTTTGTCATGTCTTGTGATGAAGGCTATCAGCTGTTTTTAGAAAGAGCAGTAGACTAATCAGATATGCTTTTACTTGAGGCAGTTTTCATTTAAAAAATTCTGCGTTATTTTCCCTCTTTTACATAATTATAATCTGGTTGTTACCATACTTCATTTTCTGTTTTAAGAGTTTTGTTTTCCTGGTGGTAGACTAAGGTTTAGTGAACTGCAATTTTCAAGGCTAGCTCAACATGTTTTTTAAAGCTAGTACACAAGTAGCATCTTCCAGCTCTCCAGCAGCTGATGGTAATGAGCAAGGATGTAGGTTTTTTTAATTAGTTCCTGCAACACTTAGTTGAAAATATTTGCATGCACACAAGCCCGTTCTGGGGATCTGTTGCTCCCAAACGCAAATGTTGCAGCACTTTCTGCCTTGAAAACAGACTTTAATATTGATTTATTTTTCTTACGTGGGAGACTAGATATGCCGAAATGACATCTTAAAATCCTCTTTTGTATACAAGTGAAAATAAAATGTTACTTTTTTTTTTATTTTGACTGCTTGTTTGTGAAATTTTTTCATGGACCTAATTTCTGTCCTGCATTTTTTAAGGCAGTAGCACATGTATTTTTGTGTTGGTTTCAGCTGATGTGGGTTCTTCTGTTTTGAAAGCTAACTGGTAAACAACTTACCATGTAAACACAAACATTTATTTTTGCTTGACTTCTGTCTCCTCTTTGTGTCAAAATATCCATCTTCTAGTGATTGTATTATGATTTTGTGGCTTTATGGTTATTAAGAACATCTAGTGTTATTTCTTGGATCGCACCAGCCACGTGATTTCAGCTCCTAAGTCCCAGATAAGCTGCTGTGCATCTTTTGTAAAGGCACTTATTCTTGCTGAAAAGACATCAGTTTATTACATCCACTGCTCTCAAGCAGTTAATTTTAACCTAATACTTACTTTACTCATTAAAAAAGAGACACATTTTTTTCCAACCTGCATTTGTCTATCTTTTATTTCTAATCATTAATTACTTTTACGGCTTTGCTCCCTTGTTGAAAGTCCACTGCTGTCAGGACTTTCCAGCACTTCCCTGGCGCTGTGATGAGGTATCGCTACCTTTTTTGGGGTGGCAGCCTGCAGTTTGTCATGCACAGGTAAGGCTTTCACAATTTTAAATAATTTATTGACTCATTCTTGATTCCCTTGCAATATTCCAGAGTCATCGTTATTTGAAAATTGGATACCAGAACTGGACGTAGCAATGCTGGTCCCATCAGTGATACATACCTGTAATATCATCGTCTCCTGCATAATCATGCAAGTATTGCATTAACCTTAGCCCATAGATTGCATAGGGAATTCATGGTAAATTGATTTTCTGAAGTCCTTTTCAGTGTCACTGCATTTCAGGATATGGTATTCTGTGTTGTTAGTGTGACCTACATTCTCTCTTTTGACATATCTGACGTTGTGTATGCCTGTATTAAAACCTTTTAAAAAATATGAATTCATTTTACAAGCTGATTCAAATAGCACATTGTAACTGTCCAGTCCTTATCTCTCCAATGGTTATTTGACCAATTTTTTTTCTTTGCAAACCTTTAAAGTAGCCAGTTTAAAATATTTGAAGTGTTTTCTCTCCTGGACAGATAAATATATTTCCATCAATTCCTGTTTTACAAAAAGGGGTTTTAAAAAAAATAATAGAAACACTGGAAATATTACTAGATGCACTCATATTCAGATATGATAACTAACAGTGTTTTTGTCAGTTTTTAGTAAGTTTTACTATGTTACACCTTTTGAGTAGTTTTGTTTTTAAACAGTGTAATGCAAAAACTTTCAAAGAGTATGAATTCAAAATTCAAATGTAATTATTTTTGACAACAACATTTTTTTGACAAATAAAAAAAATGTCAGGCTTGTTTTAAAAAAATATGTTTCCTGTATACTGACTAGGCATTATGCTCTCATTTTTCAGTATTTTTCAACTTCTCCGAAGAGTCATCTTAGCCACAGTTCCTAATCCAAATGGTTCTTCCACACTTTGCAAATTTCTCTGTAGCTGTAGTTCCTTCATTTTGCCTGGGTGAAAAGCTGCTTTCCCCGCCTTTTTCCACCACCTACTCTGGAGATTGTGTTTAAATCATTTCTCAGATCACCTAAATTTCAATGGTTCCCAGAATCCTTTTCTCCTCATTCCCTGCATCACTGTATGTCCCATGCCACAAGCAAGCAAAGACTGGTTTACACAGTCTTTCTTTGCTTTCTTCCATGGCCATGTCATGTTAACAGATCCCATAAAAGTATGTTAAAAATTTCCACCGGAGAAGAGACTTCAACTTCCATCACCTCTCACCATGTCCAGTTATATGTGGGCAGAGTAAGTGTAAATGTTGCCGTTCAAACTTAATATCTTGGGCTGCAGAACAGGCGGTATGAGCTAGTCTTGGCTTGCTAATCTGGTTTGCTGGTCTTGCACTGGTGATGTGCACCAGCGTTTTCCCACTGGCCTGAGGATTTAGCTTTTGAATCAGCATCACTTCTATTGCAAAAACAACTATGCTCAATTTTAAAGGTGAAAGGAAGAAAGAAGGAAAGAGTGTGTGGGGATCAAAAGGCTCTGGCTGGATGCTTTATACAGATGAAGAGTCATTCTTCTCAGCTTGGACCCGTAACATGAATTTGAGGTAGCCCTGATGGCAGGAGGGCCCCGGAGTCCAGCCAGGTTTGCAGCGGTGGCAGAGGAGGTTTGCCCTTAGGAAGTGGCAGTGCTTGGGGTCTGCATCTGCAGTGGGGTGGACCTTCACTGGGATTAGGTGCAAGTTCTTTATTACTTGAGAAGAAGTTTGAAACACTTACTCAGTAACAAATAAGTAACAGCATGCTCCATTTTCCCACCTCTATTCAGAAGCATAGGGAAAGAAGTTATTTTCACACACGTATTTCACGGAATTTGCGATAGCCACCTGTCAATTGACAGACGAACTTTTAGATTAGTAAAGCCAGCAGAACAAGAGATGCCTGCTTAACCTGTTCAATGTTTTCTTAATGATAACAGAGGAGACTTGGCATATTAGCGTTTCCTCGAAGAATATCCAAATATCCACTGACTTAAAAGATCAAAGCAAACAGCAATACTTTCAGTTACGCTGGGCGTGATACGTGGGAGTATGTTCTTGCATAATTATTGACAGCTTGTCTGGATCCCTGTCAACCAGGCAAGAGCCTGGTTGCTTAACTCTGTCGGTCATTAAAGGTACCAATTCTTAAGGGTAGTTTGAAGAAGGCAATTCCAGATCCCACTGAAGTAGCCTCAATTACTGGCTGCTAAATCAGTTACTGACTGCTGTATAAAAGCCATTTTTTGAATGAGAAAGTTTTGTTTCAGTAGGGAAAAAGAGTAAGTAAGAGAAAACTGTAATGAGGACAAGGCAGTTTGTAAGGTCACGTAGGCTGTGTGAGACTCAGCTTGTGAAGGGACTGAACCAGTGGCAGACTGTCACATCCTCGCTAGGATTTTGCCTCCCGTTAGCTAACTGTGACTGCAGACATGCTTTGTCCTAGTGAAGAGGCGCTACGATTCTGCTGTGAATTAGAGAGGAATGGCAAGAGTTTGCCAGCACAAAGCAAACGATGCTGAGGAGCCCAACTCCTGATATAGGTGCCTCGGGAGTGTCCAGAGGTGCCTCTAGAAGTGTCGTATTAAAATTTTGAGCTCTTCAGCCTAACTATACCTTATTTTTTTGCCTTTGGAAGAGAAAAAGTGTTGTGCTGACCATGCATAAGAACACCAATCCTGTTGCTAACAGATACATAATAATGTATGGGACGGCATTTGTTTAGCTGAGTCACTTGCAGCCAGAGATAAGTGACAGTTCTAGCAAGTAATAAGCTGTCATGTAGTGTTTCTTAAATGCATGGATTTTCTGAAACCCTGTTCAAGGGGTCCATAGCAGAGCAGATGCGATTGTCTGCTGTATCACAGAGACCTCGAGAGTCAACTCTGCGTTCCCCTTTACTTTTCACTCCCCTGAAGTGGTAAACTTCTTCAAGAATTTGCTCCCAGAGCAAAGAAGCTTTCGCTAGATGTTGGGGAAAAGAACTGACTGTTTAGTTTTGGAAATTATCTTGTGGTTATTTTTTATTCCACCTGTTTATTTTATTTTTTGTTTCGCATTGCTCCTTGAGAAACCAGTCTGTTTATTATTACTATCATTTGTTAGCCAATACTATTTTAATTATTATTTTGGTTTTTGTCCTGATGCTGGTCAAACTTGCTAAGTACAATTTAGTCAAAAGAAAGACCAGTCAAATCAGACTGTTAAAATCTATGCCACCCACATTTCTAATGTGCCCTCATCTTGAATCTTGTATGTGGTTGATTGCTGTGTTTCAAAGGGATGGAACTAGGAAAGGTACAGGGAAAGATAACAGGGCTAAGAATCCAGACCCTTCAGAGGATCCACTAAGGGAAAAAAGACAGAGATGTGCACAATAATGAGTGTCGTGGAGAAAGTGATTAGGGAGTGACTAATGCATTGTTTCTGACAATACAAGACCTAAGGGGTTTCCAATGTTACAGTCACACAGGGAATTTAAAGCAAACTTTTGTCATGCAGGGCATAATTATTTTGTGGAACTCATTCCACAGGATGTTAAGAGTTCAAAAAAATAAGATATATTACTGACGATAGGTCCATGGGGGACTATTAACATGATGGTACTGTGGCAAGCTCTAGTCAGAAAGTCCTCTAAGCAGCTGATTGCTGGAAGCTGAGAGAGTATGCACAGGGGTTTCTGATTCGTCCTGTTTCTTATTCTCGTCCTCTAAGAATCTCCTGCTAATAGCCCAAAGACAGGATACAGGGCAAGGATGGATTTTGGTCTGACCTACAGGGACACGTTCATGTACATCGCTAGCTCTCCAAAAGAGCAACACAGACAGCAGAGGAGGCATAGGAACATAGGGTATGCACACTGAATGAGTGATGTGGCCTGGTGATCTTTTTAATAGCCGGATAACACAGCCAAATCCACTGCAACTTCATGCAGTTCAGCTGACCACAGTAAAGCCAGTTTACACCAGCGCTAAGGTACAAAGATTGTTGGTGCCCTACAGGGCAAGTGTTTTCCACAGTGTGCCTGTAGTCATGATCTCCTGACCATCCAGGCTGTGGGACTTTGTGGGATCTGTAGTCGCATCCTCCCTACACACAGAGCCCGTTTTTCTACCAGAGGAAGAGGAAGGTGCACAGCATCCAACTGTGCAGCTGAAATGCAGCAGGAGTACCCAGGGAAGGATGCAGGACATTCTATGGAGCGTGTGTGATTGGCAGGATAGACCCAGCCTATTTTGAGATGCTGAAGTAAGACATGGCTACATAAGTAAGATACTGCAAGATCTGCTGGAGTAGAAGCTCACAGATCACCAGTGACAGTTCGTGTGTGCTCTTATCCTTTGGTAAATATGAAATATCTCCCCCTTAGTCAAGAAAAAGTATTCGGGAAAGATTGTGTATGGAGAAGTAATCAGCATGGAAAAGAAATTCTGTATGGGGGTTTGCCATGAACAAATGGTAGAAATGCCTAAAGAATGGATTAAAGCTTCGCTAGCTTGGTCACGTTGAGAAGTATTAAGAAAGAGAGGATGCTTTTGATATAGGACATGGCATGATAACAAGGCCAAGGCAAAATTATAGAACAAATTCTATGTGATATGGTGGAATAAAAGACAGGAAGGAAGTTAGGAGAGGGAAGTAGAAAGATTCAGAAGGGATTATGAGCACATCAGGCACAGCTGCCTACCTGCTGTATAGACTGGATGAGGCAGTACGAGTAAGGATTTGTTGAAACGCAGGGAGTGATGTAGGCAAGCCATATATTCGTGAGAGACGAAGGGGAAAGCTTGGAGTATCAATGAAGATGGCAAACAGCAAAGTGAAGATTTACAAGGCTTCAAGAATACTTTCAGTCCCTCTCCCACAGGTAAATGGGTATCTGCGCAGGACAACCCAGAAAGAGGAGCACATGGACCTTCCTGTGTGTCCTGAGGTGAGGGAAATTGTGTTTTTCTTTGGGAAGGCAGCTTTGGGAGGTCAACAGTGAGTGAATAATTAGCTCATAAATGCCCCAGAAATACCAGGCCCTGAAAGACTTGCTCCAGTGTCAGGCAGAAGAGGACAGTGCATCTCATCTGTTCCTCAGTAATGAGGGAAATACAGCTGTCTGTCCTGGCTCCATCTAGAGACACAGACTTTCTTCTCAGAGAAGAAGAAAAAATGTTTTCTGCTGAGATACTTAACAGCATGGCATAAATTCATGTCTTGCTCACAATTTAAATTCAGCAGAGACAGATAACATGTCCCAGGTAGGCAAGTATCAGGTGCAGGAAAGACTTCTGAGATTCTTTTGCTTTGGCAACAATTTAAGGTGTAAAATTTGGTTTGTCTTTTTCTTTTGTGCTTTTCTTTATCTTTTTGTCATTTGTCTTTGTTAAATAGTTTTTGCCAAATGTATTAGCCTTTTACAAAATACACAACCAAATATTAAATTGGTAAATTTCCTTTAAAATTACTTATAAACAGCTCAGGTTATTATATCAGTACATTTTATCTACATATAAATAGTTATGTCGTATTTATATTTTGTAACTCACATGTATCAAAGTATAATATAACATTATTGAGTTACAGGAAATTATATGACACTGGGTTTGATTACTATTAAAAAAAAATGTAGAATACTCTTCTTCAACTGTGCTCCTACCAGAAATTTCACACAGAATGTGATTGCTGCAATTTTACTTTGAAATCTTCTAAATGCATATGAAAATCAAGACAACCTCTGCAATAAATTCCACCCTGCACAGAAACAAACACTGATATCCACTAAAATTATAGAAAAGAGCATGACTTTAATATTAGATTTCTGTAATCACAATTTTAAGACCCCTTTTGTACATTAACTTAATAATAATGTCTGAGATTCTTACCCAGAAAGCGCAGTTTCTCTCAAACCTTCTGTTCATTCATTTAAAAGCGGTGTCAATATGTAACAACCAGCACTACTGTATATGCATCTCTCACCCTAAATTGGCACTTTGTATCATTGAATTTAATTTTGGAAGGACTTTCCAACAACCTATCAGATATCTAAGGAACGTACCTTACACTTGTAATGATACAGGTCACTTATTTATTTAACTGTTGAAAGCTTGAAAGCCTCTTTCAGCTCCCTGTATCTATTTCTATATGTAGGAATTATGAGACCTTGAATAATGAACGTGTTATTTAAATTGTGCTGTGACACTACATAATGCTGAGAAGTCATTTTCTACAGTTCACTATTCTCATAGTCAATGGTGCTTGACTTGATTACCAGTGCCTCATAGCTAGAGTAGATATGGGCAATGTTTTAAATTTGTTAAAAATTGGTTAGATAAAATTGTCTTGAATGAAATAGAGTAGGTTGGAGAGCCTATTCCTTTTGATAGCTTCCTAGATGTGTCTTAATTGTCATGCATAAAATATCCACGATAGATTACATTTTTGTATAAAAACTAAAATAAGAGAGTAAAGGAACAGCTGAATGTTCTACCTGGACTCTGCAAAATTATAGTGGAGGAGGTGAACCTGGCCTTATATCCTGCCTTACATTCCTAAACCACAATTCAGGACAGCTATGGTTAAGGAAATGTTGTGTCCGCACTTATTCCTTCATGGGTAAGGAAAAGGTGAACAAAGAGATAAATTCTTAGTGTCCACTAGCTCTTCATGGGTCAGCTTACAAGGTAGATATAAAGATTAGCATTATTACTGTGAGCTATCTGCTTTCTACTGGGAGAAAGGAGAAAGTAGAGAACATTGTGCCCAATACTGGTCTGCACTACAGGCTGCACTGGGATCTAGCAAGTGCCCCAGGATAGGCTCAATTTTCCTAGCAAAACTGCTTTTACCCTCCAATAATGATTTGCTCAGTGATGCTAGTTTGACTCGCCTGGCAAAGTCACCATGTGTATTATTGTGATGCATCCACGTACGACATGTTTTGCCAGTGTAGCATAAACATACTCCTGTATGATAGAGCACTAAGAGGTTAACTTACAACACCTGGGAGCCTGGAAAGGACAGACTTTAACAGATGGAAAAAAAATGGCTTTCGATGAGCAGCAGAACTACTGAAGCCTGGTTTGCTAGAGGTTGTGTGGTCCTTGTCACCTGTATGTAGGTATGGCTGGTGGGTATGGCATATGCTCTTAGCTAGCACACTGCTCCCAAACAGCACGTGTACTGCAATGTCCGAGTTGTCTGCCTTTCTCCAGTGCAGGTCACTAAAATGGGTCATTCTCCTCTACTAAAACCTGTAGGAATTTCGTAGTTTGGAATTTCCTACCTTTAGAATAGAAGACATACTTGAAAGGCATTTCTGAAACACAAGATCAAGCTGAAGTGTCACTGAAATCGGTTCATCTTTGGAGTATGCTTCAATTTCAGTGAATTTTCTGGGGAGCAATAAAAATTTCTGTTGGAAACATTATGACACAGCGTCCATGTAGGTTACCAGTCTTCAGGTTTCACATCTATTTCTCAGGGCTGAATAATATGTTACAAGTCAGGGCTGGCTTTACCTGTGTCACAGCTCTTTTGCTTGCTCTTATATGTCTTGTTCTTCCTTCTCAGGCACGTGGAGGAGACATTGCTCGCGGTGCAACTGGTTTTGATACCCTCCTCTCTTGCCACACATACACACACAGAGAGGGTTTATTTCATTCTTCTCTGTTGCATGAACCAGAGATAATCCATGCGTTCTCGTCCCCACACCTTTTTGATCAATTTAAATATCTAATGAGATATTAACAAAATGAAAAAAGGAATCTTTATTCCAAGTTACTAGAATTCTTGTGACATGTATTTGAAGCAGTTTATGATCAAATAGTATTTTTTAATTTGTCTTGATTCATGTGAAAGTAATTTGAATCCACATTAGTATTCTGTGAACTGATCATTAACAGTTTTCAACTGATTTAGTAAACATATATTGCTTCCAAAATAAATAGAAACAGGAAAGGAGTACAGTTAGTGTAGCTGAGGCATGAAAACATACACATTAACATGCAAGGCAAAACTCCAGTGTTGAAACGGGGCAGCACATCGAAGTTATTTTTCTAGCCATATTTTTACATCTCCAGAGGATGCTTAAAAACAATAGACTGTACATCCTAAAATACGTCTTTTAATAATGCTGCTTCATTCTTCACCGCAAAATGGTATACCATCTGTAATAAATGAATTGGCACAGCTCCTCTGAAAGTACTAGGTAGTCAGAAGCAGATGACATGGTGAAGCTAAAGTGCACGTCCTCCAAGAGGTTTGGCTCTGTGATAGCCAGTGAGACATCTGCACAGCCCTGTTTGGCATATCAGGCTTCTCTACGGGCAGAGTCGTTCTCTGTCCTGGATGAAACCGAGGCCAGCTCTGATCCAGGAGCCGTAAAGCCGTAGTAACACATTGCTATGTCCAAACCAGCAAGCCTTCCTCAAAGCCATAGTAACACATTGCTATGTCCAAACCAGCAAGCCTTCCTCAAAGCTTGAGCCCGTCAGTACTGGGCTAATGCAGCTCTGTCATGTTCTGATCAGTGTTGGCCCATGTCCTGCCGGTGCGGCAAGCGGGCGGAGGGGCTCTGGTCTACCTGCCTGTGCCCTGGCTCAGCTGGGAAGTGCACAAAACCCCAGCAGGCAGGCTGAGTGTGGAGCAGTGTTCAAGCAAGCCAGTAGGTATGCTCTGTAGTATTTAGGCTGTTTACCTGGTGATTGAGATCTTTTCCTGAAGGCAGAGACAGAGAAACCCAGCAGCCATCCTTGCAAAACATGGCCAGCACAGTGTTGGTGCCTTCTCCAACACAACAGTTCAGTAGCCAGTATTTGGGAGCTCCAAATATGTTGCTGTCTGAAGGTATTCAACCCTGCATCTCCGGCCTCCCATGGAGGTGCTCTGGCCTCCAGTTAAAGGCTATTGGAGTATGAGGAAGGAAACTTTTTCTTTTAAGCTTCTCCACTTGGATGAAATGAAAAGGATTAATTGGACTAAAGAGACAGAGCAAGCGCGCACCACATTGTTTACTTATATGGCTGAGGCTCCTCCCTGGGAGAGGGGATTCCTGTCTTTTATGCCTGTTCTGTGACCTGTTGCTGTGTTTCAGTTTCGATAGAAGTAAGGACCCCTGGAAATTGCCTTTTTCCTCAGAAGTTGGAGTACTACTACTAGCTATTGGGTAAAAGGATGAGAGAACCTACCACCTCTTCCTTGAAGGAAAGGTCAGTGCCCTTTTTGAGGGATTTGCCCTGTAAAAAAAAGAAAAAAATTCTGCTCCACCTGTGAGCTGTTTACAAGAATACCAAATTTCACGATCCTCATGGAGCTGAGGCATGAAAAAAATGCTGAGTTGTTCAGCCCTGCTAACAGTATGATGCTTTTGAGTGTTCCCAAAATCATAAGTACATAGAAAACTGACAGACTGTAAGCGCTTCTTTGCTTGGCTGATCAGGAGCTCAGAGGCTCAGTACTGAAACTGTTTCTTGCAAGGCTCAGTCTCGGTGCTTTCTGTAGACCTAAGCGTAAATGATTTGCTGAATGCCACCTAACTAATAGTTTGGATAAAGCTGGGAATGGAGAATCCCCAGCTCCTATGCAAGATTCAACCTCCATCAAATTTTGTGAGGGAGGAGTGTATATTACTGGGAAGGAACATGTTAAACCGTAGCTTGTACAACTTGGGCAGTGCCTCTGTCTGAAAGCTCCATAATAATTCCTCTGTGAAAGCTGTAGGGCTTTGTGGTGCAATATAGCCCTCTGACAACTCACTTTGTGTGCAATGGCCATGCAGAAGGGAGAAGGACATCATACTTGTATTTCTGAGACTTCTGGAGTGGTCCCCATGCTGCTAAAATTGACGCTGTTTCAGGATGGATGCTGACAGCAGCCGAGAAACATTTGGCACAGCTCAGGAAAAGAAGTGCAAAGGTGACAGTCTCCTTTAGTAGCTAGCTGGGGCCAGTTCAGCTTGCACCACCTGCCAGCAGACCCAACTGCGCTAGGACAGCCAGCCCCTCCTTGTCTTTGGATTCATCTGGACTTGAAAGGTACTGAGAAGATTTGAATTCAACCTCATGCCTCATACTGGGAGAATGATTCAGCTAGAATCTGCTTCTACTTAGACTATTTTGCAGTAATATCTTACAAAAGGTCTTGTAGAAATATGGTAAATATCTGCAGTGCCTCACTTTGGTCTGTGTTCTCTATCAAATCTCTCAGGGCTGATCTTGCCACAGTAAGGTGTATTCCAATTTTTTCCTTTCTGCTCTGGCACGTCGGCACTAATGAAGTATTCCCTCCCTGGAGAAACCAAGAACCTTATTTTGAAATTTTAAATTCTGGTTCCACGTTAAAACAAAGATTTTTGCAAATACGGCAAACACTATTGCTGACTGGCAGCTATGTCTCAGCTGCACATATGGAAAGATGGAAATTTTTGTGAAGAGGCATAAAGTGCTTCTGGAAGCAGAGATGTGAATTCACATCAAATGAAATGTGCACACAGGGTCTTTTTTTTTGCATTACATTATAGAAAATGGTTCATTGTCGATTATAAATAGTAATGATCTGGACCACACTCTTGTGTATTCAGTTCTAATTAGAAATGCACCGAGCTACTAAAATGATGCACCCAAGCCAGCTTCCTTAGGACTGCAGTTATCTTCTACATAAATACACCTTTAACCAACAGCATATAAAAAGAGCAATGATGACATCCAGAGGACAGATAGTTTAATCATAGGTACTGTAGGCATTCTCAGCAAATTTCCTGGGGATATATCCCTCACCTACTTTTTCTGTTTAAAGTCTGTTCCTATTAAATCAGTTATTGACAGCCTGCTGAGTTCCTCTAATTCTTAGTTTTTATGAAGCTGACCTTGTAAAGTTGATTGTTTCACCCCCAGTGCAAAAATTATATGTACAAGATAAACTTTTGCTAGTTTCATCATTTTTGCGTACACTATCGTTCGATGTTATCACTGAATCCAACTGAAAAGGAAAGCACTCCTGTAAGCTATTGGTAAACTTCAGGTTAATAGCTGTCTGGCTTACTTCACCTGTAAGTGCTCCTGCTGTGGAACCTCTCCCTGTATGTAGGTTTTTATATAATCTGTCTTAGTAACCTTCCATACTCTGGTTTGGCAGTTATTTTGGGGTTTGATTTTGTTTGCAACTGCAAGAATACTGGCCAGGTGCACCATATGTAGAAGCCACTACATAGAAAAGCCTCTGAATTCCACAGAAATATCTATGGATGGGTGTCTATTTTATTGACAAATTTGAAAGAGATGCATTACCAATGTTAGTCTGTTAAGCACAGCTCCACAATCAGAATTTAATTGAAGCATGTTACCTATAATAGGTTCAGATATTTGTGTTCTTCAGCATTTTATGAATTCAGAAACAGATGGGCTATGACCAGGAAGCAGTAGAGAACAGACTGGCATAAAGCAGGTTGGCTCTCTGACAAGTGCAGGTACAGCTGTGGTATGTATTTTATTCAGCATGCCCACCTACTGTATCAGCAGCCTGCCCTACTAGCAATTCAACTACAACTGACTTAATGAAGACTAGAAGTAAGCATGAATCCAGACTTTCCATGGATCATAATATTTGAGAACCCAGAAGAATCAACATGACGGAAATCATGCCAAGTAATTTTTTTCTCCATCTTTACACGCAAGAGATAACAAAAGCATTGGCATTTTGAAGGGGGCAAAAAAACCCCACAAAATGTAATCAAATTATGGTATATTAAAATATTCCCCTTTTGGTCTTTGTTTATTGCTTTTTTAAAACTGAAGAAAGAAAACCTTAGTAAGTAGTAGCTTATGGCTTAAATCACCATAATTGTGCCAAGGAACATGGGAAACGCTGGCTAAGTGTGCTTCTGTTAGTAAAAGAAGAGACATTATATGGGTGACAGAGGGGCCAGTTATTGAAGGTTTCATGCAATAAGTGTACAAAGGGTACTTCTGCTCCCATTTGTGCCAATCTTTGCATCTTCACAAGTCCCATGGGGAAAGAAATTTCTGTGGCCAAAGAGATGATGGAAAAGAGTCCTTGATCTGAACATTCCTTAATTGGAAATGTGGTATGTGTTGTTTTATACATTTAAAAGAGGTGCCTCTGTCTTTTGGCACTCCTTATACATCTGGTTGAATAATCTTGCCTTTAGGTATATCATACCTTTTTACCTCTATTTCTATATCTATCTAACATCGTATATTGTAACCTGCAGTAACCTACAGTAACCCACAAAGTGAATTTGGAAAAACAACAACCCATAATTATTTTATATGGTGATTGTCTGACTTGAAATATTGAGGTAATTATCAAGTTAAATTCCTATGATCCCTGCAATTTCTACGAAACCTGGAGATGTCAGTACTTGAGTTCTGGCATATCTCTTAAGATAAAATTATACCACCTCAACCTAAGGTTGTAATTAAAGATGTAACAAAGCTAAGTGAAAAATGGCTATATGGTTTGAACAAAAAGCAGACTAACCCCATAATTAGAGAAGGTGCAAATTTAAACTTACTGTCCACAAATTCCACCATGCAGGAGCCGCATACTGCAGTCTGTAGATGGACAAGACTCTTGATGCAGCTGGACGAATGCAAAGGGGAAGCCTGGGGTATGGGTCCAGGAAAGAGCCCATGGGACCACTTGCTTTGGAAGGTGAATGGCTTCTTCTAGAACGCAGTAAAGACTTGGGAAAAGCCTCAATGAGAGGGGTTTTTTTATAAATGTAACTCTCCTGTGACTTTTTTTGGGAGACTGAGAAGTACTGCTTGGGTCTCCAAAGTGAGATTGTGAGACATGTTTGCATAAATTACTTTTATTTGTATCTGGATTTCTAAGAAAAACTTTAAAATGCTACTAAATAGTATTTTAAGAGCTCTGATGAGCAGCAGAATATGCAACCTAATCTATATGTGTATATGTACCTCTGTGGGCATATATGCAGCTATATTGTAAGCGTATATGTGGATTGGTGCTTACATTTGAAAATGAAATCCTGGAAGACTAGTATGATTTTAGTGAACCTTCCACAGCCTTATTTTAAGGCTTCTTCCTGTGTTGTAGCGCAGGTGCTGTAGCAGTGGAAGCCAGCAGGGTTCAAATGACAAAGACACGAGTGGGAATGCCACTTCAGGACAGTAAAGCAAAGAGCTGCTGTTCAGGAATTCAGTTTCACAGTGTAATTGTGCTAGCTGAGCTGTACGTGCCATGTGTCTTGCTTACATCTTGGACTCTTGAAGATTTTCTTTTCTCTCATTCTCTTGTCCAAGCTTCACATTTAACCTTTGAGGCAGTTTTGAATGTATCCCTTCATAAATCGTAGTCCAGTAGCACTAACCTCAGGCAGCTCTTTAGTGTTTTTGACTCCCTTCTCACACTGTTCCTCCTCAGGCTTCTGCTGGTCATTCTCATTTCTCTCCCGATGATTTTGTCACTTCTCTTCAATGTAAAACTCAGGGGATCTATGAGACTGTACACTGCGACTGTGTTTGTGATGTTGGGGCCTCTGCCTGATGCTACACTTCGCTTCATTTACCTTTCTCATTTCATTGCTTTTCCCATGTTCCAGTAGTGCTGCCTGCCCCCCCGTTACTACTATAGGGCTGACATACTGTCCATCAGATCCTGTCCCCTCCAGCCTCCACCAAAATATGTTACCTTTCATGTTGGTGACTCCCTCAAATACACTAAATCTTCTGTGTCCTCTAGAATTTTTTCCATTTGGTTTTAAATGTCCCCTAGCTGTTCCGATGCTGAAAAAAACACCTCTGGACCTACCGATCCTTCACAAGCTTTTTAAAACCATTCTCTGGTATTTCTTCTGTCAGCATTTTTACAGCATTTCAAGACTAGTTGGTGTCACAAAAGGGAAGAATATTTCACAGCGAGGGTAAAATACTACAGTCAGTTCCATACAGGCTTAGTACTGAAAAGTCACTTAAGTGAAGTGTGATGTTGGATGAAGGGATTAAGTGACGGCTCTTTGAGATCTGTCCAGACACAAAATTGTACCTAAGATGTAGCTCAACTTTTTTTCAGGGAAAAAAAAAATAAGCTTTAGGTATGGCAAAAAAAAAAAAAAAAAAAGAAAAAAAAAAAAAAAAAAAACAAAGGTGTAGTCCTTTCAGCATCCCCAAGTATAAAAATGGTCCCATCCAAAAGCTGCTAGAAGGGACCTCATTCTAGAGCACCAGTATCTTTGCTACTGAGGTGGTGAAGGATGAGTGTCCTGGACGCTGACACCCAGTTGTGTTTGCAAAATATCCCGTTGCTACTGGAAATACTGGAATGTGATCTCCTGCATGTAATGAGCTCCCATGAATGCTGAATAAACCCCAAAGCTGTTCCAGCCTTGTCTCTCTTCCGAAGCCGGGTGCACCTGCCAGCCAGTCCCAGAGCCAGTCACGCTGCATGTCTGCAGTGCTAAAACTAGAAGTCAGAACTGTTCCTGAAAAGAGTTCAATAAAATTATTCAGGAAAGCTGCTTGATTAAATGGGTCTAAGCATAAGGACAGCATGATGTGAGTCCTGTGTTATTTTCATAACTGCAACAACAGACACAATTCTGCCTTCACATCTCCACAGGTGTTTGCACGGAAAGCAGGTGGTGAGCTGAGAAATTTGGCTGAGGAAAGCACTCAGGTACGCTACAAAATAACGTCTTAAATAAAGAGAAGATGAGATGTTCTTCAGAGTAGAGTAGACCAGGAGCATTTGTTAGGATCAACATTCAATTTGCTGGTTCTGATATGAATGTGATACTCTGTCATCACCAGGGGAAGGCTGAAAGGTGTCTGCTCTCTGCCCTGGGTGCACTGGATCCTAACTGCCCAGAAAGAGCTGGGAAAATTCAGGGAGGAGGTGCTGCTTCTGAAGTCAGTCTCTTCCACCTTCCCACCCAAATAAAAAACTCCATGGTTACTTTAAAGGTGGGTTGGAGCGAGATTGTCCTGGTTTGAGGTAAAACGGGACCAATCTGGCCCAAACCACGACAGAGATAAAGAACTGAAGCTTTAAAGTAAGGGTCAGTGAGCTACACCTTGTACCATTTCATCAGCTATGCAGGCAGTTGTGGTTCTGAGTATCTTCTTCCCGCACAGGATCATTCCTCCTTCTGTTGGTAAATGGGGTGGGGTACAGGGCTTTCTGAGGCGAAGCTGAGGGAAGGGAGCAGACATGATATATATCATGAGAATTAGTATTTCTGAGTACCTGGTGTCCCATACTGAGCTCAGCAGCTGGGCTGTAGAGTGACACTGTGCAGGTTATTTCAATTCCTTGTGTAAGTAGTAAGCGGGGGTATTTAAGGTGGCCAGTTAAGGACTATCTCAAGTTCAGAGCAGAAGAAGGATGCCAACTGATCTTTAAGAAGAAGGATTTAGATGCATGTAAGCAGAAGGCAGAGGAGCAGAGAAGACGAAAGAGAAACTATAATGGGAGACAACTTTTTTTGTATGTATGGAGTAAAGGGGATGAGTTCAAGTTTATTGGGGAAGGGTTTTCATGAGGCAGTGTGGTTCTAGTGAGGAAGACAACAATTTAGGTGCTGTCATGGAATAAACTGAAGAAGAAGGATATAAGAAAGTCGATAATGAGAAAATGGGAACAGCAATGTTATTTTCTTGTCCTTCTTTTGGTTTCGTGTTTTTCATTGAATAAGCTGTGAACAGGTCAAAAGCAAGAGCCAGAGCAAATTCTGTAGGACTTGAAGTGCTCTGTACCATCTCTGCCAGACAGTGTATATCCCTGCTGGAAAGGATGCTGGAGAAATAACATCCTTTTTGATAGTGACTCAGACCTGAAAGTGAGAATAATAGCTCCGACTCAATCACAGGCTGTTGTGGAGGGAGATTAATGCCAGGAGACATGGCCAATTCTCTTTCTTTGTGTCAATCTACTTTCAAAATACAGCACATGCCAGTTATTTCTCTTGGAGAGGAAAGAGAGAGAACTGATATGAAACAGAGATAAAATCTGGAGCATAATTAAACAGGCATTTTTCATATCTTTACCATTGTCTCCTTTCGCCTCCCTCTTATGCTTCTGCGTCTTGTTCTTTCTAAAGCTATTGCAAGTGGGATGGATGCTGAAGGAACAGCAGCTAGTTTTGATGCCAAATAAGTACTCCACATTTTATCTGATACATGGCAAGACACATTCAGGCATTTTTGTTGTGCATTTGATTAAATAAGGCATTTTATTAGTAGTCCATCATACAAAGGCATTATGTTACTGGATTTGTCACATCTTCACATCCATTTTCAATTCAGTTTCTGCATTTTCCTCACACTTCCAACATTAAATAGTTAAAATAATTGTGATTAACCAAACTGAGATTGCAGGTAATACTGGTTTGACTTGATGTTTTATTACACTGATTTTCTTTAAGACCTAGTGTTGTAGAATGCCTCAAGATGGGAGTAGGTACCTTTTTGCTGTTGAACTGATATTTCAAGTCTCTCTTCAGTTCAACGTGAACTGGCATTTCTATTCTCTCTTGGTTTTCTGGTGAATAGGGTGGGATGGTCGCAGTTGCACTCTTACTGGACTCTGTTATGTGACGGTGGTTGACTCCACTTCTTTGTTCTGGCTGACGACATTCAAAGTAGGGTTTGAAAAAGTTTTAAGACACTTTATGATACTGATGTAATCCTCAAAGGTTCTTCCGTTACCCTCAGATTGGGATAGTCCCAAGTGTAAGTAATATTTTTGTCTAAGTGACACTAGCTTGTTCCTGTTTTTGACACTCCGTGAAGCAGCTAAAAAATCTCTGACTACAGAGACTCATCCACAGCCTGTGCCCCTGAATAGACCTGCATGGTAATACTCTTTTTCTGTTGCCTGAGGTGCTGACGTATCTGCCCTGAGAGCCTTGCCCTGATGCAGAGAAGAGCCTGACCTCTCCTAGGCTCAAGGAGTGGTAACTCCATGCTTCCATACTCCATGGGCTCCTGTAAAAGAGCAGGTCTGGCCTGAGTTGGTATATAGAACTAAGTTTGGGAATATAAACGGCTATACAAAGAACTTCCAAATCTGTTACTACATGAGGCAAAGGCAGCTTTACAGATCCCGTTTGTTGCAGAAACTATTTGTCTAACTATTCCATGCCTAACTATTACCTGACTGTCCCTCCTGGCTCTCTACCCCTTTCACTAAGTGGCAGATAAAGTCAGCCTTACCCCATCCCCCACACCTTCTGAAAAATTATACTCTCCTGCCGCTGCAGCAGCAATAGAAACATCACTGCTGTCAAAGACTTGGGTGAGTGACTGGAGCACAGAGTATGTCAAATGGAGCCATGAGTCTGCTCTAATGGAGAACTCCCTTCTGGAGAGCAGCGTATTGATTTGTTTAAATGCTTATGCTCTGGGTTCTTGTGCTTACTTTTGCCTTTGTGCTTGTGTTTGCCTTTCACCTTCACACTGATACACAACGAGTCCCATGGGACTGTTTCCCACCTGTCACAGTCAAGGTATCTGTTGTTGTTACAGATACAGAGAAGGGCAGGAAATGCTTTTCTGTCCTCTTTTAGGTGGCTTTAGCAGTTACAGGGCTCCCCATGTGAGGCACTGGGGACCAGGGCATGTAAAACTGGGCTTGTCCCTTCCTGAGGCACCTCAAAGGATTTTGGCAGCTGTCCGTTTGTTGTGTGCTGCACAAGGAGATCTTGGCATAAGCGTTACAGACATGGTCTAGATGTTGTAGATGTGGATGTTATCTGACTCTTCTGCTAAACTGACTTGTATTTTGAAGGGTACTTTTCTGTGTTATTCTGGTTCTCAGCCTTCTCCGGTAATGTCAGAGATATGGTGAAAGTGAAGAATGCACCAAAAAGGAGCAGGCACTGAATTCTGTCACCTGCTACTGTCCAAGAAAAGGGACCATGGGTCCATAGATGCAAGCTGAGCTGGAAGGATCGTCAGAAGTGGCATAAACTCGGGAGAGAGAAACAGCAGAAGAAATCATGGGAGTAGAATGGATGTGGTGGATTAGTAGGGACCTTGGGCATCAGCTATCTTACTGTGTCCACACTGACACATGTGTGAGCCACAGGGAGATGGCGGAATCCAAATGTGCCCTCATCTATCAAGCTGCATTGCATTTTTGCATGTTGCACAAGTACAGCTCCATGCACTGTGCTGCTGTAGCTCTGTTATGGTTGTGAAGGGAATGTTTATGGGCCAAAGCTTGCTATTGAGCCTTTTCTCATGTCTTCACTAATGTCTGTTTCTTGTTGCTGGGAGGTTGAAGGTCATCTGTCATCAGGATTTGGGTAAGTTGAAGCTGGAACACTTGCTCTGTATTTCCTTCACTGCTTTTAGGCTTTCTGTGCATCTGACAATCTCCTGAAATCTGTCTCCAGACAAATACAAAAACCTGAAAAAAAGATAGCTTGGTTATCAAAATAGCAAGGCTGCAACTGTGTACACAAAAAAGCATGTACAGTGATGTCTGATCTTTGTGGGAAATATCATAAAAGCAGGATCTAGTTGACTGTTAACATGTACAGCCTTAGAAACTGCAAGTAAATGCTGCATCAGGAGTTGTCTGCATGTACCCCCAAATTTTTTAGAAGTCAGACTTCCACTGTGGAAACAATAGTTGTTCAAAGTTAGAGTTAGCCTTTCCAAGGCACAAAGGACAGCCTACAAGTAACAAACTAGAATTAATTTTTTGTTTGTTTTGTGCACACACAAGAAAATGCTGTGATATTTTGTGATGGTGAATCATCTTGTGTGTGCATACTCCTCTCTCATGTGCCTGGAAAAGGCATTCTGTATTTTGGGACCCATTCTCTCGTTATCAGAGCAGCTATGTTAGGTCTTATAAACCTTTTCAGAAACTGATTAAGCTTCATCTAAAAAAGCAGTTGGGTTTTTGGCCCTCAGTATTCCTATTACTGGGCAGCCATTCCAGGGCTTTTATCCATCCTATGACAGCCAAAATCATTTTATTTCCAACCTTAGTTTATTCATTGCCAATTTATGTCATGTGAAGAAATGAATGAATTATCAAATATGCCAGACTGCAGAATAAACAAAAGTGGTGTCACTAAACAATATATCCAGTATTTAGGGAGCAGACCTAAAGTAGATTCAGAAAGAAAAATCAATGCAAAAGGCCATAGAGCTAATTACCAAGTACAATAAATGACTACTATGAAAAATAGGCCATGTCGAGAATAATCTCTGTCAAATGTAGCTAAAGACTGTCCTCCTTAATCCGTTTAAGAATTGAGAGGGTATTAAAACCTGGAACATGTAAATCAGTTGTGAAAGTTTACAATTCACTGAACCTCATGTATCTCCAGGTTGGTACGTGTGGAGGGACTTCCAACATGTCACTTTAGGAAAAGTTAAGATAGCCAAGACTGGCTGGCATGGAAGAAAACCTCTACCAGCAAGTCTCAGATTGCTGGCAAACTAGTGTTAAAAAGGGTGCTGTGTTTCACAATAAAGCATTCCAAAGATGTGGACGCTGTGACATGATCTCTCCGAAAGGTGCAGAAGGTGAGATAAGCATCTGCCTCAATTCTTTACAGAGCCCTTGGGTTTGACAGTAGCAAAACATATGCTGCCTGGCAGGTGAGCCCACATTTGATCTACATAGCACTTTCCTTTAATGCCTATGGTCCTGGCAAGGGCTGCACGGCATGTAAGATGGCTTTTACTGAGTAAAACAGGACTTTTGTTCCCAGACTTATGATTTTGCTACAGAATATTTAGTGGGTTTAGTATTCCAGAGATGCAGATCTGAGCACTGGTGAAAGTCTAAAGGTCTGGGTGTTGAAATATCTTGAAATAGTCATAGTCGTGGTGTGGAGCTCTTCCGAGTGCTCTTGTCCATGGTGGTCTTGTTTCATATTAACCGGAGTGTTACTCCTTCCTACAGAGGAGGTGGCTGAGGATTTGGGAGTGCTAGAAAAATTTGAAATTATATTGTTTTCTCACTGGACTCAGTGATCACTAGAAAACCCTTTTGACAGAAGCATATGTGTACAGTTATTTCTCCACAATGCACAGATTTGTATGATCACATTCATGAGCAGAAGAGCATGTTAACACATAGCCACATCCACCCAAAAAAAGATACTACATCTTCACAAGCAGGGAAACTTTCAAATAAATAAATGAAGGGGAGTAAAACATCATCTGTTTGATGTGAAGGGTCAGATTCACAGGCTACTTAACTTCCCTGCTGCTGTGCAGCCTTCTCAGTTGTAAGACAAAACCCCTCAGTGCTCTTCCAGTATCGTCAAGATGTTCATTATAACTTTCTTTCATAACTATTTGTTCATATGTTTGTCTCTTACTGGTGATACCACGCAAATAGCTTTCTATGCTTCACTATTGATCTCTTAGCATCCACTCTTCCTGCAGGATGAAGCTTTCCTTCGCATTGCGTTATTACAGACTCGCTCAAGTTCTTAATAAATTTCAGCTTCATCAGCTTTCTGAGCTCTAGGTGATCAGGAATTTTAGCACAAGTAAGTATATCCAATGCATATTAGGCCATTTGGAAACAACGTTAATAATTAACATGTCTAGTTTGGGAAGCAATGCAAAAAACCTGAGTATTTGTTCTTTGGCCTAACTCAGCTGTTTGTGTGTTTGACTGGCTGCAAATGGACATATCCCTACCTCTGAGAGGGCCGCTGTGGCCTTTCATAGTATTTGGCGTGGATATAAAGTTCCACTTGCATGACCGAAACAAGAGGATCAGGGACATAAGTAGCAGAACTGCATACAGAAAAAAAATGGACTCAGTATATCACAGATATTAAGATATTAATAAATCTGTTAGCTTGTCATAGTGTGACTGGCTTATTCTATTAAAAAAAAAAAAAAAAAAAAACCAAACCTTTCTGTTATGTTGTTAGTCTGAATTCTAGTAAGCACAAAAGATATTATCGCAAATAGTGTAGCATGTGTCACCTACCTCAGCGTAGAAGTTTTCCTCATTAATTGGGTGCCCTTAAAATGTGGGTGTTAAGAAATGATGCAGAGATTTGTTCATGAAAGTATTGCTTCATTCCAATACATGCACAGCCCAATTAGGTTACAATTAATAGCAAAGAAGGTAAAACCAAATTTTACTTTAAATAGAGTCCTGAGCTATGAGTAACTATAATAAGGTTACATATTAAATTACCTTAGAGATCAAAACTAATAAGCCCAAACTAATAATTGCCAGCCGCAAGATAACAATTTGTTATTGCAGATGAGCCAACTTTGAAGGGATATGAAGGAACAGAGAAAAATGAGTTCATGTGCAGTTATAGCAGATCTCACTTATCACACAGTAATAAGATAGTGGACAGCCCAGATTGCAACTGTGAAATATAGATAAAGCAAACTTGCAAATAGAAGGAAATGTGATCATCTGTAACACTGACAAACAAAACTAAGAAAAAAGAATAGAAAAGGAAAATAGAAATCTAAATCAGTAAAATGTGAAGCGCAGATTACAGAGTAAACTAGAAACACTCTTAAATTAATAAAAGAGAGATAAGGTCCAGTGGTAAATTGGAATGCAGTTGGTTGAAAAGCACACATTAATGATCTCTTTCCCTCTGTTGCTGCTTTCTCTGCCAGGAGTGAGCACTCCTCAGAGATTTTGTTTCTCACTACCATGACTGCTCATTTTTTCAGCAGAGATAATGAGATCGAGGCAGGAATAGCCTTCTTTCGTTGTCTTATTCCATTTCATTTCTCTTCTCCAATTTGCACCACAGCAATGGCAGAGAGAACATCAAGGAGATGAGTTGGGAATGGTTCATGGTCAAGAGGGAAGACACGGTCTTGCAGAGGGGTCCTAGATGGAGTTTCAGTTGGAGGTGGGGCACACTTCTCTCCCTGTCCTCCCACTGAGCTGGGTTTCTCCATCTTCACATGACTCTGTGTGATCCTGTCTGGGACCCACAGGGAAACTGAGATGGACCAACAGAGGAAGAACGAGGCAGTCATGAGACGACTCGGGTGCTTGGCTGTGTTGGTTCATCCAGCAATGCACCACCCTGGAGCAGTGCTGCGAGGAAGGTTTTGTTAAGATTAAGCCAAAATCTGCGTGTGCTTATTTTCCTAACAAACTGCTGGGAATCATCCTAGCCAGGCACTTGCAGTCAGTGCTCAAAATGGAGGCGCTCCTCCTTTGCTGTTTTCACAGATATCACCTGGAAAGCACAGAACAGGAGGAAATGGTAAGGAAGGTGTGTGCCCTGCAGTGCACTTGTGCAACCAGAAGCCAAAATTAGCAGGGGGACCATCTAATTGTATTTGTTCTGCTTGCAAATAGATAACCCCCCTGCTAATTTCAGCTTCTGCTTACAAAAGTGCTCTGCGGTATTCGCTCCCCCCTTCCTCCTGTTCTCTCCGTGATTTTTTTTTTTTGCTTCTCTCAGATGTGATTTCCTTGCATTTCCAGCTCTATTTTCTCAGTCTTTTCATCAATATTTAATATGTGAGTGGAACAGTGGGCAGTTACCTTCCTTTTCTTTTCCCTTTTTTTCCCTCTAAAAGTGCTGCTGCTCAGCTCTGGCTGCAGAAGCGCTTGGCTCCTGGGAGCGCTCGCTCGCTGCGAGTACTGCCTGCATTAAGGAGCCAAAGCCTAACCTGAGGCTGCCAGAGGGGGGTTAAAAAAGGCAATAATGACTAATTGACCTCTTTAATGAGCTTAGGAGTTATAAAGTAGATAATTGCAGTGCATATGACATATTTTATCTAGGTTTTCAGCAAATCTCTGATAAGGATCTACATGACAGGCTGTTTCTGAAGATGAACCTAACAGGGGCTGAGAAGGACATGGCATAGAAATACATGAAAGAAAACGAATTTTCTGTGCTGAGGGATTGTTGTCCCCCAAAAGGGAAGAGTTAAGTGTGATTAATATCTGGATTCATAGTTTGATTTTAAATAAATCACCTAGCTAGAAAGACCCACTGTAACTCGCTGTATGTGCTGATGATACTAAATTATGATGCATACTGAGCACAAAACGAGTGGCAAGAAATATTCATCGTGCCTTAGATCAGCTCGGTAATTGAGCTGACACATGGCAAATTAAATTTATTGCTGAGAAATGTGAAATAATGCACATTGTTCTTGATATAGAGATGACAAACATAAAGTCCCTCTAGAACATTTTGATAAAACAGCCTTTACTAGAAGATAGTTGTTCTAGACAATGTATACAGGGAGAGAAATACTTGAAAAGCTGAACACAGGTGGGGCTGGCTTTGGCATTTGGTTTTCTCTCTATTACAGTGTATTGCTTCTACCCGTTCGTCGCTTGTTTTTCCAGTTCAACACAATGCTCTTGAGTTGCTCAGGTTTTCTGAAATCTCCGTACCTTGTGGTTTTATTAGGATGGAAAACAAAGAAGTGAGCTGGGTGCATGAAGAAAAGTCCCTCAGTCTTGGAGCTGGAAAAGCAGAGAAAGTGCAGTAACTGAACTTTTAAAACAGCTTATGGTTAGGATTTGAGGCACACACCTGGATCTAGGCAGATCTGATAGCCCAGGGAAGTGTGTGTATGATTTGTTTTGGTGTTTCAGAGCTAACACCAGCACTTCCCATTATCCTCCTGTGTGGCTGCTGTGATTCCCAACACCTATTTTCATCTCCTTACAGGCATGCTTCTCTGAATTCACTGGATCAAGTCAAGATGGAGTCTACTTTTCTATTTTTACTTCTCGGTTTCCAGCTTAATTTGCCAGTTATGATGGGCAGTTTCCTGCTAACAATTGGCAATAGAAGCTGCTGCTCAGGAGATTGTTGTGGGAGGACTGGTGATACAAGGAAGAGCAGGGGTAAGGGCTTCCAGACACAAACAGCCACCAGAGAAAAATACAGACATTTGTAGGAGAGTTGACCAAAGAGATGATCGAGGCTGCCAACAGTGACAGAGTAGAAACAGAAAAATAAGGTATATCTGACTTTTCTTTCTTTCTTTTTTTTTTTTTTTTTAAGGAATGGTTAAGTTGTGAGATTTGGGTAGAATTCTGTGGTGCTTAAATTCATTGCAGCAGAGGGAGAGACACAGTCACAGGGGCAAGCCGCAAGACAGCAGTCCCTCTGAGTGGTCCTGATGACCACAGGATACTTGTAGAGCTTTATTGACAACTCGATTACAGTTAAAACACACTTGACTATGTGACTCATTAAAATTAACATCTTATCAGTATTAGTCCTTTTAGTTGCTGCTGGTGGATGCAGACATTTCTATGGTGTGTGCTCCTTCTTTTGTTTTTTCAGCCATTAGGATGGTTTCGGTTTCAGCTTCCAGTGTTAACACTGATGACAGATCTATGTGATTTGTTTCTTGACTACTCAAAGCCATTTAATCTCTCTGAATTTACTTTGAATGTCAACATTTTGAAATGTCTCTGTGAAAATCTGTCACTATTCTCTTAATTTTTTACTTCATTGCTTTTGCCATCTGAACCCCACTTCATGACGGCAAGGAAATGTCTCTTTTTTCAGGATCAGATTACACATTCTATTTACAAAGCCAACTTTTTGTGATTTGGAAACATCTCACAAACCAAATATACACAGAAAGAGAAATGAAAAGACTTACCTTTGTAGCACAGTTTACTTTCCCCTAGATTTCCCCGGTAGAATTCAGTTGCAAACACAACAACATTTGATTCAACTCTTAAAATACACCATGTTAATAATGGGTTTCTAGTTCAACAGTATAGGCCAGATCCATTCCTGCTTTTGCAATCGTAAGTGCAATTAGGCTTATGATTTAATTTAAAATGGGACTTCTCATGGACTTAGCAGGCAGTTTTAAAGTAACAGCCTATGTTTTTGAGTGTCTGGAAGTCTTGGTATCTCAATTTTTGAACAGTCTTCCTGAGACTCTTGAATAATTTGGCTTCCAAAGTTTTAAGTCAGGAATTTTCGGTCATAAAATTTCAACTGGAATTTATGATTGATCCGACAAAAATTGACAGCCTTTTTTATGAAGTGGAAGAGTCTTGTCTACTGTTCTGTCAAAATTCTTAGAAAAAAGGATTTTATTTTTTTTTAGTGAAAGGAACATGGGGTGACAAGAAATTAAAATAGAGAGTGGGTAGTTTATCACTGGAAACAATATCCTAAAGTGATGAGGTGCAGCATTTTTTAAAGTTGGCTAATATATGAACTAGATGTTGGGAATGAATGAATTTTAGCTCTCACACAAAGACACTGTCACAAGTCCATTGGAGACGCTGATGGTTCTGTAATAAGAACAGGACATTTTGGCAGGATGAAGTCTTTAAATGGCATTTTAAAAATCGTTACTAGCTGATACTTGCCTAGATCTGTTGCAGTAATCCAGCCTCAAAATTTTGCTCAAGGTACCACCTACAGTTTTATTTCAGTTTTCTAAGGACTCTGATAAACCAGAAGTCAGTCTTTTTATCCCCTACCACTACACTGGATTGGTCTGTTTGACTGATGTAGGTTGTGATGTGGAAAGTGCCTTGTTATCTAGTAGGGGATCTCTGCTTTTGAAAAAGAAAGTACGTTTATATGTATTGCTCTATGCTTCTTCATGCCATTTGATACTATTGATCACAGAAGCTTCTCTCTTGCCTCCAGGAAGCTTGAGGGGTAAACAGAAACACCCTTAACTGACTTAGATCCTTCATCTCAGATTAAAACCAAAAGTTTGATTGGGGCAAATGGTTTTCCATGTCAGCAACCATCCCTTGAGAGCCTCTACAAGGGTTTTTCCTCTTCTCCCCTTATAAAAGATCTATGGGATTCCACTGAAAATTGGTGTATATATCCTGATGATTTCCAAAGAAACCATTTATAAGCACCAACTTTTTCTCACTGATCCAGAATTTGAAATCCTGTCTGTTTCCTTATTACCTATTTTTTTTGGTTAATGAGAAAATAAGTTTTCAGTATCCATTCCTGCTGCCATCATACGGAAACAATACTTCAGCCAAAATCATCCTAAAGGCCCACCTCTGTAATCACCTCTCCTCCTCTGTTATATTCCTCCGCTGAATCTCTTCCATGCCACACCAAGTTCTTACCTTTTCTCATGATCTTCAGGCTGCCTGGCCTTTCCTTCTTGTCATGCCTAATGTTGCTAGTAATCTCACACTACCTAGGTCCGTCCACCAATGATGTGTTATGACACCCTGCTTATCACCTCTTTCCATATCTGTGTCTTTGCTCTAATGCCATGAAATGCTCCGTCTGGACTGGCAAACTGCAAGGCCACTGTCCTTTCTTTATATAAACCATTTTTTTCCCCTTCTTTTTTTATCTGGAATGCCTACAGGAAATCTAATTAAAGACTGGATCTGTCTTTCATAGAGCAAACATTACCATCAACTTCAGTACAGGTTGGACTGGACTGTAAATTTGCCTACTCATTATCTGCATGCATTTCAGAAATATCTAATTGATTAAAAGTCAATGGGACTTGGTTTTCTAAGTCACCCCAGGGCTTTTGAAAATCCCTTTCCGTATTTTGTCAATGAAATCAGAAGTCAAATCTGCCTTCAACAAGTAACCATTTTCTACTTCTCTCCTTCTTATGTCCTCTCTCATAACTTATTGACTTCCTATTGTGTCACATCTTACATTAATTTCTAAGGTCTGTAGAACTGAAAGAAATACCTGTTCTGTTGGGAATATTTTCGGGTAAATTTAAGCTAAAATAGTAGTAAATGTTTCTGTTTCAGCAGGAGAGCCTTTTCTTTACCTTATCATGTTGAAGGTGGTATTATTGGCATATCTAATAACTTTGCCAGGTAATTATAGTGTACTTCCCTAATCTTGCCCTGCTTTATGCATGCATGTGAAGCTAAGGCATAACAACAAAAGGAAAAGTAGGACCATTCAGGGCCATATCGTGACTTCAATTCATGAACAAAATTCCTATTGAGAGATACCAGCTTGCAAGGGGAGAATGTGATTGTACCAAGAAGTGTCTGTGTCCACCTCATACAGCCACAGTAGGGGCAGTAGCAGTTCTCTGGGTCAAACTCCTAGAAAACACTGACCAGCTTTGATCCTGAAAGGCAGTGTGTTTGTTAGTATGGGAACTTTCAGAGATGTAGAAATGCAAAGTCACAGTATAGTTTAAGTCCCTTAATCTAATGAGAGGCAATGATGCAGATACAGGTCTGGAAAAGGTGAAGGAAACCCTGAGAGTTGATCTGTGCAGACGCTCAAATTCATCACTAGAATTGTGAAGTCAGTGCCCCCCATGATGCCTTCACAAGAATAGAGTAGATCCACATCACTAGATCTTATGCTTCCTTTGAGGCTATTTGATTTCTGATTTATCAGTGCTCAATATATTTTTTCTGATGGCGGTTGATATACTCTAAGTGTGAGACTTCACGAGAGTAAATATAATGATGTGGATAAGGAGCTTGAAAACCACTACTATCATAGGTGCAGAACAATATTCAGAATCAATTGCAAGCAGATCATCATTAACTGTTCTGCTGGCCAAATTTGCTTTAAATCAGGCAGGTGATAAATAAGCCCAGCTACTTGGGAATTACAGTGCTTCCATTCTGGACTGCCAAGCAATGTGATTTTGTTGTTTGCACATGTGGACCAATTAGAGGAACAAAAATGTGCTATGCAATAAAAGGCTGGAGTAGAGATGAAAGGTCAGGCCCTGAGCACTGGAAATTAGCCCCCTAAATCCTTGTTTGAGAATATAAATAGAAAGTAATCCTGTGGCCAGAGGTGCTGAGCTCTGTGACTGTCAGTCCTCATGAAAACTGGTCCTCTCATTTGTCAGCAGTTAGTCCCCTCACTAATCACCTCTTCCATCGGGAGAGCTTGGTAACGTGGTGAGCATGAACCTGCCTCCCACACGGAGCAAAGTTCATACCGTCATCCATGAGAGAACAGAGGGCAGGTGGGAGCCAACACCACTCTGTTCATTATTGTAACAGCTTCCGTGGCACCAGCAGGATGTCCCTGCACACGTGTGACTCCTGTATGTTCACGAGGCCCGTGAGCCCACCATTGTGCTCTGACCTGTTGTGAGGAAATGGGAAATCAACCACTTGTGCATTTGGCAGAAGCGTATATGCCTCTAGAAGTAACCACTGCAATCTACCTAAAATCTCTGTTGGGTCTTTTGCTCCTCCTCCTCTTCCTCCTCCCCCTCCCCCCCACACAGGCAAGGGAACACAGCAGCCACCTTGCGGTCCTGCAAATATTGTGTTCAGAGGTTTTGCTTCTGTAGGGTAAAAAATGACCCTCTCCCCATGCCCCTTGCAAACTGCTTGCTTGCAAGCATCAAGGTAAACATTTAAATGTCACTTAAACAAAAAAAAAGGTAAAAGGCACATTAAAGAAACTTCATCTCCACTTCACGTCAACACCACTAAACGCATTGTTACAACAGTGACTAAAACTGTCTACTAATATCATCAGTGGCAACTGGTCAGTTAAAATGTTTTTTAATTGTGACTTGAATGTGTTTATCAACCTCTTTTTGTGACATTAAAAAGACAGCAAGAGAAACACATGGAGACATTGTCCTCGAGGGAAAGGATTAATCATCAGTGAGTGAGCAGGCCTAAGCAGATGGTCAGCTAAGCTTTCCTGAAGTCATTTCTTCTATCCACCATTCAGTGTCACTGCCAGAAATGAGAAGAAGTGTTATCTTGACATTGAACATCTTTATAATAAAATCACTAATTGGCCTCTAATACCAAAGGCTTTATAGCTGTAAAATTGCAACAGAGGTAGCTAAGTGGTTGTCTGGGTTTCATTTTAATAAATGCTATTTTATGAATCCTTCCTTAGCGTAGTCAACATCGTACTATCATTTGTGAGCCCTCTCTGCATATGATGGTGTGTCTCCATTAGCTCAGTTCCAAATGAAACAATTAGGAGTGTTTTTAACAGCAAAGCAGATAAACATGTCACTGCCACTGTGCTGTTATTTTTCACGCATATGTAGTGCTAATACTTTACAGGAGATGTTCGTTAGGATTTAGTTCTCAGATTTTTCTTGGGTTTTGGCAAGCAGAGAGAGTCTGTCATAATAAATTATCACTTTTAGTCTCGGAAATATATTTTTTATGAAAGCTGAAAATGTGTCAGCATCGGACATCCATGAAATTCTCATGGTTTATTAAGGATTTCTTTTTCTTTTATCCTCCTCCCTTTAGCCAGCAGCATTCAGAGAAAATATTTTTTTCCCCATTAGCCATTCACTTTTTTTTAAAGATACAATCAAATCTGGGCTAGAAAGTGTTACTAATTACAGCAGCTGTGTGACATAGCCATTATTTTTATTATAATTTGAACGTGTGGGTCTTGCTTCCATCACCCGTATTCTCATTTAGCAAATCTTTTCTTAAAGTGAACAGTGAGAGCCAGATTCTGGCTTCACCACACTGAAGTCAGCCTGGAGTAATTCAGAAACTCTGGACTGTGTTTTGGCGTGGCTGAGGCTGGGCTCTGGCTCGACAGTCCATCTCTTGAGAGCACCTTTAGTGGTGCTTGACCACAATGCAACCAGTATGACAGTGCTGTGCTGGTAACTGGGCCTGACCCGAGGTTCATTTAAAGCAGTAGAAAGAATCCTATGGGCAGTAATAGCTTTCAAACAGGGCTTTTGATTCTTTTTACAGTGAAATTTGGAATTTGCAGAGAGGGTTAATGCCTGGAAAATTATATAAATATGTTATGTCATAATATTATATGTCCCAAAATATTGGTAAAGGATGTTTTTCCCAGAGATTAGAGCATTAGTGAAAAAATAATGATTAACCTTTAAAATCAGATTGGCATTTCTTTTTTCTCCAAATGTAGAATTAATACGCATTTTTTAATCATTAGTGTAATTTTCAGGATGATACTTTTGTTCTTTTGGCTGTTGAACTGTTACGGCTGCTAGTAACCCTTCAAATTGTTTGCTTCATTCAAGCATTCTTTTTTGAATAATTCATTAGGCATTATTATCCAAGCGTGGAACACCTCATTTAGCACTGGTGATCTTTTCCTTATGTGTAGCTGACAGGCAATCAAAGTTTTTATCAGTGCAGAAAATTTGCAATTCAGAAATGTAGTTGCAGCAATTAGTAGCTATCAGGTAGCATAGGAAGGACAGCTTCATAAAAAGAGAGAGTTGAATGAGCTCAACTGATGTTAGCACAAAAGTAATGGATAAAACTAACCAGCTGTTTCTAAATTTACCAAATGGAACATTCCTTTTTCTCAGAGTAGAAGCTTTAATTAACTTTGTGTTATGTGTGGCTTCACAAAAGGAGAAGTGACTAGGTGACAGAATATCCCTCTTTCAGTGCCCTTCACTTAATTTTGTAACTGTATTAAGACACCCTGGAGATATACAGCTCGCTCACGGTCTCACTGCAGGACAAAGTTCCAGGCTTTCTTTTTGCTTACTTTAGGTCCACAAGAGAGCAATAAGTTCTTCAAAACATGCAGCAGATTTGTTGTCTCTCTCACGCTGATGCAGCGAATGTTGAGGGTTTTATGCTGCTGCAAGAAGCTTGCTGAAGTTTGGGCAGTTGAGGTGTTTCAGTGAGCGCTCGGGGTGAACTCCCAGTGCAGCTGGCTGCAGCGACTCTCAATCCCGAGAACACAAATAAATATTCCTAGGAAACAAGGTGGAAGAAGAGGCTGTGGAAGGACGAAGAAAGAGTTAACTTTTAATTTCATATTTTAGCAATTGTGCTAGCTCATTTCCATATTGTGGATCAGGTGATGTTTATGATGGATTTGAACTTTCTGCTTTCTAGAATATGACTCAGGTGTTATTGGGCCAAAGAGAAGAAGAAAGCATTGGTGGCACTTACCACCTAGAGTGTTCATTGGAGTCCTAGAGGAGACTGGCATTGGTTTTGTTCGTGGGATGATTTATCTGGTTTTGGGTGGGGTTTTTTCAGGATTTAACTTGAAAGGCACAACTGTCCTTGGGCTGCTAAAGGGACCCCAAGTCCTCACGTTCTGGTGAGTGCTCTAATTGGTTTGTGACTGAATAACCGTCACAGCTCCATCAATTCCTCTTATCATGTTTTAAAGTAAGAGTGCTCCCTGATGTCTTCATGGAAGAAAAAGAAAAGCCTGGAAGTTCTTATTTGAAGAAGTGGCACTGGAACCCAGATGAACATTGCCTGCCCAAACAGGGCAGCTGGCCCATGACAGGGGCAGGCAGGAGAGGAAACCCCATTCCCCAAGGACTACCTCCAAGCAGCAGGCTGTGCAGCACCCTGGCTGCAGGGCAGTGCAGGAGGCCTGGGGACCAGATCCCCTTCTGAGGTCCCTCACCCTCACCAGGCACTGCAGACAGAGGCTACAGGCGTGTGAGGGCATTTACTGGGGCCAGGTCTCGAGAAATGAGGCATGGCAAAGCTTGTGGCTCCAGGGCTTCTGTCCTGTCTTGTAGCTTTTCACAGGTGAAGTTTCAGGAAAGCTCTTTTGCTTTTTAATGCAAGCCCTTCAGTGTCCAAGTGAAAGGAGAGCACTCAAAGTGCAGAGCAGCCCAACTGCTTCAAGAACAAGAAGGTATGTGGAGCAAGGCACTACATCAGTTACTTATGTGTCACGGTGATGGAGACTGTGAGAACTGGGAGGAAATGCAGGGAATTTGTTGCAATGCAATTTAGAAGCATTTAAAAACTCCTCTCTGTGTGCTTATTGCTGGTCCACTGTACCCAAACAATGCTTTTGAGCACCAGTATTGAGCCACACATGGGGACTGTGAACATTGCTTTATCCATCGTGTTGTCTGCTTCCTTTTAGTGAAATGAAACGCTGCCATGTTTCACATACTGTTCCTTCCCCTGACAGCAGCCACAGGGCTCAGGAAACTGCTCGGAGCAGCGTGGGCCATCTCCAGCAAACGCTCCCATCTGGGGAGGCACTTGGGAAGCTGCAGAGGAGGCAGGTGTGCAGCTGCCAACCCCCACTCCCCACGGGGAAAACTGCATTCCCAGCAAAAGGAACCTCCTGGTGCGTTCTCCCATCTCGGGGGTCTGCCTGGCCTTTTGCTGACAGCGTAATTTCCTTAGGAGTCTCAGAGTCTGACATCTCTGTTCGTGACCCTTTTTTCTAAGCAACATTAATATCTGCTGCAGGTCTGGCAGGTGCAACGTCCGCTAATTGTGTCTGCATCGCCAGGCCTTATTCAAACACCCCTCTAACATCTGAATTTCTACATAGGCAATGAACAGACCTCCTTTTCTCCTGGAAAGAGTGCACTGCTCACTCATGAGCTCTTGGCCAACAATTCCTCATCAAGAAGAAACACATAGTTAGGAAATTTACCTAAGCCATCATTGTGAGATCTCATCGGTACGCCTGATGGAACTGAATAGCATTTGCCAGACTGAACTACGGCTTGTGTCACAGTCATAACAGAAGCACCTTTATAAGATGAGCAAGGAGACATCTACCTCAAAAAGCCAGAAATAGTTGATATCCACTTGACTGACGCGGCCATCTGAGGTGGCGGAAAGCAGCACAGTGGGAATCCAGGGTGACCAGACACTGAGCCAGGCAGAGGGTAAGTCTGGGCTGATAAGCTGCTATGTCAGTAAGCTTCCCATCCCTTGCAAACCAGTGGAGCATGACTAACCTGGCACTGATGATTACTCATCCCTGGCTCAGGTTACTCGGTCCCATTCATTTTTCAGAAGTAAATAAGATTTGAGAACATGTTTTCTTCATAAAAAATAAATAAATAGATAATCTCCCTGTGATCCCTACCACAACTAGCCACCTATTTAAGCAGACATTTGAAATATAAATAGTATGTTAAGATAACAGTTAATTGATTCTAGTTTTGTGTCCCAACTGGTTCTCTCTACCAGCAAATGAGGAGAAGCTTCTGAAATCCCACATTTTTCTTGATGTCACAAATGTGTGTGTATGGATTTTAACACTGGGAGAAGCTAGAGAACTTTTGGGAAGGTAAACAGAGAAAACTCAGACTTGACAATGCTGAGACTTTTTTTCCCCCAAGACTAAAAATTCTCATCACTTCTATTTAAATGAGCCAGTATAGGTCGTTTGGATTGTGAAATAACAAGTGCTTCTAAGACTGAAAGGAATCAAACTTCTGCACACCCTGGCTTTGCTGGAGAGTGGAATGGGACCAAAAGTATAGCTCCTAACTCTTCTTCATTTTTTGCAGATTTTTTTTTGGGGGGTGGGTGGGGTGGGGGGATGTTAAGTGGAACCAATACGATGTTGTTGCAAAATTAAGATCCAATAGTGAAACACAAGAGCAAATGAGCACCTTTATACGTATAGTCACAACATACTGACTGGGTCTTTTTCTTTTAATCCTGTTTCAGTTGCTACACAAGTTCCTTGGTTAGACATGAATATTTTATGACATCTCAAAACTTGACTTGGTACTTTTCAGAACTGTATAGAACTGGTTCTACCTCTAAAATATCTCCAGCTGAAAGCCTCTGAGACCACATTGGAGCGGGAGGAAATTATTTGTATTGCACCCTGTCCTGGTCACTGGCCTCTCAGACCAGCTGAAATGTAAAGCTGTGTCCTAGAAAAGCCAGGGTGTTTTAACTAGAGAGGAACAAGAATCCTGGGATGGGAAAGTAGGTAGACCTATTTTAATACTTAGTGTTTAGAGGATTTTTATCAAAAAGTTAGGTGGAAATTATTGTTGTATCCATACAGGAAGATGATCCATTAATTCTTGCCAGATGTGATAAATTGTTCAGTGTTACATAAGTCAACGTAGTTTTGGTGATCGGCACCAACTGAGATCTCCCCTGCCATGCTAATATGTACGACTGAAATCAAGCCATAAGCTTTTGACCTTGAAAGGCAGTGGGAGAACCTGCAGGGACAGGTGCCTTTTTGAGATTTCTAGTGCCCTTGGACATTTATTGGAAATATTTTTAGGAGCAAAACTTTTCAAGCGAATAAAGTTAGAACTTCGCTGAAATGTCAATCTTATTTCAAGTTCACACAATATGTAGAGTCAAGTAATTCCTTATGTTTAAGCTCAGGTCTCTATACAGCTTTTTGTACAGTGGGAGTTGCACAGTCTCACGCGCTTACTACTGCTGTTCCAAATCCTGTGGAAAAGGGCAAAAGGACTTTGAGATCTGTCACAAGGTGTATAGTCCTAAATCTATACCATGGAAGTATAGATTCAAGGTGACAGTAGTAAGTGCTAATAGATGGCATTTCATTGCTTTTGTTTTCTGAACCTCTCCCCTTCGTTTCCTGCTTCATTAGTGGAGGAAGTGGCTGAGCACAAGTACTAGTCAACATATCTCTCTCTATTATTGTTATTATTTTGGCAGAGGTTGGTTTGTATACACTCCCACCTGGGTGTGGAGATGCCAGCCTGATGATTTGTCCTCTGAAACTGAACCAACCCTGTGATAAATACTAAAGTTATGAGGAAGGACTTCCATGGCCAGACAAAAGCTTTGGAGAAGCTTAACTCAGATGAATCTATTGACCAAGAAGGGCAAAGTTCCCTAATGAATTTCTCTCCTAAACATTTCTGATAATTAAGAAGAGACACTGGTCACTAAGGTCATCATTGAGCAAGCAGAGGAGGAGAGCAAAATCACTGAATGATTGTTTCCCCAAAACCACCGTATAACCATTCCCACGCCCAAGACATACCTTTCCATCTGGTCTCACAGTTTTTTCTAAGGGCGGTTTCTTTCTTCTCTAATTATTTTTTCACAAATCAAATGAAGTCATTACACAGTTAAAGAACATTAATCACCTTATGTAACTTCACAGTAGTGATAAGTAAAGACAACACACAAAAATATAATAAGTAATAAAAAAAAAAAAGAGGATGATGATGTGTATGTGGAAAGAACCACAAGACAGAGAAATTGCTCTGGATGTGTCACAACTTTCTCAGATGTATCACAGAAGTATAAGGGAAGTCATCTCACCTTGATGTTGTCTGAAGCATCTGAGATGCGATCCATTTAAAATTCAGCAGAATAATCATCTATGTATTGCTAGGAATTCATTACTTTTTAGGTACAGATTTGAGAGGTAACTGAAGCACTCAAGATGAGAAAATATCCAAAAAAATAGATGGACAGCTAAGCACTTGCTTCACACCAACATGAAGCTAACACGGAGCCAACATGGCTTTCCTACCAACAGGACTTTTACTGTGACTTCACTGGAACATAAGAATAACCATAAGGGCTCAGAGCAAGGCACATCTCAGCATCCTATCTCCAGCAGTGGCCATACCAAGTGCTTAGGTAGAGTAAGAACAAGGCATGCATCTATGATATTTCCATATGATTTTACTCTCCTTGTCTCAAACTGATTTTGATTCGAGAGCTTGACTGAGTCTAATGCAATTTGTCTGTTTAAGTGCCCTCAGTAGATCTCTTTCAAGTGCTTGTCTAGTCTCCCTTTTCCAAATCCTCATCATTTGCTGGCAAAGAGATCATAGGTTGAGGGGCAAATTACAAGATTCTGCCTCTTGCTTTCTTTTGGGAAAAAAAATAAGAATGCTTCTGGAGCTGTGGTCAGCTGTCTCAAGACTTTCTTTGGTAATTCCTGAGTGGAGAACTCTTGTGAACAGTTTCTATAAAATGCCTAACTCATAATTGGTAGGAGCTATTGCAAAAATCACACAGGGTTTCTATTCCTCATTTCATTTCAGCACTAACACATCATCAAATATGCATCTTTAGGTTTCACCCTTGTCTTGAATAAGAAATGTCATTGAATTCCAGGTGTGTTAGTATCTCACTAAATATTAGTAGCATTATGATAAAACACTCAGATTACCAGCTGATGTAGAGTTATGTGTTTTAAATGATGTCCACTCCCTTTTGGAATTGCCTGTCATTTGAATGCACAGATACCATATTTTTGCATGTATACAGAAAAAGAATGCATTGTTTGACTTTTATAATCTGAATTCCTTTTTTTTTTCCAGGGTAGCATAACAGCGTTCTGTGTTTTCTCTGCAGTGAGGGACCCATCACAAAGTTCAGATTTGGAGCTGAGCCTCAACCAGACTATGGTTGTTATGGTCCATGGTTTTTGTGTAGGTCCTTCCCCAAAGACAGATAGGATTTCAACAGGCCGCTCTTAACATCATTAAGGATACATAACTCAGTAACCCTGAGACTCCCAAGCACTTTACACCAAGAGACCACTGTCAGCCCTTGATGTCTTGCAAAGTCCTCGTCCTCATATAAAGCTTGGGACACAAGGTGACAGGACAGAGGCATAAAGGTCCATGTCATACAACACTGACAGGTTTATATATGTTGCTGTTTAGTATTTTCCTAGAGCATGCGAGGACTATTTATTAGGACCTTAAGGATGACAAGGGATGAGTCAACCACAGTTTGGAAACTACAACAAAGTAAAAAAAAATCCAAAGAGCTGTTGTTAGGAATCAGCTTCATTGCTTGCCAGCACTGGTGAGCGCCTGGTCAGGCCTTCGGCAGGCAATGTACGGCCTCCGTTCTTCATCAGTGAGTGTGATGAAGTTAGTTCAGTTCAACCAGAGACAGGATCATGTGGCTCCTGAAACCCAATTATCTGAAAATATGCTTTGTGCATTGCTAATAAGAGAGGGAAATAGTGCTGCTAGACCTTGGCTTCAGCTCCCTAGCCAAGAGTCTGTTAGGAGACACAGACAAATGTGTTGGTGGCTCACACTGATGATGGAAATAAGATTATTGAGTTGGTGGTCTGTGAAAAAGGAACAAAGTTTGATTTGATCCAGAAGCTAGAAAAATACATAAAACATTGCTGCTACAAAATATATCTATCTTTGTATCTATTTTTATATATATGAAATTAACTGTAGATCTTTCTTACGTAGTTATGCTTGTCTGTCTTGTTTCCTATTCGAGGAGCATTGCGCAATGATTAAGGAGTATGATCATGACTCTTATTGAGACAAGAGTAAGTGTCTTGTCAATCAGCAGCCTAATTATTGACTTGAGATTGTATCAGAATATTCCCACATATTCAAATTAATACTGGATTATAAATTTTTTTGCCGCAGCGGTGTATTTGTAACATTTGCCTCTGAAGTGCTATCAATAGCTCTTCCCTTGCTGTGTTATTTGATGCCTTGATTAGAGCAGAACAAATGCTCCGGCGAGTGTCAAGCCTTACTGTTTCTCTGCTCTTTTTGCAGTTACTATGAAATAGTTCCTAATGCTAAAGAGATACTATAACATGCTAAACCACAGGCATGTAGGAACAGTACAACGTGTTGTCAGCTATGGGCAAGACAGAAAGCCTGTTTTCAAAACCTTGTGAATGGGTTAATGCTGTTGCTAGGAAAAGATTTGCCCTTTTACAGATCTGAAGGGATGTAATGTTGACAGTAAGGAGCAGAGGCCTAGCAAGATTTTAAGTTTTTGTGTGACACTTATTTCAGGGAAAGAAAGGGCATTGACAACAACAGCCGCCTGTAGCACAGCTTCCCCCCCCCCCCCCGGCCTTAT
>VYXH01012057.1:953138-1001546 GCA_013397275.1 Burhinus bistriatus
ACGCCCCCCCCCCCCCCCCGCTTTTTTTACACTTGACTTCTAATATGGATTCCAGGCATGATTCAGCAAACAGAGGGAAGAAGACTTTTACAGACATGAACTGGCACAGTATTAGAAAAAATGATGAAAAAAAGACTAATATAATGGGCTTTCTTTACCTGATGCATGTAAAATATGGATCTAAACGAATACGCATGGACCTTAATTTGTAAGAGTTTCATGGGGCTCTTGCTTTAACTGCAGAGAGTCATTTGCTGGGAAGGCAGACTCGGTGTAATAGGGCTCGCTGGGCTGACTCAGAGAAAGTCCCACCTCACCGCTAGACTCAAAATGAAAAAGATAAAAACCACTAAATTGCATTATCTGGAGATTCATTTTGTTGTTGAGTATGTGGCCAATAGACAGAGAATGATTTTGTGATCCAGAAATGCCAGAAATGGCACTGACAGCTGCGGTTCTTCATCCCTTCTTCTTAAGTGCTCCCTTTCTAAATCTGGGACAATATTTTTAAACTTGAGGAAGAGATTTTTAAAGGCAATAGTAAATCTCAGGAGCTCTTCCAGCCTATCCTCATGCCCCAAGACAAGAGCAAACCTTTCTAAACCTTCTCTATGAGACTGAAGCATGTATATACACAAGCTATTCATCTTAAGTAGGTGACTATGACCAGCCACGGGGGGGCTACATATTAGGTTGAAAGCACATTGGGCACACATTAGTACAGAGACAGAAGGGGAAAAACTTGGGAGGGAGGTAGAAGCTTGATCAGTGTGGGAGTGATAGATTTTTTTTAGATGATTCTCAGAGTTGGTGGTTATTGTATTTTAGCGTATGATTAGAACAACTTAGGTTTGGATATTGTTGAAATCTAATGGACAGTGGATAATCTTCATCAATTTAAGTATGAATTAAAATAATGAATGTCTCCTTTTGTTGAAATGGCAGCACTGTGTTTCATGTTACTGGTAGAAATAATTTATACAGCTGATGAGAGCAATACTGTATTGGCAGCAACATTAGAAAAAAGCCTGTAAATTATGGACCAAACTTCATAAAGTACCACCTTTCTTTTTGCAACTTTAAATCCCCAGAAACTTGTACCCATAGTGCCCATACCCTCTCCTCTTCCTTTTTAGTAATTGAAGACTGCTCGTCTTTAGTTAAAAAAAAATAATAATTTAAACTGGCAAGATCAGTCCGAATATTTTTCAGTACAATGTGTGTATCCTCTGATGGTTCAGGAGATCTCAAATCTACACATTTTGTGGGTTCAGGAACGAGCAAAGAAACACTAGAGGAGGGACTGACAGAGAGTACAGAGTGCTGGTGATGTGCGCAGAGATGCAAACGTAGCTACCATTTCTACACTAAAGTTTTAATAATGCTTTCATTTTCTCTTAAGATTATCAGAAATGGAGACTCATCCCTTGTGATCCCTGTGTTAATTGTGCTGTTTATGATAATAACTTTCTTGATTATTTTGGATGATTTGAGTTCGGAGACTTTTCTCATATATATGTGAGTGCATCTGCGTGTTTTAAGATATGAAAATTGCTCTGGTGTATTCCTGTTAAATTGCATGGTAATAACTATAACAATATCCCACATAAATTATGACTGTGGAGACTTACCTACTTGTCCTTGCCTCAGCTAATTATATTTCACCCCCATTCACTTTTTTCATGCTGTCACTTCAAATGCATATTTTTTGGTTCTCTAACTCTGCGGTAGCTCTAGTACATTCCCTGACAGCAGAGTGGGTTACAGTTACAGTTACTGCTACAGTGGGGAGAATTGCTAGACTAAATGAACTGAAACAAAAGATATTTTAGTCTCTTGACATACAATCCTCCAGTAACTGTAGGGAAAGCACTAATTTTTTAATGAATAAATATTTCTGACACATAACTCAAAGACCCAAAACTAGGCACATCTGGGGACAGATTCGGTGCAGAGGCAGTCCAGCACAGGTCAAACACGGCACCTCCTTGTTTTTCAGGGTCAGGCCACTGGTGGGAAGGCCAGCGTGAGGCCCAAGCTCTCTGGACCATGCATGGGGAGGAACAGGCTGCCCAGAAGGGCAAGCCCTAAAACCTTGCCCCTCTTGCGGTCCTGGCGTTAACCAGCTGGAACCACGAAGGGTGGAATCACGCTCTGAGTTCTGCCCATACTCCATAGCTCAGCTGTCCAGACCTGCACTTTTGAAATGCGTTAGCTTATGCTTTATATTGAAGACCCTTGATATGACAGCACTTGCCCTGGAAGTGACTGACATGAATTCAAGTCCCTCCTCAGCCTAAAAAGATCCAAACTGTTACCCCCCAGAGGGCAAGCAAACCCAGGGAGCAGCCAAACTACAGCCAGCCTTTCAGCTAAACTTCTATTTATTTTTAAAAGCAATTTACCTTTGAAAAGAACATTCTTCTAGAAAACATTTGGCTCTAGGTTTTGTTTTGGGTGGGTGGATGTCTTCAGAGAACAGCCTTGCTTGGTAGAGCAGCTTTTTGTTGAAAGGGCAGGTCTGGCTGCATGTCTTCTGAGGCTCCAGACGAGCTGAGGACACGTTGTCCCCTGTCCCCATGCCTTCTGGTCTGCGTTGTCCCAGAGGAGCAGTGCTGTTATTCAGAGACCTCTTTATTCAAAAACTCTGTTTTCAATGAGGGTTTTTAACACTTGAGAAGCTGCCATAGTACCAATGCAATGTAAGGTACATAGCAAGCTGTTAGCAAGGTAGGAAATGTATGTCTTCACCATGAATGCCTCAGTTCAGCACTTAGGTTTCTGCCATTTACATTTTTCCTTTTCTGAACCATTTATTCTCTAATATATCCTATTTAACCTTGCACGTCCTTCTTGCAAAAATAATGCTAAAAAAATTAAAACTCCTCAATGGGAGGATGATTTTTTTGTCAAAACACTTCTCAGCTTGATAAACAATGAGGTATTTCAGTCAGATTTAAAACCACAATTTCCAAAAATTTTACCAGTTATCCTGGTGACATTGTTACTGTATTAACCTTTCTATTCTCTCTCTGGCTTCTTATACTGTCAGATATTATCAGAGTAGTTAAGCATCTCACGCATAAAATCAATAGCAGAAGTAAAATCTCTACAGGGGTTCATACTCTCTGGCAATGCTCCCTTTTCACTGGTAAAAAATTTGCTTGAGTCAGGGATTTTTGTTTGGTTTTTGAAGAGTGGAGGGGGGAAATGTTTAAGAATAAATGTGGTATTTGAATCACATGAGCTGCACCTGTGACAAGGAGGCTCCTTAGAGGTCCCGGTGGCAGCTCCTGAAGAAAGCTGCCCTGGGGTCCCCGTGCCCAGTGAGCTGGGCATCTACACGCCCACCCGTACCCATTGCCTGAGGTGACATGGGCTGGGGGTGAGGACATGGCTGATCACAGGCTCTACCCTGGCAGGGGTGGGACAATCGCCTGGAACCGGGCTGGGTGGCCTTTGCACCGTGTGGTCCCTGGAGGCCCCAGGGCTGCTGTCCCCAAGGTGGTCAGCATAACCCCTTGTTTGAACCATTGACCTCATCTAGCTTCCACACCTTCCCCTGAAATGTTAGATTTCAGTTAAATTTGGCATTTTTATTTGTTTCTAAAGCCCTCTCTCTTGTCTGTCTGTTGAAGTACTTTGCATCTTGATTTGCCTCCTCCACAACTTTTTGCTGTGTTTCTCCCCTCAGGAGTCTCTTTTTCAGGATAAATAGATGTTATTTAGTTTCTCCTCATATGGAAGCTCTTCCATACTTTGGATCATTCTCATCTCTCTTGTCTAAAACATATCACTGTCCCCTTTCTTCCATGGAGAGACCAGGAAGGCAATGAATTACCTCAGATATGGATGCACCAAGGGTTTAAGCAATGGTATAATGATGTCTTCTGTTTCTGTTATCTTTTTTTCATCTTTCTGTGCACAGGGTCACTGATGAAACCCCCACTTAATAATGTCACCAGTGTCATTGTAGAGTTTTCTTTTGTATTGTCATTTGTGTTGCATTTTAGAAAGGAAGAAGTATTTTTAGTAACATGTGAAGCATAAAAGCAGGTGCTGCATCTTTCAGTTTCACAATTTAACCCAAATGGCTTTCTGTGTCATTAGCTTCATGCAGTCCTGCTGAAAAGAACTATAAACTACAATCTAGGCTAGTTTTTTTCCACATAAAATTTCCAGCAGCAGCATATGTGCTTGTCATGTAGTTGGGGCTGATCCAAGCCGTGCAGAAGTGCGTTGGATAGGGTCGTGCCCGCAGTTACCCTGCAGCGCTGCGCTCACAAGAAGAGCTGTTGAAGGGCTCCTGGTTATCCCCCGCCGTGTGCCAGCCACCCCGGCAGGGACAACGCGATGGAACCATGGTCTCCTGGAGGTCCCCTGCTCCTTGCAGCACGTACCTGGTGCTTCAACCTGGCCTCATCCTGAATCCGAGAGGAGTTTGCAATCCGTGGTAGGTCTCAGAGTGGTGGCTAATTGCTGCCAGTGGCCCCCGTGCTGTTGGCAGACGTCTGGGGAGGGCTCTGGCTGTACAACAACACCCCGATGTCATTGCATGGGCTGACTCCCATTTAGCAAACCAAACATTGGCGGGCAGGCCCGCATGTTCAGTGGGTCCAGGCTAAGTGAATTTGGTGCCAGAGTAAATTAGTTCCCACCCCCCCACCATGATGAATTTTCCTCTGAGAGGCCCATGCAGAGCTCACGCTCAGGTTGTTTGTGGTGATGGTTTCTACGAAGACGTGAGCTGACACCAGCACCGGTTTCACGTGCCGTTGCTCTCAATGGCAGCCCTCCTTCATGCCGCGCATCCTGGTGCCAGCCCACATAAGATAAGCTGCACTGTAGATGCAATTTCCAGCAGTGACACTGATATGGGTTAACCCAAATTTGGGGAATCTGAGCTAAAAGAGAACTGATTCTTCAGAAACTGGAGGCTATCCACCCCTGGAAAACAAGTGTTAGCATTGGCTGTGTTGCCTTAGAGCAGCCTCATGGCTGCCCTTAGTTATGCTGGGGGCAGCCGTCCCCCTGGCTAGGGAAGCAGCTACTGGTATTTGCTCTTTTATTGCTAGTCCTGGAGCGAGATCAGAAAATCTGAGACATCAGTTTGTACTGCTGATTGGCAGCTTTTGCTTCTGCGGTAAGTGCAGTAACAATATTTCCATGGTTCCTCAGGATGCTTCGCGAGCAGTCACCTCTGACTGATCAGCAGAACAGACCGTACTCGCACACGCGACCCTTTCTCAACTGCATCATTGCTGCTGTAAAGCCAAGAAACTGTTGTCACTACAGTCCACAAAATTCATATACTACCCCAACCCATAGCCCATTTCCCAGCTTATTCCATGCTGCAGGACAAGCAGCCTAATCTATTTCATGTTCCAGGAAGAGCGCGAGCAAGACTGAAACGTTGTGAGTTGTTCTTTGTCTTTGCCCTAGCTGTGGTGAAACATCTTGGTGAAACTCCCAGATGAGTGCAGGAACTGGACCATGCTTTGTATTAGAGAACAACACTAAAAATATGCCCAGTGATTAAGAAAAAAAACCAAGCAGTGAGAAGGGTTGTACTTAAAACAAGAAAATAGAGCAAGGGTGAACCTCAGACTGAAAAGGAACCCCACCACCTCCAGGCCCCAGGGACCTCCCGTGGTGGCCTCCCACAGACTCCTTGCATGGCACCAGCACAGTGGCCCAAAGGACACCAGACCCTCTCCTCCCCTCTCCCTCAGGGCTCCGTTCAGAGGAGATGGCACCTCCCCACACTCCAGGGGCAGGGACAGGGGACAGGGAAAAAGGGCCCACAAAACACTTGGCAATCAGTAAATCTTTTATGGCATGCTGGGAGACCTCGCACAGGCTGGCTGCTCCTTCCTTTCCCACTGGCAGAATGGCTGGATGCTTTTCCTCCTCTCAGCCACTGTCAGGCATGGGGGACTGCACCACTTGCAGGGAGCCAGGTCGGTGGGCTGAGGACTCCGGACCCTCCTGGAACACCCTTGCCGCCATCTCGTCCAGGGGAGCCCAGGCATGGGCTGAGGAGGGGGCTGGAGCCCAGGCACACGAGGGGAGGTGTGTGCCCAAGGGACAACAGAAAGGCACAGGGGAGCAATGCCCAGGAAAGGGGCCCTCAGCCCCCCAGACCTTCGTCCTTCTCCCCGTGAGGCCATCTTTCAGGCCACAGGCCCCCCAGCTCCCAGAACAGCCATATTTGGCCATGTGCATTGCCATCGCAGTGGTCTCCTTATGTCATGAGCTACCTCACTGCCATTTGTTCCAGACACTATAACTACAAGGACCCTTGCAGCTGGCCCACAATTCGCTAAGCTTGGAGACCCTTGGGTTCCAACAATGATTGGAAGAAAGGGATCCCACAGCAGCAAGGCAAGTGGCTGCCCACGTTCGCATGGAAGGCAGAGAGGAGGCTCCAGGAGAGGTGGAGGAAGAGGAGGCAGCATCAGAGGGGGGCACCATCAGCTACACGTTAGTGATGAGTCTCACTGATGTGGCTGATGGTGTGGAGCGCATGGAGATGGATCCACTGGAAAACTAAGAAGAACTGATGGAAATGGATCCATCTCCAGCATGGCTCCCCTGGCACCACTACACCATGCCAGCCCTCCCTTCCATAACACCAGCAACACGGCATTGCAGGAGTGCTCAGCCAGCACCCTACCATCAGCACAGCCTCCACACTTGGCATTAGCAGGGAGGCCCAGCCTCTGTGCTGGCCATCTTGCAGGCTCACTCGGTCCGTCTCCTGGCATCAATGATTATTTTGTTGACTGCCCAGTGTGGTGTGAGCCCTTCTTTCCCATCCCCCACCCTTCATGAAGGGATGTCATCTCCTCTGCTCTGAGCCTCAAGAAAAGGGGATGAGACAATCTGGCTTCCACCAGGCTGCTGCACTGGGGTGACAGGAGTTGTCTCTCAGAGGGCCGCCAAGGTCCCTGGGGCCTGGAGGTGGGGTTTCTTCAGTCTGAGGATGAGAAGGTTGCCCAACAGGTAGTTGAAGATGAAGCCAGACCTTCCGCAGCAGTGCACAAAGAATAGCAACAGATCAAGCAAAGAAGTTAGACAGCTGTTCCTTTGCAGAAACAGAAGACAGCCAGGAAGGAATGCTGGCCTTCAGCATTAAGGTCCCTTCTAGCTGCTTCATGAGGAGTAAAAGTTGGGCAATAAAAAAAATTTAAAAAACAAAACCAATAAACCAAGAAAATAACAGTAAAAATGCTTTCCTCCTCTCTTATTTGGTACTTTGGTGACTGCATCTGGACTCCTCTGTCCCCTTCTGGTCTCCCCAGTCCAGGAAAGACACTGATGTGTGGAGTGTGGGCCCAGCCTTCAAGATGGTGAGCAGCCGAGGCACACAGCACACAAGGGCAGGCTGAGGGAACTGTCTCTGGTCATGAGGGTGGTGAGACACTGGAGCAGGTTGCCCAGAGAAGTTGTGGATGCCCCATTCCTGGAAGTGTTCAAGGTCAGGTTGGCTAGGGCTTTGAGCAACTTGATCTAGTGTAAGATACCTGTCAGCCTGAGCTCTGTGCCTGGGAGAATCATGGAAAAGATCCTCCCAGAAGCTATGTTAAGGCACATGGAGGATAGGGAGGTGGTTCAAGACAGTCAGCATGGCTTTACCAAGGACAAGTCTTGTCTGACTAACCTAGTGGCCTTCTATGATGGAGTGACTACACCAGTGGACAAGGGAAGAGGTCACCTATCTGGATTTCTGTAAGGCCTTAGACATGATCCCCCACAACATCCTCTCTCTAAGTTGGAGAGATATGGATTTGATGGGTGGACTGTTGAGTGGATAAGGAACTGGCTGCATGGTCGTATCCAGAGAGCAGTTGTCAACAGCTTAATGTCCTGGTGGAGATCAGTGACAAGTGTCCCCTAGGGGTCTGTACTGGGACCGATACTGTTTAATATCTTCATCAATGACTTCGACAGTTGGATCAAGTGCACCCTCAGCAACTTTGCAGATGACACCAAGCTGAGTGGTACAGTTGACACTCCTGAGGGACAGGATGCCATTCAGAGGGACCTGGACAAGCTCAAGAAGTGGACCCATGTGAACCTCGTCAGGTTCAACACGGCTAAGTGCAAGGTCCTGCACCTGGGTTGGGGCAATCCCTGATATGAAGACAGGCTGGGGGATGAAGGGATTGAGAGCAGCCCTGCAGAGAAGGACTTGAGGGTGTTGGTGGATGAGAAGCTCAATGTAAGCCAGCAATATGCGCTCACAGCCCCAGAAAGCCAACCATATCCTGGGCTGCACAATACAAAGCGTGGCTGGCAGGTTGTGGGAGGTGATTCTGCTCCTCTGCTCTGCTCTCGTGAGACCGCACCTGGAGTACTGCATCCAGCGCTATAGTCCCCAGCACAGGAAGGACATGGACCTGTTGGAGTGGGTCTCGAGGACAGCCACAAAAATGATCAGGGGGATGGAGCACCTCTCTTATGAGGAGAGGCTGATAGAGTTGGGGTTGTTTAGCCTGGAGAAGAGAAAGCTCTGGGAAGACCTTATAGCAGACTTTCAATACTTAACGGAGGCTTATAAGAAAGATAAGAACAAACTTTTTAGCAGGTCCTGTTGCGATAGGACAAGGGGTAATGGTTTTAAACTAAAAGAGGGTAGATTCAGACTAGATATAAGGAAAACATTTTTTTATGATGAAGGTGGTGAAACACTGGCACAGATTGCCCAGAGAGGTGGTAGATGCCCCATCCCTGGAAACATTCAAAGTCAGATTGGACAGGGCTCTGGCCAACCTGATCTAGTTGAAGATGTCCCTACTCATTGCAGGGGAGATTGGAGTAGATGACCTTTAAAAGTGTCTTCCAACCCAAACGCTTCTATGATTCTATGATTGATTTCCTTGCTTTCCTGCTAACTTCCATCAGAAAAGCATAGCCCATTCTGATGCTACAAGGTTTGAACTTGGGATCATTTACTATAGCAGTGTTCATTCACCATTATTTTGTTGAAGCAATGTAAAAAGACAAGGCTTAATTTGTGAAATGGGCCATCTGTTCCCATACAAACTGCATAATAGAATGCGCAACTATTTCAATTAATATAGTAAACCACCTTTAAGCAATACGCATGATTTTGTATGTATTTTTGACTGCAGAAGATGTCATCATCCTTTGCTCTAATTGTTTTTGATTTTTTCTCCTCATCTTTTTATTTAAAGAAAAGGAGTGACAACTTGTCTCACTGGGAGCAAAGTTTGCTCATAGATGGATCAGGAATAATTAGACCAAATGGTACTGCAAACTTCAGAAGACAGGATATCTCCATTACAGAGAGTTATGTTGTCATTTCTTTGACCATCCTCCCATCAATCCATCCATCAACAAATTAAAGTTGGCTAAAGAGCCACTTATCTTGAGTGCTTTTTACCCTGATTGCTGTCAATCTAGGTAAATAAACATTTTCCCTAGGCAGAGTTTACATATTTAACCATGTTTCAGGAGACAGTCCCCTTGCTACTCATGCATCCAGCAAATCACACGGGCTTTTGCCGTGTTTCCTGACTCACCTCACCCACACATTGCACCTTCATTAAACGAACCCTGCTCCCTCTGCCTCCCTTTGGTTTGTCTTTAAAGATGGGATGACAAGGATAAAGTTACATTAAAACTTGCAGACTGAAAAAAGTCTATAAATGAATTTTATTCCATTAGGTTGGAAAAGCCCGGTGTCCCATGCAGGATGCACATCAATAATGGACCAACTGTATGAGAGAAATAAAAAATAAAAAGCAGAGCTTTATCAGCAAGCCTGCTTTGAGGAATATGGCAATGCTACTGCATCTGACTTTCATCATTTAAACCATGATACCATAAATGATGCACATAAACAATGATAGAAGCAGCATTATATTTGATATCTAATAAATATGTATGTGCCAGTGAATACACTGTTAAAGATATTACTTTCTCCCTATTATTTATTTTTCACTTAATTGATACATAGAGCGGTTCACACTCTGCCTGCTGCCTATCAGGCAGACGCAAAGGAATAGCGGTCTTAGTTATTAGTATTAATGTATGCCTAGTGCTTTTCACAAGGCACTCATACACACACATGCGCGTGGAAGGGGTGACATTCCCCTCCTACTGAAGTCAACAGGCTACGTACCATTGCTGTCAGTAATTACGGGGGCTGTTCCCAAAGCTAACTGTAACTAGATCTGAATATGACTGAGAACAAACATGCTGCTGTGAGCAAAGCTGGAGAGTCGTTAGGGGAGCATGAGAGGAACAACAACCTGGCATTCCCTGTTGAACATTAAGGACAACTTGTCTTTCCCTCTCAAACACCTTGCAAACATGACAGCTCGCTGGTCCTGGCCAGGGACCGACACACTCAGTTTTCGCATTGCTGTTGTATGGTCAGGACTAGAGCCACGAAAGCACGCGCAGCGCTTTGCCCCCCTGGTGTCCAGCTGCGCTGTGGAAGGCATGGCTCCACGCACCGCGCGGAGGTTCCCTGTGCAATGCCAGTGAGCCGGGCACGGCCGTGCCTGCTGGCCTGCTAACTCCTGTAAATCCTGCAGGCTGCCTGCGTCCTGCTTCGTGCCCCTTCACCTGACGTAGGAAGAGGTGTGTTCTCACAGCCACAAAACAAACACGTCTCAGTTGTTAGATTTCCCTGCAGTGAAGGCAGGACATAAGAAAATGCTTTTACAGTCGCATCATGCATGTTGGATAATGCTATACCGATATTATATGGAAAACACTGGTCTAAGAAAGATGACGCCTCAAACAAGTTAGAGTCACAAACTGCAGTATGGCACTGACCCTGCCTGATCACCACTTGATGCCAGAGCAGACCACAAACAGCATGTCCTCTCTTTTACCTGCACTGTAGTTGAATACCTTACTGGTCACAAGCTTTGCTCTTTGATGCAATCAAAGCAGAAGCAAAGGAAGATTTGACTTTCCAAACAAGGCTTTTCCCAAGTACAGAAACATCTCCTGAAACTGCGACTCTGAAACAGCTGTTCCAGATTTTGGTGCACCTCTGTTCCCCTGCTTGCTCCTCCTGCCCCGTGGGTGCTCACTCAGTGCAGAGAGGCTTCACGGGGACTCGCTGGAGGGGCTGTGCACCCCCTGACGATTTGTCAAAGGCAGGAGATGGTACAGCTGTGCTGTAAAAGTCATCATGGCCAGTGTTACGGGAGAGGACAACTCAGCGAGGACACCTTCCCCTTGGACTGCAACAGAGCAGACATGGTAAGTATGTAGCATAACCTTTCCTTATGCCCATCTCTCTTCTTACTGGTTGTTCTTCTCAGGAGCTCAAGGAAGGAGTTTGCTGTAACATGATGAAAAAAGATGTGACTCTTCTACCCTTTTAGTAGACACAGTGAGAGAGAGGTGTCTTCCTTTCCTCTGCCAAAATGACTCACTTCTCCTGGCTGGATAAATAAAGGGAACCAGATGATGGATTTATACTCCTAATATTTTAATCAATCCCTACCACTGATTTCTTTCCTCAAACACAACCATAAAACTGGTGTAAATCTGTTCCTGCTGAGTTCAGCAGTTGAACTGCAAGGCGCTCTGCCGCCCCAGGACCATCCACGCCTCCCCTGCCCAATGTCCCCACCCATGGGAGGCAGCATGTCCCTGCACCATGTCCCCGTGACTCTGTGCACGCGTGACACGACCTCACTTCTCCTGTACAGATATCCATAACCACAGCAGAGACAGAATCAAATGTGTGGGAGCAAAGAGGTCATTTACAGATTTGGGGAGGGGGGCAAAGCTCAAGGTGCAGTTTAGTCACCCCATCTCCAACACTCATGGGGGACGGTGACAAACATCCCCACTGCAGCCTGCCATCCTAGGGCTGGTCCCTGGCACTTGCCGCCCCTCATCCTGGAGCAGACTCTGTGTCTCGCTTTGCCCAGAGGAAAATGCTTCCCATCTCAAGGATCTTGGCAAGATACCTGAGGTGTCTCATCTCATCCCATGCGTTTCAATAATGATGAGATGCCACCCGGTGCTTGGCTCACGCTGCCCGCCCGCTCGTTAAATCTCAGCCGTGTCTTCAGCACTGATATTCTGAATAAGCTCTTCAAACACAAGCGTGGACAGCTTCTTGCTTGTCGCTAAAAGGGGCCCTCAGGAGAAGTGAAAGGTGGGTAAGATGGCTGAACCAACGTGGCAGGAGTGGCCTCCATCTTTTAGCACTTGATTTCCTCATCTTAAGTCTGCATAAACACTACTTCTTTGCATTTATTTATACTCAAGTTTAAGTGCCTGTGCAAATTATAGCACAGACAGCCAGAACAGAAATGAGGCATTTAAATGGTAAATAAACACTGCCTGTGCATGGTGGTGCTTTTATAAATAATATCCCCTTTTAAGCCTTATTCTCTGCCATACAGGAATGTCACTTTTCAGAACATCTGAACCCACAAACATCACACATCAATCTCTTTATATGCTTATTTAAGGAGCATATCAAACTATTTCTGCAAGCAAAAGGACTAAATTATCCATGAATTCCAGATAACCATCCTTAACGCAGAAAATGTCAACAGTTTTCTATAATAATAGTCCCAAACATGGTAGCTGTAGTTGTTGGAGTACCTCTTTTAGGAGTGGGTGAGCCATACATTTCTGGGAACATACTCACCACCAAGCATATTCTGTCTTTGTATCCCAGCTATTAGATATTGTGCTCCACACGTTTCTCTGCCCTTACAGTTGTGGAGTGCCTTTGCTGCCTCCTCTGTGCTGTGTTTCTCCTCTAAGGGTGGGAATTTTCAGTAAAGCCCTCCCCTAGCCCTGAAGAACCTCTTGGCAAGCAGGTCCTCAGAGAGATGCTGCTGGAGCAGAGCCAGGCCAAGCAGATAGCGGGGTGGGGAGCTCTCAGTGCAACATGATTTCTCTGTCCCCCAGGGTGAGTGGGAAGACGAAAGTGCTCATCTTCATTATTTCTACTTGCAACTTGCAGAAAACACTCACGATTGGAGGCTCCCACCCTTGTCACTCCATTTACTACCACCAGACATCCTGGTTATAAATTTGGTCCTGTAGTAATTCCTGGTTGGCTTTTGCTGTTGTCCACTAGAACACAAAGTAATAGAAAACCTTCCACCTTACTTTCTCTTTCCCCTCCTGGGCTTCTTTTCATGAGCTGTGGCTTCAGAGCCACCTTCCTGATGTTTTTTATTGCAATGTTTACAATTCAGACTTATAAACATCTACCAGATTCTACTTGGTACGCCTGTAATAACCACTGCCCACAACTATCTAACCGGGACACATCAAGGTTTGCACCCGAAACATTTTAGTGAGGATATAGGTGGTTCACATGCACATTCTCAGTTACTGAGCTGGGTGCCATTTCAAACAAAAAACCTCCATGGGTAAATTCAGATTGAAACAGAAGCACTGACCTTAGACAAATGTGTTTCTCAGTCCCGGATTTTGGGCACCGATAATAGCATCATATGATCTATGGAGCTACTGAAGTATATGCAGAACCTTCACTGCAGTTAGCAGGGAGGGGTGTGTGTTTACAGTATGTGTGCCAGTGGAAAGGAAAAAATAGTCAAAATTTTCTAACTACTGTCCAGAGGCTACCAGCTGCTAATCCATTGTGTAGCATAGTCATTTCCAGCCTTCGCTTTCAAGGAGTGAGTGGAAAATGGAAACAAACTGCAGTATTTGCTCTTTCTGAGCTCCTAAAATGCAGGGTTTGTTGAGGACTGTCCCAAATTGGCTTTAATTTCCTGCCCACCACATACTCTGTCTTCAGTAAAAATGTGTGACTTAAATTCACAATGACAAGATGATACAGATGTTTTACTAATATAAAACAAGTAGTCAGGAACAAGTTTGTCCAAATTGCTCGTAAAGTTGATAAGAGACTAAGCAGCTTTTTGCTTTCCAGCCAGTGGGTCCCCGTGGTGGAGGCAGCAGTGGCAGTGGGGTGTGTGTCTGTGCGGTGGCACAGCAGTTGCTAACTTCAGCGCAGACCCAACCGCCTGCCACGTCTCTCGCTGGTGACCACTCTTCTTGGCAGTCCGAACATAGATGGGAATGGATGTAGAGGCAGAAACACCAACTGACCCTGCTGAAGGATGCTTCCAAGTAGTCCCCAGATGTGTTTGCAAGGTGGCTTGGAGAAGCTGGTGTTGCTCTCAATCCTACAGTGCCTGTCCCGTGGCTGCATAGCAGGCGTCACCATCCAAACCTCTCAACTTGCCAAGCATTATCTTTCTCTAAAATTTTAACGGACACGAGAAAAATGCAAATTGCAAATTCTTTTCAGTATGACTGTATTTGGTCTTTTTTTGTCTCGTAATCAGAATGTGGTGGTGGAATTTATTGTAGATGCAGTTTTGCCATCGTATTATAAGATGCAGAACCGAGAAAAAACTGAATACTGTGCGAAAAGGACTGAGGCAAAACACATGAGCGTTATACAGTCTCCTCCTAATGTGGTCTCTCAGAGTGGATAATAATATAAACATTCATCCATTAGAAAAAAACTACCCTTTACTGCCCCCCATTAAATACATTGGCAGTCCTATTAAAATACAAGTCAGATTTGTGTTTAATGATCTTGAAAGGAAAGTAATTGCTTGAGTATTACCATTCAAATGTTCTTACAGCAGCATATAATATTTACAGTCTAAGCGCCGCTTCTGAGTGCTACGTGGCACTGAAGATTGCCCAGCCTCTTCAGAGAGAGAGCCAGGGTACAAAAATGATATGCTCTCTGAGCACCGTAAAGCCTATGAGAAACAACTAAGCAATGGGCTGCATAATTTTTCAATCTTAATAAGCTCTTGAAAGAAAAAAAATCTTTCAAAAACGCCTCCAACTCTACAAAGGCGGAGTTTGAACACCCCAAATGCTTGCTTGGGTGAGGAGTTTTGGCGTTACTCACATAAGTCAAGCTCCTTGCCCTGTAAGCATCATGTGCCAGCATCAGGCACAAAGTCATACTGAGAACTGTGATATTTTTGCTCTATGTTTTTAACCCCTGACAGTGTCTTAGTCAGTGAAAACATCATACATGATTTGTATTCAACTATTACATAAGTTTTTGTGGGAATATCCTCAAATCACAGCTCATTTTGAGTAAGGAAGGTGGGAACATGAAAGTATAGAGGAAACAAAAATATTTTTATTATGTTTATTTGTACAAGTCTATCAAATGTTAACAGGGAGAGTATTTCATAAAGCATGTGGCAAGAGTGCCACAAAGAATATCAGAACTTTTCCAGTGGGAAAAAGTGAGTTCCAATTCCTTTTTTCCTTGTCTCATCTGTCTTGCCTATCAAGGTCTTGGTCCCGCAGGCTTCAAGAGTAACGGCAGAGTCCTGGGCTTTGCGTCAGTGCTGCACTGCCACTGCACTGCCACCCCACCAGCGACTCACGATAGCAGGCCCTGGCGTGTAAGACTGCTCGGCAAAGTCTGCCCCTTGCTCTGTGCTTCTGGAGGGTGTAGTGTGAGGGGGCGACAGTCATTGCCGAGACTCTTGCACCCACCTAGAAGCAAGATTAATTAAAAAATACTAACAAACTCAAAATGTCTAGGGCATTGCATTTTGTTGGACATGCTGGTTCTGAGAATGACAATCCTGCCATACTGAATTAGCTTTTACAGCCTCGGATGCCACCGTCGGATGCCATCCCAAGCAGGGAGGACAGCAAGGATGTGATTTGAACAGAGTCAGATGAGATGTGGTAAAGCACCAACATGTACTCATCAAACCGGTGCCATGGGCCAGATATTAATGTTAGAATTTGGGGGAGACCTATAACCACTTTGTTATTTGTAATGGTTAACATTTCTGTAAGGGAGCAGACTACATAGTTTACCTCCTTTGGACGCACTTAACTGACAAACTGTTTCCCTTATCAGGAGGTGTTATTGCTTGCAGAGTGTGGTCTTGGTTATAACCCTATGTCCGTCTCAGCCAGTCAGGAAGTGGTGATTGAAACAGTTCAGACGTGGGGATCTTGATTTCCTTTTCCACTAAGACTTTCTTAGATCACTTTCACCATAGAAAATACCTGTAGTTCATGTTCCTGCTAAATCCCTGGGTGATGCCAGGGACCCTAGTGTAAGTAAGAACGAAACTTGAAAACTCTGCGAGTGCTGTGAAATGCCTGTACACCTCTTCATGAGCAATCACGGGGGAAGAGGAAGACAGAGAACCAGGAAAAGGGAAAACATTTGCAGTTTATGCAAACTATAACAGCAAAGAACAGCAGATAGACCCTTCAAGTAACCAGGGGCACACGCCTGCCTTGAAGGCGTGAACATCCCTGCATATGTGCGTATAAATCAAGACTTTATGCATGCCAATGGCAATCTAGCCGCGTGCCATGCAGAAACAGTTTTGCAAGCCAATTTACTGACCTAAGAACTGAATATCAGCACCCAAGTTTGGCCCACTTCCCTCTGCAGATTAGTACATCTTCGGATCAGGATGCTTGAGAAGTCCAAAACACTAATAGTGTTTTCTCTGGATCCTCTTCAGTCTTTCACCAGTGAACTGAAAAATGTGACTGTGCTGAGAGATCTGGGATTTAGCTGAGCTCCTCATTACAGTTTTCTGATTCCCTAATTAGTGCGGTTTAAATTTCAAGCTGGAACAGATCAGGTACAATCAACAAACCCAGAAAAAAAATGCACATATGCAATTTTAACATGACTTGCCTCAGCTTCAGGCCAACTAAACAATACATCTGGATGACACAACACGTTGCTCTTGAGAACCTGAACAAAGCTCTTGCATTATTATTGCAGTTGGGACTGGGTGTTATTCAGGCTTGATGACCAACTGGTGGTGCTAATGCTTCATTGGATGGGAGGTGAAGGAGGGTTCATTACCTCTCACTAAATATGTACATGCATTACACAAACCCTCTGCAAGTTACAAAGCAGCTTTCACTAGCCTTGCTATTAAAGAATCCAGCTTGAGTTTAAAAAGACACTTGCAGGAAAGTTACACACATGTATTCCAAAATTTTATATGGCAGCACTTTAATCATGAGAATTTCAAGGAACAGTCACTTTCTTGGGACACCTGACGTTCAGTCCTGAGTCCGTTAGTCCTTATGTTAAGGGTTTGTGTGGTTTTTTGTATCTGTAATATAACTTTTATTGCATGGGAGGGAGATTAGATACTAACTCGTCTGCAGAGGGCTATGAAGCAGTAAATCACCAACGAGACAAGCCTGGGGTTGAGGGATAGTTAGCCACAGCCAGAGCCAACCAGCCTAATTGACAAAGCACAGTCTGAGCCTTGGTGGGCGGGGAAGGCTCTGGAACTAAATGTCACTCCATGGTTCAGACAGTGCAGTCATTGACTGCAACAGAAATAGGTTCCAAGAACTGCAGGAATGTGAAAAAAAACCCCAAACCTCTGTTACTTTCATTTATTCAAGTAAGTAATACTCCTTTTTAAAAAAACAAGGTATCATCATTCATATTTGGTGGAGGCTGTTTACTCTCTTAGAGGTTTGTGCTTGGTGGCATTTTGCAGCTCTGTCCCCTAGGCGTTGCACTGAAAGTCACCTGTAACAACCAGGTCAATGACAAGTTGTATGAGGGATTGTCCTGTTGCCCAGAGAAGAGAGGAGAGGAACTGAGTCATTTTCTTTTGCAGCATGCTGACTGTGAGAGAAAAACCCCTTTTCACACCAGCTCTGACCTGTGAGGATGCTTCTCGGAGAGGCTGAACGTGAGCTTCTCAGAGCAATGGTGAGGAGTGGAAGAGGGGACCGGTAGTGTGATGTGGTGGCAGATGACTTGTGACATCTCAGGTGATGACAGTCATCTTCCTAGCATCGTGCTCGCCATTGTGTTTGTTTATTTCCTGAAATCATCTTCCTCTGATAGCTGTTAAACCTCGGGAGGAGCGAGGTAACCCTGGGTCCGGCGGCAGTGGGTGGGCAAGGGGATACCTGCTCTGCCCACTCCCTGCATCACACTCCCATCCCACTCGCGGTGTTTGGTGTGGTGAGAGTCTGGAAGCTATTCACACCTGGCATTTCCAGTGAAATCGCTAGAAATTACTGTGCCTAGTAAGGAGCTGGCCTTTTTCCACATTTTCTCCAGTGATCACAGTTTTAGTACTATGAAATGACCTATTGGGATACTTTAGCTATTAAGGCCAAATTTCTCCCTTAGACGAGCACTGCCTCATCTTCCTGTAGTGGTAAAATGATGATCATTTTTTGAAGTTCAGGGGAGTACCAGTGCACTCTGTGAAGCCTCATCTCATAAAATACAGGCATCTAAATTCTTGGTTTCCTCTTGAGTAAAATACCCACAGGTACTGTGCCGATGGCCTACAGCAGTCACCCTCAGACAAAAAGCATCTTGGGAACTGCTGTATTAAGTTCCTCAATTTCAGCCATTTTCTAGAAAAAAGAGCCTCTCTGACATGTAATAGAAACCAGGACAGATCCCAAACTGGGGATTCCTGTAAGGTCAAGCTCAAGAAGGTCTCCATCTCTTCCTCCCCGTAGGAAAAGGCAGTGCAGCTGCCTGGGAAGTCCTGTCCCACTAGCAAAGGCAGCCGAAGCAAAGAGGGAGCTGAACTTCATCTGCTGGTGTTCACTGGCCAGGGTATCAAATTAGAGCAATTGTGAGTCTTCCTTCTGTCCTTCCTTCTGAAGAGGGTCTGATGACATGTGATGGTCATCAGTCCCTGGCTGTCTTTTTTTTCCTCCATTCCCAACAACTTGTTTTTTTCTACTCCAAATCCTTTCCTAGTGGTTTTCTAAATTTCCTTCTTATGGATAGCGTCACTTCTTTCTTCCCTCTGTGCATGCTCCTCTCCAAGGAAGCAGCCCTCACAATGGCTCTCTGCTTGGGATAATCGCCCTGCAAGGCGCAAGCTCCATTGTTTGCTTTCCTTTCTGGCTCGTCCTGCTTGTTTCCCATACTCAGGCATATTAATATTCCAGCTCTGATTGTCGTTGTTTATCTTTTGTTGGAGAACATTTGCCTTCTGTCTCATTTAGAAAAAAGTGAAATCGGTGCCAGGTTTTTAACAAAATGAATGCTTCCTCTCTGTTTTTGTTACAGCTCGACTACTTTGGATTGCAGCATGTGCAAACCCCAAGAGGAACACACATGTTGGGTGTACAAGGCAGCTAATTGCATGTACAAACGTCCAGTTAAATGCATGTCTGGTGATCTGCACTCCTAAATGCACAATCGCTGTATACCACCATGTTAAATTGGGGCTGCATCTCAGTGATGGTACAATGTGAGTTTTACGGCCGCTGCGCAGCGGCGCAGGGCAGAGCAGACGGGCTGCGCTGGCGAATGTGGCCTGCATTCCTGCGCGCAGTCCTTGCCTTCTGACATTTGCAAACTTGTCCCTTAATCTCCGTGGTGCAGGACTTGCTGTCAAGAAACATTGTCTGGGATGAGCTGTTGGGATTCAGATTATCAACCAAACATTAATTATTCTTCTGACTAAACCCTCAACAGCTAGGCTAGATAATACAAATGTAAAGAAAGAAATGAGTATGAATCATGTTCTGTACTTGAAATCTAGAATGAATCATGCTGTAGGAACAAAATCATATACCATAAGCATATGTGTGTCAAGACATAACAAAGCCAGATCCTCAGCTGGGGCTGGGCCATGTAATGCCACTGACATCAAAAGACACTTTCCCTGGTTTAAGATCTCAACCTGTTTTGTTTATTCTGAGCACCCAGAGAGCGATTCCAGATAACGAACAGATCTGTCGAGTTGTGCTGAGGAAAGCTGAAGCCAGAATAACAAATAAGATCTGTTAATCTTTTGCAGTAGAAAACTATTTTTTTTTTAATCGTGCTTCTGCAAGAAACTACTCAGTCAGGCAGAAGTAGTATAGGCCCTTGGAGAAGCTGTAACAGGTGCCTACACACTCACCAGGCAAAGTATCAATGCAAAAAGCATCAGAGTTTTTTGAAAGAACAGCAAGCATGCCTATCTGTTGTAGTTACTAAGCAAGAGGACCCGAATCGTCAGGTCACGTAACTTGGGGCGGCTCAACTGACCTCACTACAGCTTTATATTTATATCCTTATGTTCCACGTATGGTAGAAATGTCATGGTGCTTAATGCCATCATGGTGTTGTCCTTGTATTCAACTGGGCTAAAGACTAAGTATTTACATTTCAGTATACAAAACTAAATGCTTTTAAACCCAAGCCAGTGATCTAAAATCTCAGAATAGAGCCATAAAGAGCTAACGAGAAGAATAAAAATCAGGTAGTTAAAAAATGATGTAAGGTAGAGTCTTAATTTTTTATTATTAAATTCACAGCACATTAAATATTAAGTGTTCATAAACTTTGTTTTGTGCAATGATAAATTAATAATATCTACATAGACATGTTCTTTTACAACAGGGAAGCTAAGAAACATAGTACCAGAGGACCTTGTGTTGACAACCGAAGCTATTAGAATAGACTCCTTAATCTTCAATCATAAAAAGTAGATAATGTTATTTCTTATTATTATTAAATGCAAAGTGCCTTACTAGGAAACATATATGTCATTACTAAAAATAACTACCAGAGAATGTTTTGAGCAAGGAAGAAAGAGATGTTAGCAAATTATATCTTGAGATAAATTCAGTAAAATGTTCTCTGCTAATCTCCGCCATATAAAAATTGCTTTTCAAGTTATTCTGCTGTTAGACCATAACAGGTTGCACAAGGTTTATGTTCAAGCACAGAAATAGTCATGGTTTAACATGGCGTGTTGTACTTTCGGGAATAGTTACCAGTTCCTAATGCCCCCAAAATGCAGGCTGGTGTATGCTTTCTGTGGTACTGAAAAACCACTGCCAAACTCCGCATGGGGAAGGGATGATGAACTTGGTGTTTTCCTTCGCGTCTACAAACAGTGAACAATGCTTCCTTGATTAAAACCAGGGAACTTTAGTAACTTTTGTCTAGGATTTAGCAACATTATTCATTCAAATGTTTCCTGTGGTTCATAAATATGTGAAGGAGGATGTATCTTCCAAGCCAGTCTCCTCAAAGACTAATTCCTTGTCTATAGACCAGGCCATGGAGATGTATTTCAGAATGAAATGTAGCCTAAATGAAGGAATTATGGTTTTGTTAAGAATTTATACATGACCTAGACAGCAGATCCATCCACTGGTTACTGGTATAGCTACCAGTACATGGGAGTGGTCTTACTTTAATGACAGCAGCCTGCAGGAACCCCCTCGCTGGGACAGTAGCGCAGCTGATAGAGAGCAGTTTCAAGCACTTCAAACCCACGGTGAACCTTCTTCCAGAAAGGGCTAGGGCAAAATGTTGATTTGCATGAACACATACTAATTTTTGAGTCCTGAAACTTTAAATATTTTTTTCCAAACTAGGAGTCAAAGGAGACTCATTTAATATTTCTATGAATTATTTTGAATGGACAAACCAAAAGAAGTTATCTTTGGACACATTTGTGCCTTCACAAGCTATGCAGTGTCTTCTGTGCTTGCCTTTGCAGCATGCCAGCCCCTGACCCTGCATGCTGCCTGGCCGGGGCTGTCGCTGGCTCTTCTGCGGTGCCAGTGCACGGACCAGCGCTCAGCCACCTCCACCCCAGGAGCATGCCGTGGGTCTCCTGCAACTCCTGCCCCAGTTTTGCGGGGTTTTTTTGTGATCCTGAATCAGAGGCTTTGGTAAGGACAGGCTGGAGCAACACGTGCTCTCGTTGTCTGTTTTTAACGGGCGTATGGTCTGCCCTGGCCAACTGATGGGAACTAGGACATGCAGAGGAGTGCGTCCTCCTCGTTCAGCTGCTGCGACGACCTCGTAGCCAGCTGGAGCGTTAAGGAGCCGAGCAACTCCCTGCCAGCCTGGCTCCCGGGGCCAGCTTTAGGCGCGAGCGAAATCCGCAGTTGCCTGGAGAGGCAGGCTGGTGGAGGCAGTGAAATCGCAGCCGGGAGAGGACGAGCCATGCCCCAGGGTGCAGCAGCAGCTGCTTCTCCCTGACAGGCTTCCCCAGGCCCCCTGCTCCCCTGTGGCACAGCCCCTTCCCATCTTTCCTCCCAGTTACGGGAGCTCTGGCTGCTTGCCTGCAGCCCTGCCCTTGCTCTGCCTTGCCCGGTGCTGCCTCTCGCTCGGGGCTGGCCTCACCACTGGGACCCACATCTTGTGCTCTTCCTTGGAGCCACAGCAGGGATAGCAGGGATCATCAGTGGCCCATGGTCACCCCTCTTCTGTGTCAGGCTTCCTTCTCATTGAAAAGTGGTTTCTGCCTCCCAAGACCTGTGCCTCAAACCCAGGGGACACCCAACTGTGCCGCATTAGATGCAGACCCTAAAACTGGAGAGAGAGTAAAGGTGGTGGGGAGGAAGGCTGGGCTCTCTTCCCTACTTCAAGAAGTCTTTTCAGAGGCTCTGCACTCTCACTTGCACAGGGAGGATGTTCACAGGTGAGAACTCATCCCCACTCGAGCAGCCAGGCCAGGCTCTGTGGGCGCTGCTTTGGGAAGGTGAATGCAGGGTAGCTGGCACATCCCATCACCATGCTCAGCACCTCAGAGCTTGGTGCCATGTCACAGACAGCTTCTGCCGAAAGCCACCTGTGGGAGACTGCCACATATCAGTCCCTCTGTTACACTTTTGTAACTCTCTCTCAATAACACAAGTGGAGAGCAGAGAGGGGCCACATACCAGCCAGGTGACACTGCTTTTTTTTGGTGCATTAAAGAATAGGGAGAAAACATCCCCGAGCAAGCACACCAGTGTCCCAGCCTTCCAGGTGGGCATCACCGACATGTCAAAATTGCAACCAGGGCTGCCAAAAACACTGCAAGCCCACCCCAGTCAACGGGCAGCCTGGTGTCAGCTCCCCAGTGACCTGGGGCACAGCTCCTAAACTAGATGAGCCTGAACACGTGGGTCCCCCAGTAGATGGGCTGGATGTAGGCTGCAGATAAGCAGTGTTGTCGGAAAGTGCCTTCATAAAATACTGTGATTTTTGGGACACCTAGGGAAAGTCTGAAAAAAGGTCTCAAACTGACAGGCATTAGCAACAGGGAAGGCAAATGAATTATCCGAGCAGCTAATGGGGTTTAAGTGGGATAACCCCAGGCTGACAGTGGCAGATAGCATCAGTGAGACACCTGGTCAGGAATACCTGTACTGCACAGCACGGATGTTACTGGCTCGGCACGAACTAGAAGAGGCACGATGCAGGCTAGCAGGATTAGCAGAGACCTCCACCTGGCCAAATTTAGGGTAAGCTCCTCAGCGTTTAGTCCCAGGGTAGTTTAAATAGTTTTCTGCTTAAGGGATTGGCTCTGAAAATCCCTTTCTTAAGCACTTAACTACAGGTCGGCTTGCTGGCACAGACCAGCCTCATTCGGGTTGCGTGTTCCCAAAGGTGATGGCTCAGCAGAGGGCTGGGAGCTGCCACGCTGGGATGCGTGCTACCTGCAGAAACGGGCTCCACGCCACTCCTTTCGGGCTGCTTCAAGATCACTGCTGGTTGCTGCGCTGCCTTCTTTGCAGCGAGCTGGAGTCCCACTGCGCCAGGCTGCCGTCCGCAGCACAGGCATCACCGCGGGGCAGCCGTGCCAAAACACAGGTGGAGAGGAGCTGCATTTCTGCAGGGAAGGAGGCTGCTCCTCTCTGCTCTCTCCCAAAGGGCTACTGCTGAGTTATACCTTCCCAACATTTCATCAAGCAGCTCTGTGCCTTTTTTTTCCCGTTTCATTTTGGTTTTTTAACTGGTCCAGCTTTCCGTGATGGGCTTACAAGATATGGCATTGCTTTGTCATTATAATATATTTATTTTCATTATAAACCTACTCTAGCTGGACCTTTCCAAAGGAGCTAAACTGTATAGGCGACAAGCTTTTCATTTGTGTACTTGGGAGTCATTTGGTCAAGTAAAGCTGCTGTATGTAAACGTCGCACTCACTGCATAACAATTGGAGTGAAGTTTTTATGCACAGGGCTTTTTATTTTCCGATCAGCAGCCCTGAGTTGGGACTTTTGGGGTAAACTGGTAGCTCTGGGCAGCTTTGAAGCATCACAAGTGGAGGGTTTTGTCTCCAGAAGATTTACTAGCAGCGATCTTTTCTTCAACCATTTTATTAGCCTCCTTTTACATATGTATAGCAGTGAGGGGAAAAAACCTGTTGTTGGTGAAGTACAGAGCCTATTTCCCCTGTGGTATTCACACAAAAAAATTGTGTGAAAAATTGTTGCCCAGGGCCTTCCCAAATCCTGAAATTTAGCTTAATGCCATGATGTTTTCAAACCCTTCAAGCTTTCTCCACCCCCACCCCCCCTCTTTTAAAGGTTGAAGCTGGGGTAACAAATTCAGCAGCGAGAATGGACGCCCTGCCCTTGGCTTCAGCCGGCACTGCCAGAATAAATTGGGGCCCCCCGGCCAAACTACTAAAACGTTTTTGCCCGCTTAACACGGGTTTTATAATTTTAACTTGCAAGTTCTTGTTGAATTGAGCCCCGTTGCGTGGACAAATTGGACAAGAAAAGTTTAAATGTTACCACTTTGGCTTCTCCTCAAGTGGTGCTGAGCACAGATGTTTGCGGGGGCCATCATGTCCCTATAAGAATGGGGGCTTTGTGTGCATAACCTTACAAAGGGCAGAATAGCCCTGCTTTGCTGCCAGCCACAGGATCATCCTATCTTTATGTGTTGATTTATTAGGCCAGGGATGAATGAAACCGTAATTAATATTACTGAAGCATTAGAGTCTATTTAATTTAAATGCCACTGAATATTTCACTTTCAGTTGGGAGTGACAATGTGTTCGGGACTGTTGGTGAAAGCCTCAGCCATCTGTTACCCCTACTAAGAAGGGAAGACAAGAGAGACACAGGGAGACACAGAGCATTGAGCTTTGTGGCTTTTCCAAGCCTCCAGGATCATCATTCAACTCAAGGGCAGCCAAGAAACATTCCTGCGCACTGGACCCTCAGTGTAGGCGAAAGGCCTGAAAGGATATAGGGGCAACGCATCTCCCCGAAGGATGGAGAGAGAGGGAGACAGAGGGAGAAAGATGGAGATTTACAGTACATACATACATACATACATGCAGTATACATGAGCATGCGCATCAAATTCAAGTGCCAAGGCAGTAGGAGGGTAGAGCAGGAAAGTGGCCAACTTACAGGTGGTCTAAAAATATTTTTAAAAGACAGGAGGGAGGAAAGAGTCAAGGCAAGGTTTGAACGTTGGTTTTAATTGGCCTAAGCAGTGAGGTTCCAGTCCAGGTCCACCACAGCAAACATCCAGACTTTGATTTGACAGGCATCGTGATGTTGGGAACACAAGACATTCCCGACAAGCTGCTGCTGCAACATGGTCTCCACCAAGCTAAAACAAAAAAGTGGGGGAAAAAAGAAAGGGCAAAGGTGTAGGCGGCAGCCTTAGTCCCTGAGAAATGCTGTGCGGCACCAAATGAGTGGCTGCTGAAGTGTCACCATTGCTCCTGTGGTGACAGGGGTGGGGGGGACGTGGCAGGTCCCTGGGCGGAGTGAGGGGCTGGGCACACGGGCAGGAGGAGCGTGCTGGCGCCAGGGCCGCGCGCGGGAGATGGCAGGGCAGGCGGCTGCGCAAGGCCGCGGATGGGAGGCTCCATCGTCCGTGGGATGGTAATTAGCACAGTGGGTTTTCTTATAATTGGGATCATTTGTTCTCCCAGTTCTTCTCCTGCAAACTGATTTCATGCCAGAGGGAAGCTGTGTGACTCACACCTTGCCATGCCAATTAGCTGATAAACATCAAATGTAAACAAAGATGGCCTAATTAAGACTAGTCGCCCAACCTCTACATGCATCTTGTCAAAATCCCACCAGCCTTTTGCATCCAGACTTATTTTTTTGTTTGCTGGGACTAAATTAGCGGCTTTGCACAAGAACCACTTATCTTTGAGAGACGATTAGAGCAGGTAATGAGGAAAATTGGGAGCCAGCCATGGGAGCAGAGTCACCCCCTCCGCCTCAGCAGGGACAGACAGGGTGAGTGCCACCACCGAGCCCCACGCAGGGGCTGAGAACAGGGATTTGTCCACCACTGGGTAATGCTGGGGGCTGGTGTCTGACCCAGCAGCCGCATCTTGGGGTATTCACTCAATTTGTCTTCCCAAGTGCTACTGTCTGCCCATGAAATCTGTAATGTGTGTGTCTCCTGCTGCTCTCACCTGCTGTGAAAATTCATCAATCAGAGCCCACCGCTTACCGTGGGCCTGTCCCCCCGGCTCGCAGCCTGGGGAGTTATTTGCACTTTGGAGAGGAGGTGTACGACAGCGACACATCCGAGCGGCAGCGTTTCACACCCACTTCGCACTGGAGCGAAGGATCACACAGGTGAGCTGTGGCAGAGAAACAAGCCCATGGAGGAAATTTTATTCCAGGAGGTATCCTAATGAAACCTGTAGGATTCTTTCATGGCAGTATAAAAAAAAAAAAAAAGCCAGGAAAGGATCTCAGTGGGTGATCTGGACTGTCCCTCTGCCCCTAGACAAGATCCTGGGGGTCCCTGCAGCTCCCATGGCTCACCCCAGCAGCCTGTCCTGGTGTCTCATTGGCCTTACTGTCAGGGAATACTTGCTTTAGCTTTGCTGCACACTAAGCTCATTTGCTCCTGTCCTACCCAGGATGAACACAGAGAGCAAGTCCTTCTCTTCCCCTTTGTGACTACCTTTAACATACTGAAGGTTCTTATAATCTCTTCCACCCCAGTATCTTCTCCTCTTTTAAGCTCAGCAACCTCAGGTCATTCAGCTGTTCCTCATAAGCTGTATTTTGCATATCTTTCATCATTTTCACTGCTCACATCCGAAGTCTCTCCAAGCATTTCTCTTCCTCCTGAGGCACAGCCTCCAAAGGGGAGCATGGCGTCCATCTGGCTGTGCTTCACCCCATCCCTGGATGCAACACCCTTGCCCCTCTTGCATTGCACCTTGCTTCTTCCAGCCCAACACGGTCCTTGTGAATGCCATCTCACCTCCCCACATACCACTGGTCCTCTCTGCGTTGAGTTATCTGAGACTGTAAGTAGGTAACACCGGTTCCATTATGCAGGGCAGGAAGGACAATTTAGTACTGGCTGGTTGCAAGGCTGACCGTCCTCAAGCCCACCTCACTGCTGGTCCAAACTGGCACTGAATCAGCTACTACACTGTTGCTACTGTTGTGGTTTTGCAGCATCTCTTACACTAGCTTCAACTGTCCAAACTTGCCCAAGAAAACACCGTGTGAAGCACTGTCTTCCTGAAGTAAAAGAAACTGGGAGCAGGGGTACATCCACCACTTCTGTCTGCACTTCTGCCTTGTCTAAAACTCACCAGTGCCTCTTTTCCCAATGTCAAGGCCCTCTACAAGCCCTCGGTGAAAACCGCTAATGGGTCTGAGCCCACTTTGGGCCCTTTGCTAACCATCCCAGGCAGCTGGGGAATAACCTCTCACACCATGTCAATAAGAGCGATAAAACACTGTTGATACTTGCCTGGTTCCCACAGAAGATTAAAAGAAATAACTTCGAGAAGTTACCTGTTCTGATTTAGTGTGATTGAATTGATGTCTCGTTCATCCACACGTGAAAAAGAGACTTACTTCTTTGAGAGAGGGTAGCAATTAGTTATGCCTCACGCTGGCCGGATGGTACCCATCTTTCTTGCTACCAGTTACACACTTTGTGTCAGCATCTCTGTAAATGACGAGGTTCGTTGAAAGAAAAGATGAAGGAAAGCAGGAAAGGCAGACATAGCACAATTGCAAAGGGTGGCCAGTCACAGCCGGTGTCAGTGTCGTTTCCTTTCTGACCCCCTGCTTGAAGATGCTCCAGAAACCAGCACGGACTCTCCCCACTGGTTTGACCAGGTTTGGGAAGTGGGATTAGACATATGATCTCTTTATAAAGAGGGAATGGAAAGCATATCTTTTCACACAACAAATAAAAATAATTCTGATGTCATTTATTTAAAGAACGTTACACACAACCCTCAAATTTTTGGAAGTTGTTGTCTGTCTTGCAAATTATCCTCTGAAGCATTGAATGCTGAGCACTGCTTTCCAGGGAAGGCAGGAGGGAAGCGATGGAGAAGAGAGCAAAGAAGCTTCACACCAAACTGCTGCTGTCCCAGTAGGTCCAAACGAACAAAAATAAAGCACAGAAATATGTTTTGCACAACTAGTGTGGGTGTACCCACAGCTCACATCAGTGTAGATGTACTTACAGCACAGAAGTGAAGGTATGAAGTTACCTCAGCTATTTTAATGGATATGTCATCTAATACATAGCAAAAGAACAATTTCATGGCTATTCAATAGTCTGGCGGGGTTCTGGGGAAGAGAGTTTGCAATAATGCGTAATGCTTAAAGCAGACCCTTGTCTGTGATGTCAGCAGGAAGTTTTTATATCTTATGTACTTACTGTTGTCTAGAAACATTTTGAAAAGAGTTTACCAGCTAATCAGCAAAGGAACATAATTATGCCAGATGACAAAGCATTTCGCGTGTACGAGTTTCTCCGCTGGCAGGGCTCAAAACAACATGTAGCCTCATAACTTTTTAAATTCCAGTCAGATCCCGCATGCTCTCCCCACTGGCCTCCAGCTGACTCATCCTTTTCAGAATATTTCTTTTCATTACTGTGTCTGTAGGCTGCACATCCCGGAGCCAGAGCCAGATCAAGCTGGTACTAGCCAGTGCGGTGAACCAGCATTTCTCCACGGTGGTCTCATCAGTTTCTGCTGAATTTCAGCTTTCACTGAAAAGGAAAGAAAAAAAATAACCCAAGCTCTCTAGGAATGAGGAGCAACCTTTGTGACTGTGGCCCCATGGAGGGCTGCTTTGCAGACGAGGTACGGAAAGAGAAACAACGGGAAAGTGTGACTGAACGACAGAGGGGACCTGATTGAACCACTGAGGGGACCTGAGGCAGGTCCCAATGGCAGCAATGGCAGTGTCACCTGCGGGAACTGCAGGTGTCTCCCCGTTCCCACCCACACGACTGGGACACATGGCATGGGGATGCTGGAGGGGAGATGACCTGCACACGTTTACAAATCAGGCTGCTGCAAGAGTGAAGCAACCTGGTGCAAACCCCACACCGATGTCCCTGCCCTGGGGTCCTGTGGTGGGGGAGCCCCTCGGACACATCGGTGCCCATTGCCGTGAGGCTGTTGTCCCTACGTCTGTCCTGCCTGGCACAGCTGCTCCGTGCCAGGCGGCCCTTTCTCTGCGTGAGAACCAAAGGGAAAACAATGCTCGTCAGCCAGAAAAGCACCATGTAAGTAGAAATGGAAGATTTCCAGTTCCTAAAGAGCTACCAGTGAGCATTTTCAAAGTGGTGTTAAAGAACACTTTGAAGTATAGCCTGTGACTTAAAAAAAATGTGTTTGGGGGATAAATCCGTATCTTGTTCCAAAGATACAAACTAAGCTTCATTTTACTAAATATAGACATGTAAGGCACGGCAAAATTCATCAAAACTCTCAATCAAATCTCCCAAAGATATGTGTTGTGACAGGAGACCAGCAACCCCATGAAAATAAGGCCTCGGTATTCCAGTACTTACACGCACGAGTTACCTCCATAGCGTAAGCAAAGCCACTGGATCAAACGCTTGCAGGATTACGCCCCTCGCATTGGCAGCTTACACCAGGTCACTTGGCAGGATCTTTCCCGCCGGGCGGTGGCTCACCCTCCGGCCAGGCTCCCGGCACCTCCTCTGTGCTGACGGTGAGTCTCCAGAGCTTAGCTTTTCCGCTATCAGAGATCAAGTAGAAAAGTTACATTCAAAAAAAAAAAAGCTTTATTGATTCGGTTATACGAAATGATCCCCTTTGCAGCACGGTTTACACTAAGCCTCCAAATCTGACACCTCTTTGAAAGCCCTCTTAATATATCCAATTATAGATTTTCAGCAACTTTGTGGTATGTCGGCTTTCCCGGCGACTGACCCCGGAAAACACCATTGAAATCAGAAGGGATTTTGCTATTGAGCTCAGTGGGGGAGGATCAGGTCCTACATAATTTTATTGTCAGCAATGATGACCTCTCTTCACAAATGAAGAATACCCATCCTGAACCATGGCCTTCAGAACGTAAACCATTTATTTTTATAGCTGGATCCTTCCCCAAGTGGGATATTTTGTGCATGGTTAACTTATCCCAGGGCTTTAAATGCTTGCCAAGTGGCTTTAATAGCAGGATGTTGTTTAAAAAGATTGGGAAGGATTGTGGGCAGTAATAGAGATAATTGCCAAGGAGAGATAAATGAATCTTCAATCTCAAACCAACTTGGCTTTATCATTGGGTCAGGAGGGAAGATCCAGAAAAATCCCCTGTCTAAGACTAAATGCGTAATGATGGTTTGGGATTTAGGGAAGTTGGCAGCTGTCAAGATTTTTTGATAAAAACATCTTTTGAGGCTTAATACAGGTTTGCAATTCCATATAAAGGCATGAAAGCCCTTTTTCACTCCAGGGATTTGGCACCGCAAAATAAAAAAGCTGGAGGTAAATTTTTGGGAGAGAGGCAGACAGCAAGTGACATCCTGAACTGAGTTTTGCAGGCTGCACCGGGGTAGGAAAGCTGCTTGTGAAGGGGCTGAGCGCAGAGCCAAAGAGGTAAGGAGTGTTTTGCAGGAATCAGGGCACCTGTAAGGGGATGGGTGCCCCTCAGCCACCCCTCGGCCACCCCTCGACCATCCCTTGACCACCCAGAGGTCTAACCTCGACCACCCATCAGCCACCTCTCAGCTGCCCCTCGGCCCCCAGAGCGGCTGGGAGAGTGGCACATGCCAAACCCAAAGCTTTCCTTTCTGCTCTGCAAATAGCAGAGAGAGCGTATCCAGGACATATTCAAGCATATTTATTTATTTATTCATTCACCAGGGAGGAGAGGAGGTTGAAAGCCAGTCGTGTTAATGTGAAATTATCTTACCTTATCATGCAGAATAAGGTACGGCATGACACAGCGACTTCAGGTCACCCTTTTTAAAAAGGAGTTGCCAAATAAAGACTGCTGAAAAAGAAAAAAAAAGGATTGACTTCAGACAGGTTTTCCCTGCTAGGATTTGGGGGGGTTGAGTGGAGTTTCAGCTTTTCTCCCTCTGTGACATCCTCTTTGTCCTTGCCTGCTGTCAGCACCCTGGGCAGCAGGACCTTTGCTGCTCTCCACGGTCCAAGCCACCTGAGATGACTTCTACAAGCACTCACGGGGCTTTTAAAAGAGTGGGGAAAGGCATTTTATAGAGAGACTACTTGTTTTTCAGCAAAGGCCTTATGCTGCTGGAGGNNCTTGTTTTTCAGCAACGGCGTTATGGGGTGGGGGGGGGGGGGGGCGCTTCTGGGATACAGTCAGTGAATGTGGAACACTCATGGGGCTTTCGTGAGAGTGGAACAGGCTTTTTAGAGAATTATAACTTATTTTTCAGTGAAGATGTCTTCCAGCTCAGGGTGGGGCTTTCCCCAGTTACCTTCTTACCAGGCCGCTTTTCTCCTTTCTAGACCCTATATTCTCAGCTACGTGAAATAACATGGAGGAAACCCAGAAGCACTATACGGGGCGGGGGGGACGCTGACAAAATGATTTCTCTCTGTATGATTTGAAAAGGAAATCGTGACCCATTTTTCCAAAAGCAATATTAAAAATACCAGAGCAATGTGACATAAGCAATACAAAACGAGCCACCTTGGGATTAAAGAGTCGCTATTTCAAACCTCCCAGCTACTTCCCATGTTTGCAAATGCCCCAGAGAGAATGACAAAAGCTATGAAGGAGGTGCGTGGTTTGGCATGATAAACCCTTCTCTGTATGCAGGGTCCAGGAGGAGTGTCGTTCTTGCAAGGTTTACCAAAAAAAAAAAGAGGTCTAAAACAAGCTATGAAATAAAACTGGAGCAAAACCATCCCAAAACACACATAAAAAATAATCCCCTGCCAGTGATCACAGCTCCGTGTTACCCAGAAGGAGAGCCTTCCCGCTGGTGTGCGAATTACAGCCCGCTCCCAGCTCAGGGAGCTGCATTTTCAGACTGGCTTAGCCCCTCTCTGGGGAATGGGCGCAGCATCCCCGGTCAGCGGGCCATCCACTAAACTCGCCGTTGCCTCGGGCTCCTGTTCACAGCCCGCTTGCCTTTAATATTGACATGCTCACACTTGGCGGTATTATTCGGAGCTTCGGGTCTGATGATCATATTTATATGGCTGACACCCAGCCCTACTTGCCTATTCCTGCGGATTCCCGTGAAGTGCTGTCATGGCTTATTACCTGTCTATCTGCGCTTCAAGCCTGGGTGACTTTTAATTTTTTGAAGCTTAATGCTGAGAAAACAGAATCGCTTCAGATTGGTTCAGTTCACCTCCTGGATGTATGGATTTATGATATATAATATTGTACTACACACAGCTTGGGAGCTGGTTTCACTGCTAGGTTCTTAAAAATGGCCTTATTTTATCTGAAATAAACGTTTTCAGAAGCATATCAGCAAGAGGAGAGAAGGGAAAATATCTTCATTGGATTTCGGAAACTTCTGTGGCTTTCATTGCATGTTGCTTGTCAGGCTGAGGAGCCCTTGTTCATGCCTCGGTCTAATCCAGAGTTGTGTATCGTAGCTCAGTGATAATTGGAAACTCTTCTCACTCCAGCATTTTCAGCTGTTGTAAAAGTCTGCAGCTAATGTCATAACAAGAATTAAACTGTCTCATCATATTACGCCCGTCTTAGCTGACTTCGCTGGCTATTAAGGTGACAGCGCATTGATTTAAAATTTGTGTTAATTGTTTACCCCTTCTTGCAGAGGCTTTCTTGGGGTTTTTGTAGCAACCTGCAGGCTTTCTGGAGCTGTGGATTATCTTTGTGTTCAGCTTTATATGGACTTAGAAAAAAATATCCTCTTTGTCTGGATCACACCACCTAATACCCTCAGCCTGTGGATTTCTGTGGCACATATATTCCCTGCATGGATCGCTTTTAAAAATAAGCTAGTGGAGAGGGCACGGCTGGTTTTGATAGTACAAGAATTTAAGAGCGGGTTTTTTTCACACTCTGATTTTTATTTGATTTTGTTGCCTTCAGTTTTCCTGGCTACTCATAGCAGGTGTGTTGTTTTAGATAAACAAATATACTGTCTCTGCCTACAAAACCTTTTGCTTTATAGGGTTAACAGAGAAAGTGGCAAAACAGACCATACAGCCCATCCTCCTCAGGCTTCCACTTTAGGGGTGAATAAATCAATCGCTGTGTAAGCCTGTGGTAACAAACTTTTTACCTAGAGTTGAGAATGAAAATTGCTTTGTGCCATATGCTGTCTCTCTGGCACAAAATGAGCATCACCTCAACGGGAGTTTGGCGTGCTCGGTGATTGCAGGGCTAGTAAATAGGGGGCATTTTCTTTTTTTTTTTTTTTCAGGATCTAGCTCTCCAAATGCATAAACAATGTATTTCTCCACAGATATTTGAAAAAAATCCTTTATTGTCTCTGAGACTACAACTTCTATTCACTCCCTTCACTGAGGGCTGAAATATTCTCACCTTCTGCTCCGCTTTCTTGTGCTTTCTCTCACTGGAGCAATTATTGAATGGGAAACAGGAACATGTCAACTTGTCTTAATAAAAAAATCTTCTCATTTAAAGGAAAAAAGGAAGTAATTAAGTAAGTAATAAATATTTATTTGTGAGTTTAAAATCCCATTAATTTTTATTCCAGTTTCCAGGGACTTTGGGCTTGGAACATGACCTTAGCTAATGAACTTCTTCCTAAGGAGACCTACTCTGCTTTCCCTGGGCAAGAAGTGCTAATCGCATAGCCAGCCCTTCCCTCGGCCCATCTCCTGCTAGTTGTTTTTTTGCTTTTTATTAAAAAAAAATGAGCTTGTGCATGAGCTGCAACTGGATTTTAAAATTCTCTAGCGGCCAGTACATTTTAGACAGTTTATAGCTTATAAACAGGATCGTAAATTGCAAAACTATTACTAGTTATTTGAGTTCCCAGCGTTTATACCTGGGGAAAAGCAAAGTCTCCCAACTGTCATTAGAGAGCACTTCATTAGAAAAAAAACATTCACTATTTATATTTTGAGCAGAAAAGTGCCACTCACTTGTATGAATAAAGCATGTGCTTTCCCAGGCTGTTGCTGGCTGTTCCCTGCGCACCAGCGGCCTCGGCCGGCTCCGGCACCCACGCATGACACAGCCTCGAGAACGGAGAAGGATTTGCTGTAAGAGCTGCAAGTACGGCTGCCGGATGGTGCTGGGGGCCGCCGGGGTGCTCTCGCCATTAAAGCAGTGCCAGTAAGGTAGACTATATTTAACGTGAACTTTTCTGCCTTTGGAAAGCATTGCTTGGTGCATGATAACCGCGCTTTAAAAGGCTTTTGTTTCGTTCCTGTTTTGATGAACTTCTTTCCCTTTGATGTTCATCTGGAGTTTAATCGCGATAAAACGCGCACAATGGTTGGACTGTGGCAGAGAGAAAGGTGCTGGGAGAGCACAATACGGCACATTATCCACTGTCTCCCCTATGCCGCTCGCTTGGCAGGCGGCAGTGAGCACTGCAGGGAGAGCGAACCCGGCTGACAGCCCGGGCGTCCTGGACTCACGCCTGCTCCCGCCACAGCGACAGCCAAAACTGGGCTCATGGCAGAGGATCGGGCATAGCCAGGCCCCAGGAAAGGCTCTCTGCTGCCAGCAGCCGGCCCACGGCAACCACCCACAGCCTCCCCGCTGTTGCTGGTGTCCGTGACAGTGCAGGGCTCCGTTGCGGGGTCAGTCCCAGCTTGGGGCATCCTCCCCGAAGGCCTCCTCCAGCCTCAGGGCACAATGGCCAGGCTCAGTATGTGGCACTACATGGACAGGTTGCATCCCAGCTCCCTCACTACACATCAACATCCCACATCAGCATCCCATGTCAGCATCTCCCACATCCACCTCTAGTGCGGGAAGGTGGAAGTTTGAGGAAACCCACCCCCCCAAAGCAGCGGGATGCTCCTGACACAGGGTAGCGCTCCAGCACAAATGCCAGCCTCTTCCCAACCTGCCAGTGCCACTGGCTCTGGTGGGTTTTCAGGATCCGGGTGGTACTTTCTGCTGTTGAGGTTCTGCCTCCCAGGGTCAGGCCCTTCTGCGAGCAGCTCAGTTTTCATTCAGAGATACACCTCCAGTCCATCCGACTGGGGAGGAAACCTCAAAAAGTAGGAGACAGAGGGAACCCCTAAATGTGCTAGGTGTATAGCCTTTCCATGATTTTAAGAAAGGGCACTGCCTAACCGTTTCAGAAGGTAAGGTGGGGCAGCAGCCTCTGTAGCCGGTCTAAGCAGCATCGTGTCCGCAGGCCAGCACTTGCCTGGGCTCGTTTCTCCCTGAGCAGACCCTCTGCAGGTTTAAATCAGCTCCCTCATGGTCTAAGACTCCTTATAAATTTTTTGTGCGTATTAATTCCTGGCACTACCCACTTGTCCTCCAGCCGGGGACATCTCCAGGCAGCTGGGGATGATGCTGCCTTGCAGCGGTGGCCCGCGGCACCTGGAAACTCCCATGGAAAGGGCAGTGCCCAGGCTGCACCCCCATGTCTGCTGGGGCCAGCAGACCGAGGTGACACAGTGACACCCCTGTGACTCAGGTATCACCTTGCCCTCTCCTGGCCCCAGCCCTGCCCCTGGGCAGTTGCTGCTCTCAACCACGTCACAGCGCATGCCATCCCTGGTCACATCTCAGGACATGCCAACCCAGGTCACATCTCAGGACGCACCTACCCTGGTCACACCCTGTCCCCGCCGTGGGCAGCGCCATGAGGCTGGGGTGCAAACTCTGCGCCCTCCCAGGCTGGGCACATCCCCAGTGCTGCCTCACACCCCAGACTCCATTTCGGCTACCACAATCCCAGACTCCCCAGGGTGGGCACAGGATATTTTTGTGCAGCACAAATGCAATAAGTCATTTTCTGTGAAGCCCCTCGTAGCATTTGGTAGCCTAAATCAGAAACGCACACCAAGTGCCTTTTCCCGGGGATGGCTGAGCCAGGTGGCTCCTGCTGTTCAAGCTCAGTTCTGCGGTTCAGGAAGGGACTCACAAGGACATGCGTCTGTCCTGCCTGACCCATCCCACTGTCTGCAGACAACCCCCTGCACAAAATAGGGACAGAGTCCTAATGAACCCATATATAATCTCATTTCTCCTTAGATGGCCTCTGCCACCAGCAACTGTCTCTGAATTTTTTCTTTAGAAGAAAATTGTACTGAGACTTTCTGCAGATATCGCTTCTTACCCAAGAACGGATTTGGGCTTTTTTAAGTATTCATTGAGTTGCAGAGGTTGGGGATCACACATTTTCCATATTTTTGCTTGGATTTTTAACCTTATCTTGTGGCATCTGTACTCACTGCTGGTCTGACCTACTTAGTCAAGTCAAAGACACTGGAGATTAAACCAAGCAATCCAGTTCAGTGCATACTTATAATTTCAAGGTCCTGAGAGAATTCATTAGTTTCTAATAATCATTTCTTGCCATTCAAAAGCTAATTCTAACTTTGTATTAAAAAAAAATTTATTTACAAAATAAAATCATTTTCTTTTTGTCTAAGACGGTAAAATCTATAAGCCCAAATAACTGAACCGCACCTGAAATGTATACAAGGATTTTTAACACCACTACTTATTAACCAAAGTTAATACCTCCCGGTGTACAGCATGGTGTGTTATAGTCCCTGTAAAATTTAGCTTAACTGTGGTGAAAAAAATATTTTTTTTACCAATGCTTTCCCCTGCGTCCCCGTTTCAAAACCAGAAAGAAAACAAGAGGTAGCAGACTTTCTCTTGCAAAATGAATTTGTCAAGCTCTGCTGCATTTTGCTGAAGTGTAAGAAACTTAAATAAAAGTGATCTTAAAGCTAAGAAGCTGGCTTCAGGGCAGAGACTAGTGGGGATTTCTGTGAGTATAGTCACTCTTCCTAAATTTGGAGGTATGGGTGGATTTTCTTGTTGCTAGAAGAAATCATTAATGAGTTTAAGACCTTCCGAGGCTGATCTTTTCCCTTTCCTATTGCACTATGCAGCTAATATTTGGATAATATTTTGCAGATATGAGTGAAAATAACTTGGGAAATCACTTTACAATTTTAAGGCAGTATCTGGGCTCTTCCATTTACCCTGTTACATTTTGTGTGTGTATACATATATTTACAGCAAATGAAAATTGCCAGTGCTTAACAGTTTTCAGGAATGTTCATGCAGGGCTTGATCCAGAGCCTCTCCCCGTCCCAGGGACAGCGGTTCAAAGCTGCTGAAAATCAGACACAAGGGTTTCAGGTGGCTCCTGGACACTGACCATCTGTGAACACTTTCTTGCCTTGATAAAAAAGTGCTTGGAGTGTAACGGTGTGTTTTCCTGGTATTTGATGCCCTGGTTTGTTCTTGGGAGAGTACAGTCACACTGTTTAACACTGTGTTTTCCTGGCTTTTAATCCATATTATGAACCTACCACCAAAGAGCCTTGCAAAGATATTGCATGACTGTGACGGTGATGTTCATGTTTCAAAAGCAGTTGCTGTCTGTGTAATATTTTCCTGTATTTTTACCTCTTATGCGCAAGATGGAAGACTTTGTTGCTACATCTGAGCTGCCTATATAAACTGCTGTTAATATTCGGTGGGCTTATGCTGCCGTGTGGGAACTTGCACGTCTAGTTTCCAGTGACCCCTTCAGACACAGGCGCAGACCTGCTCTGCTGCAGTACCAGCTCTCCGTGTACGTCAGGGGATTTGTGGATATGCTTTGCTGGGCAATAAAATATAATTAAAAATGTGCAAAATTAATGTGTGCAATGTTTTATTCCTGGAGGTAAAATCCACTTAGTAAAACTTCAGCATTCTCCTGAGTGAGAGATTTGTGCTCAAAAATGCATTTCATCGGTTTTCTCAATGAATTTCCTCAGGTGACTGATTTATAGACGGCTGAAGAGCGGTTAGAAGAAGAATGTACACGATCAACATAAATTACTAGTATTAAGCAAGCACCAGATACTGGGAGAGAGTCTTTATTGCTTTGAAGTATCTCATATCAGTAAAATAAAACTGTTTCATGTAACATGAGACAAAAGTAATTTGCAAAACAGCGTATCAAAGCTAACCGAATCCAATTCAGTTATAAGCTCTGCAATGCACGGGCTGCTTTTGCGCTGTTATTACCATAACCACGAGTTCATTAGATGTGATACACGAAGACTTTTCTTAACCAAAAATCAGTTACATCTATGGATGGTGATTTACAATTAAGATACAGATCCCCGAGCCTGCAAAGGTTCAGTCAGAGCTTTAACTCTACGTAGAGCGAGAGAGCTCAGAACCCCAGTGAAATCACTTGCAAAAGCACATGCAGAATATTTTTAGCAGCAGGGTCTGTAGAAGCACCCCTCAAGGACCATCGCCACACTTTAGCAACCGCTGTCTGTCTCAGGGACAAATTAGAGAGAAATTGTCTTAAAGCCTGGCTGGGCCACCCTTGCAGTGTCGGAGGTCGCTGCAGGTTTCGTCCCGTGCTCTCAGGCTGAGGCGTGCGGGCAGCACCTCCTGTCCCAACCAAACCTAACTGAATCTGTGAGACCCACAAAAAAGTGCCAGCCCGGGGTGCAGGCAGGCGGGCTGTCTGCGGCTCAGAGCTTGCTGAAGGCTCGGCAAATGGCCCCTTTGCATCCTTTCCCTCCGAGGATTCAGGGCTCCAGAAGTTTTCGGGGTTAAAGAGAGCTTGCCTTATTAGGGGAAGGGCAAATAACACAAATTGGAGCTGGCTTATATAGCTGCCGCCTCCTGCTAAACAGCATATTTCTGTCTGTGTTTGACTGCTTTTTTCTACCCATCTCCTTCTGCTCTACATAATCCGTCAATATTGGCTTTCCTTTCATTAGAGCTTCCTCTCTTTTAACATCTATTCTTCCTCACTGATGTTTCCTGCCTTTACCATGGCTTTTTTCAGTGGTTTGGTTTGATTCAAACTGGAACTGTTAGGGTGGTATCTAGAAGTAATGAATTTGTTTATATCTGTTTACTATAAAGCACACTATTTGTATCCGCTTCATTCTTTGGATAATACTTTTAGGGAAAATGTAACATTCCCTTAATTTTAGATCCTTTTTTATCTTGCTTCAGGCATAGGCTCCAAGAGATGTGTGTGTAACATAGATGCTTAATTTACTCCTCCAAATATGCAAAGAATACGGCTACGTGCAATAAACATCATTAAGGGCATGGCTGAAGACAAGAAAAAAAAAAATCAATGATAAAGCTGCTGTAAATTCCTTATTATCTAAGGATTTCAACACCTACTGATGTGCCCAAGCCTTCATTGCATCCTTATGAATTTAAGAGCCTGGGACATACAATTATTCACGAATGCGAGCTGCGTGTTTGTTCAGTACAAACTGTACAACAGATTTTGAAAGAGCCATCTGAGGATGTTATGGCTGTTAGTCAAAGTCTGACAGCAAAGGGGAAATTTTTGTTTAAATAGCGGGATTCGGAATGTGACTCAGAGAGAAATCACACAGGATACTGGGACTTCATGAAAAACCCTTAGAAAAACATGTTATTGTCTGGAAAACCTGAATATCCAGTGCAAACTCTGCAAAATTTACAATATCTGAGTCATATCTCTTTCCTTTTACCTGCAGATCATAGATCAAGTCAGTGATGTCTGCAGTAAAACACCGAGCAGCAGACAGGCAAAGGAGAGGGCAATGCCTAAACTTCCATCGGCCTCAGAGAGACGAAGCTTTCCTCCGCGCAGCTTTACTCTCTGGTTTTCACATCTAGGTGTAAATCTGGCTTTGGGCTAAGATGCACGCTTCTGCCAGATGTGGTTAGTGTTAATCACATATTATTTAGATCAATACGGATCTCTGGTTTATGCATGTAGCAATTACTCTCTGCTCTGTATTCTCTAAGTCTTTGTATTTAACAATGTCAGTTTTAAAAAGCAATTTATACCCAGGCCACGACCCCTTACTCCCCAAAACCCCACTATTACTAGTAAAGTCCTACTTCTCACAAAATATAACGTAAAATATTACAGTCCTGATTTTTTTTTTAATGTCTTAACAGTCCCCCTGATTTCAGTATTCATGGGATTTTTCACATCACACTATTTGGTATTAACTGGGTATGTCTAGCTGCAGAAATCAGTGGTGAAACAGCAGCATCAAATATTTGAAATGTACATTTCCAGGAAAGTCTCTGTCTTCCTGCCCACACAAACATGCATATGTACGTACATATACATGTCTATGTCTCTCCATCCCAGTGTTTGAATCAGAACTGTATGGTTGTTTTTGCAAAAACACAGGTAGCACAGCGATATCGTAATCAAATGTATGCTCAGACATGTTGCAGGAGGTGGCAGCAATTTACAGCCACATCAAATGCCATGGCTTCAGCTTCCTTAAGAAGTATTTCTCACACCAGAAAATGTAATTACCCTTCCACCGTGCCTTCCCACATGGTGATCTGAAACACTTCAATAAAATGAAGCAACCTATCAATACTGTATCTATGGCAGATGAGACATCTACAACTATGGATCAGTGTAATCCAGTCATTGATTTTAGGATTCTCAGTCCTCCAAGGACTGTGCCAAATCTATGCATTGTTCCTGAGTGATGGGATTTGCTTTTGGATTTCTGATTTCATTGGGGAATCCATGCAAAAGTTAATGTAGGCAGAGAGTGCTCTGCTGCTGCCCAGCTGAGGAGGCTCAGGACCACGTGTGGGACCTTCAAAACCCAACCGCGGTGCACACCACTAGTTAACAGCCAGGGACTTGCAGACAGACCAACACAGTTTTCTTTTTTAAGACAAGAAAAGGAGAACAATTTCAATATTTGTGACCATTCCTGCTTTGCCCCAGATTTGCCTTATTTTGGAATCCGCTTGTATGGTACAAGCGTAGGCACCATTCCTGGCGGGGTTTGGTGAGGCGGTGATGTGAAGGAAGCAGTTAGCTCTCAGCACCAGTCCGTAAACCTTGTTTGTAAAATGGACATAAACTGTACAGAAAACATCCTGTCCTGCTGTATCTTTCTCTGGAGTTTGCACGTGTCGTGTTATCCCTTCGAAATACTTGCCCCACAACAGATCGTGTACAGATAAATGTGTCCTTGTAACAAAAAGAGAGATTTTCTTTCTGGGAGACCAAGGAAATGGTCTATAGGTGTGTGAATGCACACGCACACACACAGAGAGTTCTCCAAACATACACACTTACACGATGTTTTATGTAACTGAACTTCAATGCAATGCGAATGTTTACGAGAAATGGTTTGCAACTCCTTGGCTGAGGACAACTGAATAATTTGCTAAAGAAAACAGGGAAATGTTCCTAACAGTGTCTCCAACTTCTCAATTTTAAATTAATCAGAAAAAAGTAAAAATGTATGAAGAAATGTTCAGATTTCAGTTAATCTTTAAGATCTAGTGCACACCCAGACAAGGTATTTGGGTATTACACTGAAAAGCTATGTGATAGATATACCCTGGAAATACCAGGAATTCCCACAAATATCCTGGATGTTGTGCCCAGGGACTATTTCTGTCATTCCAAACACCACAGCAGCTTCGAGCTTTCCCCACTTACTCTAAGATGAATATATCAATATATATTCTTTCTTTACCCAAATTGTAATCTATTCCCAAATCTAACTTTCCAGTTAGAACCTCCATGCTGGAGGAGGTGCAGAATGGGCAGCTTTTCCAGTCTCCGTGTAATGCCTGCAACATCTGACCTGCTAGAGATTAAGTTGCTACCAGTGAGAAAGGTATACCCTGAAAACAATGCCTCATATAAATGTCTAACAGGGACTGAACTCTGAAATATGACACCTAAAAAATGTGACATCGCTATGCCCAGGAAAGTAATTGTCAGTGCTTTTTGGAAGTGTTAAATTTGCTTCTGTTGGGCTTGGAGAGAGTATTTTCTCACCCTTTGTTTGCTACTATGATTGAGATAATCTCTCTTTAAAATTGGAGAAAAATTACAATATTCCATCTATACACGTGTTTAAAAACATGGCTTCACAAAGTGCACAACAGCCTGACAGAAGGATTTTCTGGTCACTTAGACAGACCTGCAGAGCCAGGTTTTGCCGCTGTGAATCTTGCGGATGTTCCCAACTCATGACCCCCTGCAGACAACGTGGGCTCAGAGAAACTCCAAAGAACACGCTCTTCCGTGCCGAAAAAGGCCGACATTATTGCATCTACTCTCCACCTCTGAAACTGCTAGTTTATGCAACATCATTACTGCATGAAATACGATTCACACGTGAATAGCGATCGTGACTGTGAGATGCGCTGTTAAAGACGCAGACTCCTCCACATCCTCCGTTTGCTGTCCGCTTTCAATCCCTACCCGACAGACTGGGCAGACCCCCAGAACCAGGTAATCCATATATGAGGCTGTACATTCTCCACACTACTCAGCTATAAAGACCCTCATTTTTCAAGAAAAAGCTTGATTTAGGCAATAATAGGAAAAAAAAAAAAAGTCCTTAGTATTGATCATGAAAGAGGAATAGAAATAAACCCTGCAGTATTCAGTTATTGATATAAACACCATGGTGCAGCTCCCCCCGCACCTGGAAGTTCTAGTGACCGTATCACGTGGACCTGGGAATTTGTCCATCACGTCAGCAAGCTTTGGATCAGACCTTTGAAAGCCAGAGCTGTATGTATGGCTTTAACCTTATATCGAGTGAGTCTTGCAGCTCAAAGGAAAGCACGCCTCGCTTGCTTGCTTGCTATGTAAACAAGTACAGACCACGTCACCAAAAAGGGTCTGAGATTTACCCAGCAGAGCAGTGAAACATCTGTAGTCTTTCACATATTTCACAAAGAAACGTTTGTCCGCTAGCACACTGCATCGTTTCTGAGTGGCGACACATGGGACCATAGGCAGAGCAATCGAATCACAAAGAAATGAAGTATTGTAGAAATCCAGATTCTGTTTCTATATATTCCATACATAATATAAATATATTCAATATATGGATTTATTTAAATATATTTATATTAATTATTTATTTATATCTATGTAGAATCTAAATATAGACTATACATATAATATATAAATATAAATATAGAATATTAATGTATTTAAGTAAATCTATGGTCCATATCAAATCTGATTTAAAAGCACTATTGCAATTTGGGGAAAAAGTTTTTGTTTGCTGATATGCAAAGGCATACAAATTGTTTCTATAAATAAGCAGTATGAGCTTTTCAGGGAGATCTATAATCTTATATTGACTAGCTGGATTATATACATAGGTTTTCCTGGATAACATACGTAATTTTCACAGTAACATAGTTTTTAAACCTGAAATTATTCTGCATTTCTGATACGGAATTTTGTCATCAGGGTCACTTTTAGAAAGCGGGAAACGATAGCAAGATACGGGGCTAAAATTTGAACAAATAGAGGAGTGTTACACGTGCTCATTTTAAAATGAAATGAGAGTCTAGGAGCTGTAATGTATTGCGGGTTGTATCTGTGTACCCAAACCTACTGACACTTGGCAATCATAAATTACGGTATTACTGGAAACGCAGAGTCGGCTGATTAAGAGGCATGTGAAGAGGTCTATCCAAATATCTACCTTCCTGACACAAGGGCCCTGAGAAGCCAGGAGATGCTGTTCGTGTTTCTCCCCCACACGCAAGATGACACCCCGAAATTGGTACGAAAACGGGTTAGACACTCACAGGGGTCAGCGCTCCTCAGAAGGAAAAAAGTGTGACGCTATTAACAGAGGGTGTGCGAAAGCGTGAATGTATAGCCGAGGTGGGGTGCAAGGGGTGTGCGCGCGCGTTAATCTGTCTTTGGTTTGTGCTGCGGTGTCTTCTGGGGCTGAAAGCAGCTGGGCCAGGTCCTGTAATGCTCGGCTCAGCAGAGGCACGCTGGAAATCACGCCTGAGACGGGCCGGGAAGAGCATCACCGCGTCTACATGTGTGAGAGGGAAGACAGAGACGTGACACGACCCCGCGAGCGTTCAGTCGGAGCATTCGGGGTGCCCGTGCACTGCTCCCGCAGCCAGTAAGGTCTCAGGGGGTGCAGGTGCAAGCTGTTGCAGGTGAAAAAGGGGGAACTCCGAGCAACCTTCGCACCCAAAGTCTCCTGTGTCCGATTTCACCTTCAAGAGATGCCAAAGGCATCGCAGACTGTGTTGCGGCTTGATGGGGAGACAGCCTCACCCCCCAGGTTAAGGCGCTGGCGGGATTTTTGTTGTGCGTTTCCCACAGAGGTGGAGTTGGGAGAGGGGAAGACAAAACGTCCCAACTTAATTTCTTTTTAATGGTCTGATGGAGCGTCTGACATGTGAATCCTCACTGTCCCTGCTCTCCAGCTTGACTTCAATGACTGCTTTTAACAAACGGCCTCCTCCAGACAGGGAAATTCTGTTACCTTGCCCAAACCTGCTCAAATACTTTGAGCTCCCAGTTACACATTTAGCACAGGATTTTGGCAAAACGCGGGAGAGGTGCATACTTTGAACTGGAGGTAGACTTAAAAACAGCCCCTTGATTGTCAGTGATGTCTTTATCCACTGAACCAGAACAAGGTTTCGTAAACCCTCATGCTCGTAATTTCTTGATCTCCTCCCGATGTGCCAGCCAGCCTCTGCAAACCAGGTCATTTTAAAAGAGTTCATACGCCTGTGTTCCTGCAGCGCTGCAATATGCATTATAAGTAGTTTATTCGGAGCCATCGGTGACCACAGATTAGTGGGGCGATATCCCCTCTGGAAATCTTTGAGCCTGCGCTGCCTTCCTTCATTACAGAGGCTATAGGGTCTGCATTGCTTTGCATCTGCTCACCAAGGGGGCTTTACATTAACTCCACTTGGGGTTTCGGAGTTTTGCCGCTGAGCAGATCATGGGCAAAATGAGATGCTCATTTCCAGCGCCTGACGGGGAAGGGGAGCCCTGACGCAGCGGCCGGGTGCCCCAGCGTCCCCAGGCCAGGGCTGCCTCCCGGGGCAGGGCAGGCTCCAGCCGAGCACACCCTTTGCCGAGGCTTTGCTCCTTGTGACTTCTGCCCAATGCACAAGTCCTAAGTGGAAATTAAAAGCCTGTCCCCCTCCTAGTCTTTGGGGGTATATTTCAGAGGCTCCAGAGCTCGATAATTAACAGGTTGTGTCGTTCCCCTCGCTGTTGCACTAGCTGTGGTATTTTTAAAGCTTTTTATTAAAAATTAATTTCTTTATTTTGTTGGAGACCCATCACTCGGTCACGTGGCTCCCTGTCATGTTTCTATCCTTCCTACTCATACTCGAGTTATGCCATCAAGCTAATATATTGTGACTGCTCTTCTCTCTTGTGACAAAGCCTTGCAGCTGCCTCCAAATCAATAGATGTCAAAGAAATATGAAAACAATCATGACAGAGAACTTAAATCCTGGCTAGAGTCTGCATAATAAAAAATGTGCTTCTGTTCTCAAGGCAGCGGATTAATTTATCCTAAAGTTTAGTCAAATTTTATTCCGGTACCTTTTTCCCAGCAGATAGAGCTACATCTGTTGGGTTTGTAATGTAATTTGTAATTACTGCCCTTCATGTGGTCCAATGCCTTGAACCATCTTTAATTAAAAGCATAATTAAGGGAAGATCTAAAGGAAGACAATTACCAGATGGTCTTTTTTTTAGAAACAGTTAGTTGCATTGAGGATGTATCCTGGTCCATTTCTGACATGGATTAAAAGGCAGGCTGCCTCCCACACAATCTGCAAGGCGAGAGGCCGAAAAGGGGCTTGGGCATCCCGGGCTTCGGCGTGGCCGACAACCGCAAGGGAGGCCAAGGGGGGACCCAGGAGACCTTGGGGCAGAGGGTCAGCCTGGCTCCATCACATTTCCTGGAGCAGGTGAGCCCTGCTGCCCTCCTCCAGCCCAAAGCTCTGGCAAAAACCACCCCAGCCATCTCCCCTCATCACTGAGGATACCCTATGGCTTCTAGAAAACATTTTCCTGGTGAAAATAGTAAGGAATAGTAATAGTAATAGTAATAAATACCGATAGTGATAGTGATTATAATAGTAATAGTAATAGTAATAGTAATAGTAATAGTAATAGTAATAGTAATAGTAATAGTAATAGTACCAGTGAAGGAGGGACTGAGCCCCAGAACAGCTTCCAAAAATGAATTATCGCTGCTGCCCCCGGTGGGACAGATCCTGATGGGGTCTGCCTGCCCAGCCCTTACTCATTGCAGCCTGAGGGGAGGTTTCAGCTACCCCCCAGCCTCGCTGGGGTTAGTTTTAGGGTCCCTCCTTGCCTTTTGGGGTACTCTCCTTCCAAAAGAGCCAGCCCCCCCCCTCCCCCTCCCCCCGCACCTGGAAGTTCTAGACAAGACTATTATTAAAGGAGAAGGGCGGGAGGGGATGCGAAATAACCCCGAAAAAATATGAATAATGCAACGAAGTGCAGAATTACGTGTGAGCACAACATTTCTAGGGGAAGCTGGGCATAAAAAAAAAAGGGGGGAAAAAAGGGAAACCTCGAGCAGTGGTGTAATGTAAATTAAATTTTTGCTGTATTACTAAGATTTCATTATTTGACTGTTCCTACTCAAAGTAAGGCAGCAATGAATTGTAATCATTTCAATTATCTTCAAGATAGTTTCTTTAGGACACAAGTTGTCAAAGATAAAAAAGTACATTCTTGCTGCTCCATAGGTCCATTTTCCAGACGGTTTGTCGTTCTTGCTGCATGATTTAGTCGGGGCTTTTTTGCATACTCCGGTTCTCCCACACGCCCTCCGCAGGGGCGCGGACCCGCTCCCTCCCCGCGCAGACCGGCCGCGCAGGGCTCCGCGCCCGCGGAGGCGCCGGAGCCGAGCCTGCCCCACCGCCCGCTTCGCCGCCATCCTCTTTAATTAACTTCGCACAAGAGGTTTTTGGTTGGTCGGTTGGGTTTACCATTTTTTCCTCTGATTTTTGCTGCTCTCCCTCTCTCGCTCCCCCCCCCTTCCCTTGGAATATTTCCTGGCCCATTACTCTGATACAGAAATAAACGCGGGGCGGGCGGCCCCGCACCTCGCCTGGCCGCGGGGCACCCGGGGCAGGATCCGTCCCCGTCCCCGTCCCCATCCCCGCAGTCCTACAAATACTGTTTTCTCCCTGCTGATATCGGTTGATTTGCCAGCGAGAGCTGCTCTCCACCGGGAAGGCGCTTAGGTCTCTTTAAGCGCAAACCAAATAACATTTAAATGTCTTTTTACTGCCGAGGCATTATTTATTTAAGTGGCCGTCGGAAATCACAGCAACGCGGGTCCCCGTTCCTCCCGGAATATTGTCCTTGCCGTTTTATTAGAGCGACTGCTTTAAAAGAGCCTCTTTCCGAATAAAAGAGCGCGTTTCTCCCCATTATTCATATCTAGGGAGTCCCAGGCCTTTACTACATTAAAAAAGCTTCAAAAGGACAATTCGCCATCCACAGATATTATATTTGTGAAATGTCCTTTTGTCGAAGCTTTTAACACCTTCTTATAACGAATCATTTGTTCTTTTCTTTTTAATTTTGATAGACAATTAGCCATCAAATATACACCAGTTGACTGTAACCGAGCATTAAACTAGCCTTTATTTAACGCTAATTTAGCATAGCTGCTTTGTTTAACTTTGCCATACAAGAACCAGGTTTTGTAGCAAAAAATAGGTGCAATTTTATGTGGGGCTTCATTTCTTTTGGCCCTCTACACAGCAAGCCCTCTCCTCTTTGTAACCCACTCTGCTGGGCAGAAACACCATTTCGGAGTGCCTAGCACCTGGAGTCTGGAAAAAATTAGCATTGATATAGATTTAGTTGAAATGTAATCTCTTAAATCTGTCCAAGATTCGGGGAGATAATTACACTTTCACTGAATTGCCAGGGGTCAGCGTCTCTGTGGACCTGAGGAGTTGATTTACTAACAATAGTGTTACATAAAAAATGGTGTTTGAGATTATAATGTTAATAGATGCAGTCACTGGGGAAAGCAGGCAGGCTACAACTAATTCGATGGAACTTGGTTTTTTGCTTTACAAGGATTCAAATCACTTGCAGCATTTAATTTAGAGGAATGAGTTTGGCAGTAATTACAGCAAATGGAAAGGTCGCCTCGGAATATTAGTTATTTTTCCCAAGTTGGGACTCGGGGTTTTGGGGGGAGGGTCCTTTTTCTCTGCCCTCGGCGACGGCCGGGCGAGCCGCGGTGCTGCAGCCCCGCACTTTTACCGCACCCGCCGCCTCGGACCCGGCAGAAACCCGCTCAGACAAAAGAAACGGGGGTGAAAAATATTTGTGGAAGCGCCGGAGTTGCCCCACGAGTGGGACCCGACAGTTTTCAGGGAGAGAGTCAGAATTTCTTCCTGCATCCCGCTAGCCGGGCC
>VYXH01012059.1:0-13295 GCA_013397275.1 Burhinus bistriatus
TCCCATCAGGGCCCATGGACATCAGGGATGTCCAGTTTGGCCAAGTGGTCTCTAACCCAGTCCTCCTCGACTGAGGGAAAATCTTCGTCTCTCCAGACCTTCCCTCTTGCCTCCAGGGTCTGGGATTCATGAGGGACAGCTTTAGCAGTGAAGATCGAAGAAAAGAAGGCATTCAGTAACTCCGCCTTCCTACGTCTTCCACCACTAGGGTGCCCATCTCATTCATCAGTGGGCCTACATTTTACCTAGTCTTCCTTTTGCTATTGATACACTGAAAGAACCTCTTCTTATTATCTTTAGCTGCAGTGGCCAAGCTGAGTTCTACTTGGGCTTTGGCCCTTCTAATTTTCCCCCTGCATAGCTTCACTACATCATGAGGCACTTGACTTGAAGGTGCTTTTAAATGGTAAAATATGCCATGAACACCCGCCTGAGCCACACACACACGCACAGACAGACAGCTACATCTTTCACTAACAGAGCAAGGAGGTGCTAATTTACTCCGCAGAGAAGCTGGTGGAGCTGTGACCCTGAGCTGGAGCTGCCATCTGTGAGTTCACACCCATGACCATCTCACCAGAGCATGGCTGATAGTTACCGACCAGAGTCTCAGAGGGCAGCAGCCACAGTGGGAATGCCATTGCTTTGGTGGCACCAAGGTTCAAGAGAGTTTCAAGTGCTTAATTGGAAATTGTGCCCATGAAGCCTCTGAATTTGACCAAACATGGTAAATTTTCAAACACAGAAAAGCACACACTGGTGTGACCGGTGGCATTGCCCAGCTGGCAGTGCCAGACCAGCCATTGCCCTTTTATGAGCTCGGATTTCTGTTTGCTCTTTCGTTGGTGCTAAGAGCCAGCACCGGCACTGATCTGCTGTTGCTGAAATGTGGCTCTGCCCAAGGCGAGCTCTTGCTCAGATTTTCCACATCTTATTCTGACCTTGGTTGAGTTCCCCCACTCCTTCCACATCCCCGCTCGGCTGCATGTCTTGGACACAGGCAGAGCTACAAGAACTAATTCCCTGCTGAGTGATATCTCCTCTGATTTGAATTGCCATCAGCTCATGGCACGACACCATCTTTTGGAAATGAAAGAAAGAATCTGCTGAATTAGAGGTATTTCTCCATCCATTTGTAAGATTTCATGGAGTTAATTCAAATTCATGGCTCCTGTGGCTGCCATGACAAAATCATAGCCTTATAGATGGCCAAGGAATTCCCATTTGTAGGGATTTTTGATCCCCCGAGGCGTGCTCAGCTTCTGCTAAGGACACAAGCCGCATAAGAGGTTTAGATAGCAGCTCCCTCCTGCTCTCTACCACCATCAGACTCACAAACCAATTTTCATTTATTTCAAAGAGTTGTCTTACTGTTTTACCTAAATAACATGGCCACACGATGGCTGGGACTCGCTATCCAGCACCCTAGCTTTTTCTTTTACCTTTTTTTTCCTTCCTTCTTCAGTGACTTTGCTCATGAACTGGTGCATGTCTGACGGGGTTAACAGTTGTGTACTGAAGATATCTGAAGCTAAAAGGTTTTTTTTCTGGAAACTGAACCTCTTGTGTGAAAGGTTCTACTGTTTGATTTTGGTGGTCCTAGATGAGTTGGCCAAAGGACTTGTAGCAGCCCAAGGCTCCTGGATTGAAAGCAGCATCAGCAACTTATTTCCATTTCGGCAAGTGTTGCCTAAATTGTATGATAAGCTGGCAAATGCCCAATCACTTTGTTCCACATTTCCCTGGAACTGAACAAAACCCAGACTTTTGACACTTATTCGTATCTATCTGTCCCTTCCTCCAATACTTTGCACTGCTATTTCTTCTCTGGGCTTTACAGAGCGTATTTAAGCCCTGAATGAAGCAGGCTGTGCCAGACTGGGTGGAACCTTCATCCCCTTTGCTGCAACCATACAGCTTCTGACGCCATCCATATGGATGGAGAGCCACCTCCCTGTGCTTTTGTGTGATGCTGTGTAGCAATGGGACAGTGGGATCCTAAGAAAGAGAGAGCCAGGGAGACACCCCGAATCCCGTGAGTCCCAGCACAGCTTCCAGCCACACGAGCAAACACTCTGCCTTTCCTCACAAGGTACCACCTTCATTTTGGCAATGCAGAAGAGGCCACACACGTAGCACCATAGTCCCCATGTTGCCGGTATCCCTGTGCTACAGTCAGGGACCTGTGCCACATACCAGCTACCTTTGAGCACCTGCCTGAAAGACCAGTCACAATGTGTGCCACTGGAAAGACATTGAAGGAGGGGAATTGCTTGTCTCCATTATAGGGAAGGTCTGGACCCACTTGGACCTGAATTCTCCCCAGGTCCCCATCCCTATTGCTTTCCTGTGGGTGGCCCCAGCCATGTAATAACCTCCCTATGCCTCCTAACTGGCTCTTGGAGGGTGTCTGCCCTCTCCAATGCCATCGAGATAAGCATGACCGTAAGTGATTTGTAGTGATGGTGCAAAGATTTGAATGCACACCCTCACTGGCGTCTCAGCAACACAGCCCTCCTCCAGGACCCTTGCTATAAGGAAGAGTACATAAATTCTGCTAATCCCATGCAGCCCTAGAGAGCTTTTCTTTCATTTGCTGAATGTATGAAATCCATATGTCATCAATCTCTTTCTGGTGGCTGGAGCCTGTTTATGAAGCTTAAATCTCTGGCATGTGGCTGGGAGCACAGGGGCCAAGTCCCAGTGCCTGCCAGCGCAAGCTTCCACCTCCTGCTTCTCCCGCTGCCCTCTCGTCTCCCTCCCTTGGCAGCTGGCACCCCCCACAGCGATGCTTCATTCCATTTTAGGGGAACCAAATGGTTCCTGTTTTAAATAGGGCCGTGGTGGAGCAGCCCAGAAGATGCACTGCTGGAGCAAGGAGGAGGCAGAGCTGGGCAGCTGGCTGCGTTCCTTCCCCTGGGGAGGACCGTCACCCCGGCTCTGTGCTTCAAAGCCTGCTTTCTGAATAGCCTGCCAGCCCCCCTCCCGCAAACCCCCAGACAATCAATTAAATGAGTTGCAGCAGGGTCAGCCGCCTAGCCTCCACCAATGCTGGAGAGCTGAGGCTGCTTAAAAATGATGGTTTCGCCAAATTTGTGGGTCCTGTGCAAAATTCAGCCCTTTGCGGATGTTGTCTTTCCTTCAGCACCTGGTTTGGGCTTTCCAAATTGCTCTCCAGAGCTTGGGCAAAGGAAATGGGCAAAGGGGGCTAGTTTTGGAAACAACCCAGCCTGCTACAGCGGGAATGTGTGGCTGAGGAGGTCCTGTGGTTGGCAAGGAGGAGGCTGGCAGAGGCTGAGCATGATGGAAAGGTGACAGACCCGCTGGTCGGGACCAGGGTGCCAAGAATGCTGCCCTGCCACCACCACTGCCAAACCATCCCCAAGCCCCGGAGCTGCCCGGGCACAAAGCAGATATGTGGGGAAGCCCTGAGGGAGGCGAGGAATGCCGCCACGTAGAGATGCACAAGGGGTAAGGGGAACAAAGCCCAGGAATGGCATGTGGTCAGGATGAGGGGAGAATTCACACGGGGTCAGAGCCCCTCTCTCTTTATCTTTGGGAGATTTGGGTAGCTTACTTTATTTTAGTCCCTCACAACACATTTACATAAAGCTGCTTTGGGCTGAGTGCTTCTTAGTGCTGGTCTCTGTTCTATTTAAACATAAATGTTTTAAAGTGCACAGATAGGTTTTTAACAGGAAAAAATTGCATGTGAATTACATTTGCTTCTTGTTTACCCACACAGCTCCAGCTGACACTTACCAACAGATTAACTTTCACTAAACTTTCTATGTAATATGTTTTAAAAACCCACTCAAAGTACAGATTCTATTAGTTCCTGACCTTATGTTTTAAGAGGAAGAAAGTGGCTTTACACTCCATGAAATGTGCTAATGCATGGATAGAAGCCCTCTTATCCTCCTGCTTACATTAGGTCCAATCAGGAGAATGGATTATGTTTTTAATAATCTGACATTAGTATTAAAAGTAATATTTAAGGCATTAGTCTCCGTAACTAGTGCAGCGCGTTCAGAGCTTTCTCTTTGTGTGTGTGCGCGCACGGCTGCGTTAAAACATATGTTTATGAAACAATGCATTAGCCCAAACTGCCCAAATATATGGGGATAAATTGGGGCAGCAGATTACTGCTGACATCACTTTTTCAATTAGAGGCAGAGGGAAGATTTGATGGCCATTTTAAAACTGATTATGGAGGACAGGGATTAGAGGCTGTTAGAAACGGGATGTCTTATTCTCCTCCCAGCCTTGGCCTCCTGCAGTTCCATGGACTTCAGGAGCGGATACTGCTTTACGGGGTGGAATAAGGCCAGTGCTGCTGGCAGCACTGGTCATATGTACAGATCCTCTGTTATATACGGGGCTGGACCCCTCTGCCTGTTTTAGTCCCTCAGAAACATGGCATGGAACAGGGGAAGAAATCTGGAGTCTCCATCCCTAAAGCAAATGTTTTAGTGGAAAGCCAAGTTTTCCTGGCTGGTCTGGGAATTGGGGTATCCTGGTGGGTAAACACTGAACCCTGCTGGCCTGGACCTTCTGTTGGGCTGTTTGTTATTATCTCTGTCTCCACGCATGGTTTGAGGGACTTTTAAGTCGTCTCAAGCCCTAATGTCTCCTGCATCCCCTGGAAAAGCCAAAAGGGAGCTAGAAAATAAACAGCGAACATCAAAAGGAGAAAGTGGTGTGTGTGGCCATCACCACACAGAGGAGTGAACTAGGAACTGCCACCCCAGGCAAATTTCTCCAGCCTTTAATTCCCTTCACTCAGGACCACTCACCTTACTTCCAGGTGTACTTTATCTAATTGCAGCTTTTAGCACTTCAGGCTCACTTTGCCTTTGTCTGCTCAATTAATCAGCCTTCCAGTGTCAGAAATCTTCTCCTCATGGGGTACTTACAGACCACGGTCAAGTTACCGCCTACCCTCCTCTCTGCTAAGCTGTAGACTGCTAAATGGAACTGCAAAGGGGTTTTTTGCACCCCTACTGGTGCTTACAGCAATTTTTTGACCTCTCCTATGTTTTAACAAGCCTCCTTGGGAAGCCTAACCTGAGCCTAACACTCCAGAAATGCTCCCGTCAAGTGCTGGACACAGATATAACTCCACACTCGCTATCTCCGGGACAGATGCAAGAAGTCGAAGCCAAAATGCTTCGTCTTTTATTCCTCAGCTGCTGAGAGAGCATCCTCCCTTATTTGCACATACACCTTTCACTCTTGCATCTCTTTGACAGCAAGATTCCCAAATTGCAGCAAGCCTCTGGCTTTTCCTCTACTGATGGCAAACAATGCTTATCTTTGCAACATATGTGCAGTAACTGTTGTTCTGTGGCAGAAGGGAAATCCACAAGCTATCCAGCCACTGCACCTGCCTGCTTGGACTGAATTCCCCTACTCATGTTTGCTCACTGGAGTTAAGCAGGTCCTGGGCTGGGAGACCAGCTGGGAAATCCAGTTATTACAGGCACAAATAAATGAGCGAGGGGCGGAGATGGGCAGCCGTTCCTATTTGACCACAACCGAGGGAATTTGGCAGCGTGTGGTCCTGACTCTTTATTTTAATTCCAGTCGGCCCAAGACGGGAGAAAATTAAGTGAGCCAAAGGAGGTGGGAGACAGGATATCCCCCACCCTCCAATCTGGACTTCTGACACATCTTGTCTGGACTGCAGGACTAACACGGCGGTTCAAGGCGGCCACCCGGGAGTCCACAGACTGTCCTGCCTTCCTCCTACTCTGCTATGGCCTTTTTAACACCAAGGGGCTGTCTGAACAGCCTCTCTTTGTCTCCAGCCTCTAGGCAGAATGGTTGTTTTGGGGGGGCTTACTGGCAGCCTCCTGATTTTGGCCAGGGCAGGGGAAGGAAGTGCCAGGTGAAGGGATGGGTTATGCAAGGCTCGCGGCGTTTAGCGCACAGCTTCCTTCCCCAGAAATGCTGCAGAGCTGGGTCCTTTCTGGGAAGATGAAAGATGAAACCCTACGAATGCCTCCATCCTGCCCTTGGTGTCTCCTAGAAAATAACGGAAGCAACTCCCTGAACTCAGAACCATATGGCTTTTATCCCTGTTTTCCTGGTGTTCTTTCCAGTCAGTCAGCTGCAGTGGACAAAAACCAGCCTTGATAAGCCGATAGCTGTATTCATGAACAACTGGTGGATATTACTGCAAAAGCTTTGTTTGGGAAGGTCAAGTTGTACGGCATTATCTCATATTTATGAGTGAAAAAAACCCACAAGATACCCAAAAATCAGAAAAAAGGGTGTAATTATCTCATACATTGCAGAAGAATTATCTGTGCTGATTAAGCTGTCGCTCGTTAGCTCATCATGCTTATCAAGTCACCAACTGGCAATGCCTTTGACCCCAGCAGTAATGATAGTGCAGAACGTTTGGACCACCTTGGGTCATGATGCACCCATTTTGTCTTTTTTCCTGCTAATATCATGTGTAAATATATGCACAGCTGACCCTGCTTGAGAGTCTCCCATCCCCTGCAAGAGGCTTCAGTTCCTCTGCGTTTTCTTTCGCAGTGTAAGTTCAGACAGATTTGTGGTAAGCAGGAGATTTTGTTTGTGCCTAAATCTTGTTGTAGGATTTTCTTTAAAGGCCTTAATGCCATTGAAAAACAGCAAGAGGCAAATTCTCCTTTTGGTTACACCAAATGGGGAGTAAATCAGCTGAAGGCAGTGAGGGATGCTGGATTTATCCCAGTGAAGGCAGAAGCAGAGCTCAGTGCCCAGCACTTAGCTATTTTCTGCACCAGCAGTTCTGTCTTTGAAAAATGAGATGCATTTTTCTCATTCTGATTTGTGAGGGGCCTGAAAATACGAGGCCACAGAAAGCAGAGGAGGAGAAGGCTGAGGCTTCTAAATTATAAGCGGTGGCAACATCAGGCGCATTAACATAAAAGCAGACTTTGTAGTGACTACTGACCACATAACACTGCAGTCACCATCTCCTGGGCTCTCAGACGCAACAGATAGGAGAAGGAAGCTGTAGCAGCTGTTCCCCTTCAGTTAATGTAACATGAAGGTTCTGAAGGTCTCACGAACTGCCCTACGTACATATTGTTTCTTTTTATCCACCCTTGAAATAACAGTTTTGGGAAACATCGTTATATTCTGCAAAGACCTTTGTCTCTTGCTTTATGTTAAATGTTGTTTTCATGTGATTGTCAACAGCTATCTGGTGTTAAAAAGATGCTCAGGGCAAGATCATTTTACCTCAAATCCAAGATCAGGCAGTGGCAGATTGGAAGTCTTCTGTCTTAATTGGACCAGTTCAAGTGTCCCACTTCCCTCCCTGGAAGGCCTTATTCACATGACAATGTACTGGGACTCTGCCTTCAGTCCCCCTTTAATTTGCACAGTCTGCAGCCCCTCGTCTCAGCCACCTTAGAGCCTCCAGCATCTTCATAATTTGATTACGAAAGTGGTCCCTGATTTATTTCCAAATCACCATCCATCCTAGGCACCAAGTGAGGCATGACCTGTCGGAAAAAAAAAAACCAAAATTCAGCCATAGGTGTTTGGGTAAAGGTTGCTTTTACACTCATGCCCTAGAGGGGTATACTGAAGTTTTGTGCTGGTGTTTTTTAACTCTTGAGAGCCTGACATACAGAACTCAGTGCATCCCTCTCTTTCAGCCTCAGCAGGAAAAGCTCGGACAGCACCTGTGATCTAAGTTGTATTTGAACCTGGGCCCATACCCCAGATCCCCTAATGGCCATCCTATCAGCTGATGTTCAGATGCAAGCTGGAAACAAGCTTTGGGGCATGCCAGGAGAGACCTGGGTTTGGACTGTGTTTTAACATGTGCTCAGTTGTGACGTAGACATCTTGGGCAGAGTGTGCTTCCCTCATCTGGTCTTTTGCTGTTGGGCCCCTGCTCCTTGTGGTGACATCCCACAGTCACGGTACAGCAGATAAATTGAATTTAGGGTCCTTCCTACGTCTTCTACAAGGCAGCTAGCTTGAACATGGACTGCTCGTGCAATGCTCTGGCCACATGGGCATTGAGCAACTGGCAATGTGAATGGGCAAGTCAGCTCTGGGTATATGCCAGGATTTAATCTGGATTTAATGTAATCCATTTAATCTGTTTCCTAGCCTGGCCTTCTACAGGAAATGGAGATGGAGCCAAAATATCTTGATTCTGTTTTTGTGCTTCCTGACCTCTAAGAAGAACAACTGCAGGACTGGTACAGACCTTGAAACAAGTGGATGCAGCACGTTCAGGAGCTTTGCTTGGAAGACCACGTACAGAGGGTAGAGGTCCGTCTGAGCTGTGGGGATGCTGCCGCCACCCACAGATATGTTATTGCTGACCTCAGACATATTTCTCTCAGCCACCAGGATGCTGAAGGAAACACAGCTGAGGTTTGATAAAAACTTGTTTTTTTAAGCTATGAAGAATCGCACTGTCCCAGCCTGAATATTATGGGAGCCTTACGCTTAAATGGTTCAGCCATTACTGAGAATGTAAGAGAAAAAATTATTGTGTTTTGCTCCCGTGTAATAAAAATACCATTTCGAGGACTGTCACCTACTGTAGCAAGGACTAAGAGGGCTGAGCCAGAGATTTGCCCCTCGTCGGCCTACGAAAAGCAAACCAGTCCACCCAGCCTAACAAATTCAAAATCCTACCCATGGGCTAATCCTCCAGCGCTCTCTCCTCCAAAATTTGTATTTATTACATTAGAGCTCTCCAGGTAACACAAACTATCCTAGAAATGGCACGTTCTGCATGCTGGCACACCTCTAACAGACCTCACATCAGCAGGGCTGCTTGTATATGGGGAAAACGGGAGCCCCTTGCAAGTTCCTTCTCTTGACGGTTTAGCAGCATTGTCTCCCCAGAGTTCAAAGCTGCAGCAGCTCTAACTTGCAATTGTAGGAGCAGGCAGGGCTATATGCCTCCAGAGACTGGTTATACGCACAGTCCTAGCCCTGCCTATATATAAGGCTTCTCACCGCCTTCGTCCTAGGAGGCATATGCCTGGCAATGGGACATGAACCTCTTCTTTGTGGAGCAGCCTATTGACAAAAAGAAGGGAGTCCTCAGCTGAAATGCATCTTAGATCACCTTCTCTCCTGCTGTTCTACACTACCTGCATCTTCACAAGTTAATTTTGGCCATATATCAACACATCACAGTCCTGGCAAGTAACCTCATCTCTGCAGAACAGCTTGGAGGAGAAAAGGTTCCTACTATAACCTTATCATAATGAGACTAATACAATGACCTTATGGGAAAACACAGATTTTTGAACTGACCCTGGAGTTCCACCAGTTTCCAATTAGATTAAAAGACAACCTGTGCTAACTTAATCACCGGTAGCAGCACCGGAGATTTGTTCAACGCAAGACCACAATGAAGATATGGCAGGCCCAGGTTAAGAAGGCACTGGTAAACCCAGGTAAGGAGAATGATTATGGAGAGTGCAATTCTTGTCCTGCTTGACACTCATCCTTTGCTCAAATTCCCTGAGCATGACCCTCAGCTGATACAGTATAATCACAGCTTAATAAATAGGAATGAAACGGAGAGGACTGGATGTAATGTGAAAAATTCTTACCTAAATGAATTACCTGATGAGTTTTACTGGAACTGTAAACACAGGTGAAGAAAGGAGAGTTTGGACCACTCCAGACCCCTGAAGCACTGTCTGCTGTTGCAGGTCTTCTGCTACATGCTGTGTTTGGGCATTTCTCGGGCCAGTCCGTGAGACTGGTCACCAAGGCACAAGATGGCAATTGATGTCCTACAACTGTAATTAAAAGACAGATGAAAAGCATTAAAATGTGTTTTAAGGTGGTAAAACATGTTCCCTTCTTGCAAATACTAATCACCGAGTAACTCGCGGTCTGGGGATGAAGGGAATGGGGCCCTCATGTGGTGCATCAGCCGCACTCATGAGAAGATGGTCTCTAACATGACTGTGGAGTCACTGTGCAGATCAGACACCAGACCTGAGTCTGCCAGTAAGGCATGCAGATAAATAAATAATATTAGTTTAAGGAAATCGGGTGTGAAAACATAGACCTGATTGTCAGAGTTCTGGGAAAATCAGCTGAGACAAATGGGATCTGTGACTGCTCAGTGTGTTAGAAAATTAGCTGGAAGGCTGCTAAGACCAGTGGAGGCAGGGACTGGAGGTCTTCTGCAAGACAATAAAGCCTGTCTTACAAAGTTGCAAAATCGTGGGAAACAAGATCTGCATGGGGAAATTAGTTGAGTCTATTTTTTTATTTGGGGAAGAAAATGAAACTGATTTTTGAAACAATGAACAAGCTGTCTTCAGTGGTGGAACCAAGTGTGCTTTCCCATGGATCTAAGCCCCCAGATTCTCCCAGCCTTCTGACCACAACCACCCCTGGGTCCCCTTCCCCACACGAGACGACAAACCAGATGACAGCCAGCATGATGCCAGCAGCCAGGCTGTGTGGATAGCCTGGCCAGCAGCCCCGGTTACAGTCGTGTTCCTCCTTCCTCCCACTACACACACTGATTTGGGTATCTCCTCTCTGCCCAGCTTTGCATGAAATGGCTGTGACATCTGGGATACCCTTACCTTTCTTTTCAATTCTGATAGGTTGACAAGGCAGTGGGGGTATCACAGTGGATGTGCAGTGTGATCGCATGAACCTTGGTCCCTTAGATGACCAGGGTGAGTACAAGGAGCCACCTCTGCAGCGTATCCAGGCACACAGGTCCCCACACGCTTTGGGTCGCCAGCCACATCCGAAGCTGTCCTCGGTGGCCCATCTTGGGCCATGCTCACAGCTCGGCTGGGTGCAGCCAGAGGCCACTCACTTCAGCAACACTGAACATGTGAACTTGCAGGATGGGGCACCCAGGGTCAGAGGGATGCTTGGTGGAGCAAGTGCACTTTTATTCCACTTTATTCCACTTGGAAGTTCCCGCTGCACCACATCTAGCTACTGCAGTCATGTTGCTGTAAACATGGGGTATGAGCCTGGTCTTCCCCCTGCAAAAAAAAACCCAAGAAGTCATAAAATGCAGCTTATTCAAGCCACTTAAGAACAAATAAAAGTAGTGTAATCTTCCTTTTCATGCTTTGCAGGCAGGCATATATCGTCACTGGAAATACTGCCAAACTTCTTGTTTAAATATAGAAGCGCTGCTTATTTGTATTGTTAATGGTCCCCATGAGGACCTGCTTTCCTTACACAGGGATATTGTTTATGATGAAGACCAGGCTGGCTACTTTGCCATTAAAATTCTGCACCAGCCCAGCACTGACAATATTGAAGCTTTGCTAAATGTGTATACACGTAAGTTCATTAAATGGATGCTGACTGTTGTTACACAAGTACAGCAGTTGAGTGCTTTCTGTATTAACTTTATCACCTGATGGGCAAAAGAAAAGGTTTAACTAAAGCTTAGGACTAATTGAACAGTATTTCAGTATTTTCTTATGTAAAACTGGTTCTGGTCTATTGTTTTTATTTATTTGCAATAACTGTGCTCATTCAAGTTTGTAATGACACTGCCATGGGTGAACAGAATTTGCTTTAAGTATTATTCTCCCTTTTCCTATCTCCTGCTTCCTCTAAACTGTGTCTCTCAGGAGAAAATCTGCAATAGAGCCTGGTGAAAAGACAACTCTCAAAGTACACAGCCATTTGGGGGAGATACGTTCTCAAGCTGCGTTTTTAAATTACTTCAGAAGTTCCTGTTTATTTTCTCTGCCTGCCTTGGGTATTTCCCATTGGGCTGAGCACGGAGCACGAAGCAGGAGGAGATAGGAGAGAATAAGCCTCCCATTGAAAGGTCGGAGGCATCTCACCATCAAGACATTGCACAAACCACCAGCACTTTCTTTGCTCAGTTGCCACTAGAGTATGCTCTCGTGCTACAAGTTCCAGGGAATTTTTTTTAAATGAAACAATATATGTAGCACAAGGCCATCTTTCAAATGCTTTCCACTTGCCCTACTGTGGGGTTTTTTTCTAAGCAATACTTCTTTTTTGTTGCTATTGAGCCCACCCTCAAGGCTTTGAGAAAGCCTCGAGGGTAGCTGTGTGTTACTCTGTGGTGAGGTGAATCTAACTTGGGTTTGGACAACTCTCAACTTTCAGAGAATTAATAGGAACAGTTAAAAAATATCTGCCTGGCCCTGACAAAACCAAAATATGAGGGTCTGCATGTTCCTTGTCTTGGTCGGACCCCTGGGTCGTGCCTGGTGAAGAAGGGGGAGTCAAATCTCCTGAGTTAATAGATTTCTGCTTACAGAAGAAAAATGTAAATGCACTCTCCAAAGCGTTTGTGCCGACATAAAGTGTGTCTGTAATCCTGGCCTTTGAAACGGCGGTAGTTATTCAGTAAGATAAAAGCTGTTGTGAGCCTGCCCTACCATATTACAGCAAAGTACTTTGTCACTGGCACCCTAAAAGTTCCAGTTTCTGCATGACAAAGATATAAAACAACTTGCAGGACAATTAAAGAATAGTTTGTCCTTACCATATTATTACCAGCTATTCTTCCACATTTCGATATTTGCCTTTAAATTGCTACCTCCCCCATCAATATAATTGTAATCAGTCACAGTTAACATTTGTCTTTGGATGCCTTTTCCAAGTTAAATACAAAGAAAGAAAAATACCACAAAGAAAAAAGCCACACTTCGGATAAAGAGCCTTGCCACCAGCCTGCTTTCACACACAGACTGCGCACTTTGCTGCTAAAATTACATTTTAGCAGCCCCAACGGGTGCAGGAACAATGACCCCTCTCATTACCACAGTGACAATGGCTGGCGGAGGATTGCAACATATCTTTTTCTTCTCCCCGATGAACCTCAGCCAATAACGGCAGAAACCTGCCAACCAGTTCAGTATATTGAAGCTCACTTGGTCACCACAGAGCCAAGCGGTTGCCTTCTGGATGGAAGGCAGCCACGTGGGCCCAGCCGTTATTCAGCCGGTGTTTATATCCCCAAATACCAGTTCCTTCAAGCAACCCAATTAACTTCTGAGTGGGTTGCAACTTCAGCCTCTTTTGCCATCTCTGTATGTACCAGCTAGCGTGTGTAAAAAGACCTTCCCTGAAATCCCTTAATACCTTTCTTGGTTTTGGCTTGTGCCCTTTCCGGGGTTTTGTGCCGGCAGTTTCAGAAGGGTCCTTCGGCACTAGCTCCTCCAGTCCCCACAACCTGATGCACACTTTTTCAGTCACATCAACCCTTAATCCTACTCTTTTTTTTTTTTTTTTTAATAAATTCAAACCTAATTTTCTACCTTCCCCACTTAATTCTA
>VYXH01012059.1:29457-71117 GCA_013397275.1 Burhinus bistriatus
AAAAAAAAAAAAAACCAAACCCAACTTATAAAACATTTAAATAGCTAAAGTCGGTTCTTACCAAGGGTTGGGGTTTTTAGAAGTAGGCACCGGTTATTACGGGCAGTCGGGATAAAGGCGTACCTATTTTCTAAGGATTGTGAATCAAATAATGAGTCTAACTTATATGCTCTTCCTGCTTGCAAAGACACCGGGAGAGAAGTTCCCATTTTTAGTGGCTGGAAGCACAATTTTTACAACTCATTAGTAGAGAGGTGTGAGTATGGGGCGTTATTTATTAAAGCAGTGCATTTTATTGATCTGTGGTAAATTGTGCTACTCGTTGAACTGGGATAGCTGGGCATGGAGACGTTGGATTTAATGACCGAACTTTCTTGGGTGGGGGCTGCTGCAGGCAGGCTCTGTTCCGGCATGATGCCAGGCATCCACAAGCTTGTGAGGTTTGAGGTTGGGAAGTCCCGTTCCTTGATCCCTGCTGAACCCTCATGGTGTGGCTTTCCCCATTCCTAGTGTCCAGACCCACCGAGGTCCCTGCTGCCATCCTGGGGCACCTCGCCACAGGGATAGCTTGGTCCTCCTGGTGAGAGGACCTGAGGTGGCGTGGCCCCAGTACCCGAGGGGTGGCATGCAAGACACCTCTTGCATGTGCTGGTGGCATTCACGGGCCCGTATTTACCAAGAGGACAGGCAGAGTCTCAATATTATCCTACAGAGGTGGTGTCCTTACTGGACACATCCAGGAAGAAATTCTTGACTGTGAGGGTGGTGAGACACTGGCCCAGGTTGCCCAGAGAAGCTGTGGCTGCCCCATCCCTGGAGGTGTTCAAGGCCAGGTTGCATGGGGCTTTGAGCAACCAGGTCTAGTGGGAGGTGTCCCTGCCCATGGCAGGGGGGTTGGAACTAGATGATCTTTAAGGTCCCTTCCAACCTAAACCATTCTATGATTCTATGGTAGCGTCCTAACTGGACACATTCGGTCCAGGAGGACGTATGCAAGAGGGTGCAAGGAGTAGCTCACCTTAACCAAAATCCTCACTGGCCCACTACTCCTTATCCTGGCTGAAGCATCCCCTCTTCACCTTGTGGTGTTTCAATAAAAGAATTTAAAAAAAGGATAAATAAGTGGTGGCAGTCCTCACAGTAGATGTGAGGGTGTATCGAGCAGAAGTGGCACTGAATGCGTGTGGAGGGTGGTGAGGATGCTGCCTGCTCGTTCCCACCCTGAGACATCACGGGTCTGCAGGAACGCTGAAGTCGTGTGATGCTGAAGTCCCGTTTGACGCGAAGAACAGCAGTCAGTTATAACCAAAGTGCTCACTTTGGTTTTGGTGGGTTTTTTTTGTTTTTGTTTTTTTTTTATGGTGGTCCTCCCCGTTTGCTTGGTTTCTATTTTGTCCTCATGGCCATGAAGACTCAGCCAGGATCAGCGAGCCGAGCTGCGCTCTCCCACCTCCTCCTCCAGCGCCGGGAGTGGAGGCTGCGGGCAGGGCTTAAGTGGCTATTCAGCTCCGGGTCCTTGAGGAAGAATAAAATCTGGTTTGCTATTCCCTGTAGTACCTGCGCTGCCTCTTCAGCGCTGAGAGCAAGAGAAACCGCCTTTTGTCCATTGAGTGTTTGTGACTAAGAGGCAGGCAAACCCAGAGGGATTGGGGTTTTGGGGGATAATTATTATTACTTTGGTCCTAAACTCACGTTTGGATTTTTATTTGTGTTTTAGTTCTAAATAGTTCTTCTATTTCAGCACCGATGCACTTGCACACTTAAATTTTATCTGTGGAAAGCTTGATTGTTGAGTTTTCTAAGTTCTGTTCCTTTTAGCCTACATCAAAAAAAAAAAAAGTTTTTTTTTATATATCAACCAAGTGAAACCTCGTAAGTGAAATTTGAAATGTTAAATCTTCAATGCGCTAGTCTGTTGTACCATGATGTAAAAAAACATTGAAGGGATGTGTCTTTGCTACTGCAAAGTGAGGTCACAGCAGTGCAGAGGCAGAAGTTGCTGGTGGTACCTGGAGCCTGTGCAGGTGTACAGGGAACCGCCGACATCAGGGGGAGACTGAAATTAAAAAAAAAAAATCCATTCATTAGTTTATTAGTGGAGATTTTAAAAAGCAGGAGAGGTTTTTTTTCTTACTCCACTGACTAAAAAAAATCATAGAATCACCTAGGTTGAAAGGGACCTTTAAGGTCATCGAGTCCAACCATCAACCTAGCACTGCCAAGTCCACCACTAAACCATGTCCCTCAACACCACGTCTACCCGTCTTTTAAATACCTCCAGGGATGGCGATTCCACCACTTCCCTGGGCAGCCTGGTCCAATGCTGGAAGTGAAGAAATTTTTCCTGATATCCATCCTAAACCTCCCCTGGCATAGAATAAAAGATATGAGGCTGAGATCTGCTACCTGTAAAGTTCTGGAGGGAACAGAAGGCAGAAATAATCAGCTTGTTTCACTAGGTCCAGATAGGTGTTTCCAGTTTAATACATCAGCTTCAAATATAAAATGTTCCAATTATCTTACTTTTCGTTTTTATGAATCCAGTGCACTGAAGATTGCATGTAACAAAAACATTTTAATTAATTCCAATTCCCATCCATATATAGCTTTATACCAATAAGTTAATAAGTTTGTGCAACTTATTAAATATAAAATATCTGCCATTATTTTCTAAATAAAAAGTAAAAACATTGGTCGAGTTCTTTGTTATATGGATATAGACGTAACCTGTGCTCTTGGCTAACAAAAAGTTTTACCAAACTTATAGGAGAGGCTAAATTTTAAATCGCAAACTGACATGTTTTAGTGATTGCCACCAAATGAGAAGCTGAAAACTATAATTGCAAAACCAGATTAAAATACCCTTTTTCAGTTTTCCCGACTGTTCATGCAAACTCTTAATAAAAACCCTGTGGCTAAAATATTCCTGATTAAAGCAAGTTTCTGCTGCCCGTGTCCTTGGAGCTGAGGCCCAGCCGTACATTCTTTCACTTGGGTGCCTGAAAAGGAAAACAAAATAATAATTTATTTTTTTATTAGTCTTTTTATTTTATGTTTAGGGATGCCATGGGAAAATATTTCTCACAAAGGACTGCATGACCTCTCCTTTGCTGACTGTTTCTGTCCCTTCTGCGTGCGTTTGCAGATGATGGGAATGATCAGAAGATTGGAGGTTATTGAACTGACAGGAAGGGACCTTCTTCCCTCTTGTTTTGTTTTGAAAAAGTCTCCATGTGCTTTGAGCAGGTCTTGCCCCGAACTAGTTATTTTGCAAAAATCAAAAATACAAGCTGTTCCCTTGGCTTTTCTTCCACGTAAGATAAACGAGCCTAGAAGGCAGCTTTTATTCAAGCTTGGTGCTTCAATCCTTCTCGAAGTGGGCCTGGTGGTGGTAGCTGTTATACCCCTGGGGGAAGTCATGAAGACTTTCCCACTGTTGGGTTGGCTGCAAATCTTTTCTTTCATGAACTGATTTCTGTGTGCTGAGGCTGTTCCAACAGCGGAGTATTACTACTCTGAATGCTTTCTTCTAGGTGACCCAGCCTTCTCCAAGAGGTAGTCCCTACCTAGCCCAAGCCCAGGATCCTCCCTCATTGGACAGAGCCTTATAGCGGGTTTTTGCCCACCTTTTGCTCTTTGTAAAGCCCGTCATCTTGAGGGAGTCACTGCAAGGTAGCTTTATGCCTACACTGTGTTGACAGATGAACACCGGGTGGTTGTTACCATTGCTATGGCTTCATTGTTGGCAACCCATTGATCCTCTTGTTCCAGTCATCTGTTCTTTTCCATACCGGTTCCAAAGACTGGAAGAAACATGCTGGCTTTGGGGGAGCAGGAAGCTACCCTCCCTGGTCCCCAGAAGCAACGGGATAAAGCCCTCCTAGATGTTGCTTTAACATGAGGCCAGCTGAAGATCCAGCTGTCATGGGTCTTTGCCATGTTTTTTTGTAGCACCTCAACTGTATTTGAAAAATGTGTTCGAAGACAGAAGCATGAGTAGAAGTCAAGTGAGGATAAATCTCTGCTGCTCTCTGCTCTGGAGCCCTGTTGTGCTGTCAAAAGGAGAGACAGTGTTAAGCAACTAAAAGGTGTTTTCAGAAAAAAAACCCAACTGTTTCTTTCTCCTGACAGCAGTGCACCTGCAAGCCTCCAGCCAATGTAGATGGAAGAGTGTGAGTCTTCAGGGTGGGTGGCAGAGCCCAGAGGCTGTGTACTTGCTTCTTATCTAGCAAGGCTTCACTGCAGACCTGCTGTTTGATTTTGGTGAGGTGTGTGTCTACATACCATTGGAAAACCCCTTCTTACCTTCCACACAACTAATGGCTTCTTGGCCTTGTTCCCTCTCCATCTTGACATTGGTAATTGGGTTGTTGAGCTTTTGCTGCAGTTATGGGAAGTCTCTTTTTACCTCTTGTGTTAACCTTTTTCTACAACGCATACTCTGTCTTAACCACAAAGATGCTGTCTATGCCTGTAATTAAAGCAGCTGTTATCTTCTGGCTTCCTAATGTTGTTCTTCCTTAAGCAACATGTCACCAACAGCATCTTCAGTTGTAGATTGCACTGTCCTCCTTTTCAAAACTTTTCTTCCTCTTTCTTGGCTTCAAGCTTCTTGACCTCAGGTCCAGAGCTCTGCCCCATCCTTTTGCTCTTTGAAGTCTTCCCATCTCTATTTTAGTCCCATCTTTGTGCCTTTTCTGTTCCTTTGTTTCTTTCTGCCTTACCTGACTAAACACCTGCCAGTGTCTTTCCCACCTTGAAATTGTTCTTTGGTCCAAAGTGTTGTAGGTGGCTGACCTGTGTTATCCGTGCCTGAGTTGCTTTGTCACATGCTTGGACAGTGTGTGGGTTTGAGGGCTATCTTGGTGCTAAGGCAAGAGAGACGCAGCACAGTGTCACTCTGTGCTGGAGAAGTCCAAGAAGCTGCCAGATGGCAGAGTGCAGTGGTGCATGGAGATCCTCATGTCAATCAAAATGAGCAGTATAACCATGTTAGCCAAGCTGCAAGGCAGGGTTGATTTAATTTGGCTGCAGCATCATGCTGACATAGTTGCATTGGATTAATTTCTGCTTGTCCTGCTGGTGCTACTTTGCACTGTGAACTGTTGCATTGGGTGGACCTGCTGGACGTGTTTTTTTTTCTGCCAAGTGGTCTTCATCCTTTTCTGGAGATACTTGCTCTGATCGCTTCCACTTCCAAGAGTGTTTACTTCTGAATCAGAAAACTTGTAAATCCATCGTTTCCATTGCTGGTAGCAGAATCTGCAAAAAACTCTTGGTCTCCAGCTTGCATTTCCTAAAGCTAATGTCTTGATGTTCTTCAAGAATGCAACACGTTTCCGTTTGGTTTTTTAGCATCTAGTATGCTTGTAGAAGCTTAGTGCTCCATGCATGCAACGTGCTTCCACAAAGTAAGCTTAGCAACCTGGCTTTCCCACGAGTTTCACAGGAAACTAAAGGCAATGCCGGCTCTGTTGACAAACAGATCTATGGACTGTGCTTAGTACTGGATCCTGACCCTGCGCTGCTCGGTGAGCAGAGGTGTCCCCTGCCCCACGTAGCTGGGATAAGTCTTTAAGCTTTGGGTTGAGTAGCTTTTGCTTAAGCCTTATTTCATAAAACTTGAATCGCAGGTTCGAGACTTTTTATCAAGAGGATGGGATTTCTTTCATCTCATTTGAACTTTAATGATACACTCGAGTCTTTTCTGGGAAAGACAAGGAGAATTGGTAAATGATTGGGACGTTTGCCTAAAATGCTGCTTTTCATCCGAAGGTCTTGGGGGAGGTTGTTTTACCTTTTTTTACCTTATTTCCCTGCAAGAATTTCAGAGGGATTTATGAAGTTGTTTCTTTATGACTAAAAGTTTAAAAGGTTTCGTCAAAACTTAGGGATGTTGTGTAGTGGGGTTTGTATATCGGGGGGGGGTCTCTCAATTTTTAAATACATGTGGCCCTGCTGCCCTTTCCTGGTATTTTTCTCCAGGAGCAGAAACCACTCTGGACTCAATTCCTGCAAACTCCATTGCATCTTTCCTTTTTCTGTTTGGGTGCCACATCTTTCTAGTAACAGGGAGGAGGAGAGCACAACCAGAGCCCTTGAGGCTGAGAACCTTGCCAGACAGGTCGTGTGTGTCCCACCTCTCCCTTGGAGGAGACAGACTCAGGGCTGCTGGGCTGGCTTGGTAGCAAAACCGACAGAGCAGCATTCATGCTTGTGAATGCCTTTTCTATATACAATTGTGTGATTTTGAAACGTTATATTAATGCAGTGAGTGACAGGTCTTGCCTTGGAGAATTTCATGCCATATACCCAGACCTGTGTTGAACCACAGTGACGTTTAGATGTTGGAAGAGTCCACCATGGTGGCATGCATTAGTGAGCGCAACAGTAGGTACTAGTAGTTGCCTGATTCCCTACAGAAGAGTTTCCGCGTCACCTTTCTTCAGAAGCTAATAGGGTACTTTGCAGACACAGATTTGGTCTGAAACAGTCCCACCTGCTGACAGCTGGGAATTTTCAGACTTTTTTTTCCCCTTCCATTGATTTTTCAAGACCCTCCCTACAATCTTGGTGCCAAAGCTCTGTGTCAACCTGAGCTTGTCTCACTCTGGCCTCGGACACCTGAGAGTTGGTTTCTTTCCCCAGTGTTAATTCAACTGCCTTACTTCTCATCCTCCAGCTACCTCCTGCAGCTGCAGATTTCAAAGTGCTTTACAAAGGAGATAAAAATCATTAGTCCTATTTTGCAGATACCTGGGGCAACAACAGTGGATTGGCTTGTCCCAGAACACCCAAGATGTCCGATGTCGGTGGCAAGAGGAGGAATAGAGATCTGGTCTTCCTGAGCCCTCATCCCAGTCCTCTCCTCCCCATGAACCCTGCTTCCCATTTTTAATGGATTAAAAATTCCCATTCTGACTGCAAAAGCCTTTCTTTGACATCTACAGGAACAGGTTGGCTGTACTGAGGTCATTTCAGGAGAGTGGAGAGGAGCCCTTGCTACAGAGCAGTCTGCCAGGAGCTCCCTCATCTCCGTTCCTAGAGGCTATAGGTTTTGTTTCCTTGATCTCCGTTTATCTCAGAGTTACGTGAGGAGCCCCATAAGCAAGTCCTACATGGACATCCACTGTCTGATCCCCACTGGGCAGAACAAGCCACCTGGGGACTTTGGTTGTGCTAGAGGATATGGCCGGTATTTGGGAGCAAATTACACATGTAGCTTGATGAAGAAGTTGGCTAGCTTGTCATTTTTGGTTTAAATCTGCTGGAAGTGTTAGGACTAAATAGAAGTGTGCGTACCTGGGGTGGGACTGGAAAAATACCCAATTTGTAGTAGAGCATGTCTTAGTCTTACAGCGGGATGGTAAATTTCTGGAGAGGAGCTTTGACCATAGCCACAGCTATGGTCAAAGGATAAGGTCTTTGGATAAGGCTTAATTGAGCTGGTTGTGGTGCCCTATGTGGCATCTTTTCAGGCTGAATTTCCGAAGGGGTGACCTTCCAAAGAGGCAGAGCCGGAGCTGCACCCAATGTGACTGGGTGGGAAGAGCCACTATTGCAGAATGAGTGTAATAGGTTTCCTGGGCTAAATCCCACCTCGTGGGCTCCCCATGCTGGCTGCAGCATCCAGCCAAGTTGGGCAAGTGGCTCCATGGGGAGCATGTGCCGTAATCCCATCCAGGAGTCCACAGAGGTGCCCGGCTTTCGGGCTCGCAACCATCCCAACAGTGGGTGCTTCACCCACTTCTTCCGCTCCCTCCTGCTTGCTGGACCTGACACCCATTTTCCCTGCTCCTGACCTCAGTGGGCACCTCTCCCTGCCGGGACCATGGGCACCACAATCCTCACCCACCCCCGAGACACTAAACACCCCCCCAGGAGAGCTCTGCTAATGCTGTCCATCATGAATGGCTCTAATCCACTCTTTATTCAGTGCCTTGATGAATTTAAGGCTGCACCCTTGCTGGCGTCTTCTCCAGCAGAGAGTATCCTGTTAGAGGCGTGACTCCCTGGCTCGGCGTACCATGACCCACTGGGCCATCGCTTATCGGGGTTTCTGAACCAAATTCAATAGTGGAAGTTTTCATGGCACTTGCGAGAAGAAGACGACTCTTTGGTGTTGGGTGGCTTGCAAATAGACGGGCTGGCTAACGCGTGCTCTTCCTAATTGAAATTATTAGGAAGATACTAACCATATAATGTTTTGGCAGGGTGCTGGGTGGCAGTCATCATTTCTGCTGCTACAGTATGTTTAAAAATAAAAAAAAAATGAAAAAAAAGAAGGACAATAAAGTAGGCTTTTTTGTTGGAAAAGAAGATTTCATGTTATCTGTGTTTGCAGGCTTTCTGGCTCACATGCTGGAGGAATCCTTGCTGCGGGGGTGTTTTCATTTTCTCGTCTAACATGGCAGTGGTCCATCACGGCGGAGGTTTTTAGCTTAAACAATCTGTTTGTGGGGCTGCTGATGGCACTTACTGTGCGTTTTGAGGAAGCATCCACTGCAAAAGAGAGATCAAAGGTAAAACATCTCAAGCGAAGTGAATAATTCTTTTTTTTTTTTTTCAATTAGTTATCACATGTTTGTTTAATTTCCTATTCCTTTAGTGCTTAGTGTTGTTTAAATAAAGAAGGCCAAATCTGGGAGCTTGGTTCAGCACCTGTGCTGGGTGGTGTCCATCCCTGACCTACCTGCACGTTCAAAAGTGCCAAACATTGAAAAACCTGTCCACTTTGCTTAAGGGTTGAGTTGGGACCTGTTGGATGGGTTTGGGGTTGGTTTGTTTAATACACGCAGGGTGGGAAGAGGAAAAGCAAAATCATTTTCATCTAAATGTTTTAGTGCAAAGTTTGGTTTCCTGCATCAAGACGCAAGCTAGGCTGTGGGTGGTCGAGTTTTTGTTTTCAGAACTGATATTTTCCCTTGGGGTAAAGAGATATATTTTACAGAAAACTTCATCTAGTCAGAAACTTGGCTTTCTACTGAAAAACAGGAATGACCAAATTTTCAATCAGCGCTTCTTTTGAAATTAAGTGTGCCCCTAAAATAATGGCATTGTTAAATACAGAGACTTTAAATTTCATGTTATATTCTCTACTTTATAAACAGACTAGGCAGCCAAATGATATTTTTACTTAGCAGTCTTGTTCTTTCTACTTCTGTTTCCCTGAACATCTGATCTCTTCTCTCACAGACTTGCCTGCTGTGACTCCTGTAAATTGTGTGAATAAAAGGATTTTTGTCAGGCTAGGCTAGAATTTCAGGATTCCGCAGTGGTAGTTTACTCAGCTTCGTGAGTTCTCAAATAACATGTTTTATCAGTGGTTATAGAGACCTTGTTTCACCATTGGATTTTTTTTCTTTTCTGATGAGTACTGTCCCAAGATCTCTACAACCTGAGCTCCACGAAGATGGAGTTGGGCGTTTTCCAACCTGCTCCCACGTTTCATATGCCAAATTTCCAGTGGGATTTTCAGATGAGATTTTCAGAAGCAGTTAAGGAGCTTGTTTCAATGGTTTTTGGGTGTCTGGCATCCCACGCCTTGAAGAAGCCAGGCTGCCAACAGCAAGCTCACAGCGCTTTTCGTAAATCAGATGGTCATGCAAACATCTTCAGGGGTGTGCTTGGAGTTCATCAATATACTTGAAAAATTACTAAGGTTGTTCTGAGTCCCTCGGGGCGGCTCTGAAGCCTGCAAATGTTTATGAGAAGTTATGGCAGGTGTTTCCATGGCAAGGCAGTGTCCAACATTGAATGCTGAGCAGTCAATTAAAAATTACCAGGTGATCCCATCACCATGCCAAGGCAAGTGTTTGCGTCTCGCACGGTATCCAAACCAGTGACTGAAATAAGAAGGGACGATGCTCTGATGATAGATGGAAGTGCTGTCCTCCTTGGGGATGGCTGGGGCAGTGAGGATGGGTTGTCAGCTCCTGTCCAACAACGTCTGTTGGGACTCTTGTGGCTTTTTGCCCACCGAGGAGCTGCCCTGGGGCTTGGCTTCAGGTTGTAACATGGACCAAGTGGCCAGTGATGGTGGAAGAGGAGGCAAATTCAGAGAAGGAGCAGTGGCCCAAGGTTTCTATACAGAGTTGCTCTTGTAGCCTTGTCCTCCCACACTGGACGAAGAGGACTCAGCACTGGTCTGATGGTGTCGGGACCAAGCAGAGCATATGGCAGCATGGGGCAGAGAGAGGCTTTCCTTAGCATCAGCCAGGGATGGCCATGGTACCAATAACAAATCTGTGAATAATCCTCAATGAGTACCAGAAATACCCTGCACCGTGCTGCATAGTCTGGATACGATACCCATTTTATCAGAAAACTCTTTCAAAGATGCTTGAAAATGAGCTTTTAGACTGTTGAGGGATATCACATTTAATTCCCTTTGCTTAGGAAGTTTGTGTAGCCCTGACTTTAGCCCTCTGTGCCTGAAGAAGAGGAAAAAATCATTCCTGTTATATAAAATGAGGTCTCTGGATATAATGGCATTATTTTAGGGTCTGGCTTCTGAAAAATTTGCATCATTCGGAGTTAACTGGTGGGCAGTCTTCCCTGTGCAGCAGGGGTTCAGGAATTGGAACCCATCGTGTCGTTATGACGTGATGGTGCTAAATAGCATCTCTGTATGCATGGAGACGTAGCTGTTCAGCTGGACTCTTCTTAAAGAATGGTTTTTGTTGAACAAATGAAATCTCCCTGTAAATAATCAAAGATAGCCTGTGGTGTTTGTGTTACAATTGACTGGTGCTCACCAATGTATTTGCCTTTCTCCTCTAAGTGTGCTGTGGGCTGCGCTGAAGCTGTTTTGGTCTCTGGATGTTTTTGCAAACTGTGTAGAGTAATTGTGAACGTGGTGTTGGTTTTTTTCCCTTTCAGATCTCTAAACTTGGTGCCTTTTGCTGCGGGCTCAGTTTGTGCAATCAGCACACGATAGTGCTTTATATCGCTTGTATTGTGCCTTGGGTTCTGTCCCGGCTTTTCAGAAAGACGGTACGTATTTTGCTGACCCATACCTCTATTTTTGTAAGGCAGCGAGTAGTTCTTCTTTCCAAGCGCTTGTGCCACTTCTGTGTTGATGCACAAACAGGGACAGTCAATGCTCTGTCTAATCAACTTGGTCATAACCCGCTGAAGTTGCAGTCTGGTCTGATCACCGATCACTGAGCCAGCCAGCATGATTTAGGGGCTTTGCTCACACCAGCAATTTGCAACCTGCCCGTGTCCCCTGGCACAGGAGCGCTCTGTCCCAGCTGCTTGCAGATACCCTGCGAGCAACCGCAAGACCAGTACTTGGAGCTAAAACCTGCCCAGCGTGTAGGAAATAAGAGCACGTTCAATGACCTACCAACTGGGAAAGCAGACAAATATCTGTTGTTGAGAAGTCACAGGCATGTGCAGTCTACGTGTGCTGCTTCCCCTGCCTGATGGCGCTGGCTTTCTCATGCCATCAGCTCATCTGGAGATGCGTTTCTGTATGTTGATTCCCTGGTGGCAGCAAACGAAAGCTGTGTCCAGTCATTGCGGGGCATCTTGCGACGGCTGTTGGTGGTTGAAGGTGCAGCCGAAATAAGCAGCATGGCAAGAAGGGTACAGAGGCTTGTCTCTAGGGGGAAGTCATCTTCAGCATCTCCTTGGGATGTGCCAGGCTCTGATGCAGCCAGGACTTGAGAGACCTACAAGAGATCAGCTCTCAGGTGAAGAGCACCTGACTCCTGCCAGCTGGAAAAGACCAAAGGAAGACTGACCTTTGGTGAAACAGCAAGCCCCTGATCCAGTCAAATATGTCACTTTCATTTCCTACCGGAGATCCTGTTCTCAAGATGTCCCTCCTTCTACACCTCTTCATTAAACTTACTCATTGTGTAAGAAGGTAAAAGCACCTTTTTGTATGCTTGGCTTATGAAGTTGATGTGCCACCTGTCTGGATGAGGCTCCCGGCTGACGTTCAGGGGGCCTGCAGTGCTCTTGTCTTCTGTAGGTGGTCTTCTGTGAGTCAGTGCGTCAGGCTGGATGCAGACGTGTTGTAGAAACTCTACTTTGCCCCCTGAAAACGACTGCACATCTCAATGATGCAGATGCTCTGTCGCTTTGCCAGTGGCCCAGAGAAGCTTCCATCTACTCCCCGTCTCTCTCTTGTCCCCCTGAAGGTGACAGTTGGGCATGTTTCTGCTGGGCCAGTCCTGCCTGTATTTTTCCACCCTTGACCTGATAAATCAGATGTGATTCTGGGTAATGGCACAGGGTATAACTAAGCTCAGAGTGAAGCTGCAAGCTACAAGAGAGAAGATGGAACTCAGACAAGGTTGATCCAAAATCTGTTCAGCATCTCCAGCAGGCGCCTTTCTGTCTGTATATTTAATTTAACACAATGAAGACTCACTTCTGCAATGTATTTGTGTTCTTTAAACAGAGCTTTGGTTTTTTTAACCGGGGAGATCCAGAGAGACCTCTGTGATTTCCAGCAAGGACAATTCTGTGCGAATATAATATTCCTGGGAAATGCTTTACACAGCCCAGTAGTGCCTGCTGCAGAAAACCACCTAATAAAAAGGCGCTGTTTTCCATCAAATATTCCTGAGTAGAAAAGAGCCAGCTTTCTTCTGAAGGAACTGTGGCCACCACCGTTATCAATTGACTTTTTCTGTTCTGTGGATCATCACTCTGAATGGTGCCTCTTCCCCATAACCCCAACTGCAGAAGAAGTGCTTTGATTGACAGGGCAGTGGCTAACGATAAAGCAAGCGTGCAATATTCTAGGGTGGGATTTTCCAAAGCACTTAAAGGAGTTAGGCACAGAAGTCCCTTTGAAAGTCTTGTCTTCCTGACCCCTTAGGCAGTCTTGAAAATCCCACCCCAAAAGTTGGCCTATCCAATTTAGCCAGTGTAATCACGATAAAGTAAATGGCAAAACTGACTCCTGATGATGGTGATGATGTGTGTAGTTGTACTAGAGCAGCATTTTTTAATTTATTTTTTTTTTTGCCAGATGGAATACCAGCCAACTCTTAATCGCTGCAAAGTGGGTTATCTCAGCCTTGCAGTGCTTCAGCCATCTATGCATGTCATGCCATGATTTAAATGTGAAAGATGCAATGAGTATGATACTCATGAGTCCTAGCTAATATTATTTGCTTCACTTAAATTTCACCCTGCCATGCAAAGGAGATCAGTTTGATGCAGTTTCCTAGTAATCCACAAAATCGTAAGGTTTAACATAGCATTTTGTAGGGACTTACTATAAATTGAGAGATCAGCTCTGTGTAAATATATTTGATGTTTTTTCTTTATCTGTTCTTGAAGTTCCAGCGTGATTAAACTAAAATAAACATTGTTATGCAATATGACATATTTTGGTGCAGGAATTGTCCCTAGGCCATTTGCTGAAGTTGGGTTTATGCTTCTTGGCTGGTTTGCTGCCTTATCTCTATCTGCCGGCTTCGTCCTACCTCAGTCGAGCCCGTTGGACCTGGGGAGACCAGACGACTTTTCAAGGATTTTTGACCCACTTTCTCAGGGAAGAATATGGGACATTCAATCTGGTAAATAAGGGTCATTTTCTAAATGACTTTCTTTTAACTTATGCAATAGCAGAACCTTTTCATTTGTGATGATTAGGGGCTTGCAGGGGAAAAAATTGAAAACATTTTCTTTTTTAAAAAATTATTTCTGATTTTGGCCTTCTGATCTGTCAGGTTTTCTGGGAATGGGTCATGTGGCTGGGAAAGCAAGAAATAATTCTCATTGCCTTATGGGGTGAGCCGTGTTATTTACCGGGAGCTGCATGGGTGTCTTGTATTAAAAGCCCCCAGAGCATACTGTGCTAGAGGGACGTGGTGACATCAATTTTGTGTTTTTTCTTGTTTCAAGACAAATAATGGTCTTGGGTTTTTTATTTTCAACTCAGCTGTTTAAAGAGGTCATGAGCAGTTTTCATTCTGTACCTTTAAAAAAAGATTCCTCTCAACTTACTGCTTAGTAATATGGAATTTAAACGAATGGTAGGTTTGAGAGAAACCTCTGATTTGAGTTATTGACTGGTCTGTGCTCTTGCAGAGGGAGGGAGGTATTGCATGGTTGCTTGCAGAGCGTAGGGTTGGCATCTGCCTCCTCCAGCCCTGATTTAGGTGTTTGGCTCTGGCCACCCAAGGAAGGCAAGCGCCCAGCACCCCTTCTGTCCTTCCTGCTTTGGAGATTTCAGTGCAGAGGGCTGGGAAACCGCACCACTGGCAGACAACAGAGAAAAAGGTGTGGTCTACATCTTGGCGCACTCCTTGGGGTTCCTGAAGCCCCACGTCCTCAGATATTAAGCCCCAGCATCCAGACAACGTGATGTGGCGAGCCCCGTTGCTGTTCCGTTAGAGCCTTCTCAGAGAGCTGCATGGCTGTAGGAGGTGAGGCAAAAGACTTGATAATTCCTGCTGCTGCCACTGAATGTTTCCAAAACTCCTACAGAGATTAGACCCATGCTCTGAAGGACTTCTGAGATTTCCCCTGTTGTCCTATGCCTGGCCGTCTCCTGAGAATGAGACTCCGTTGGGCAGAGCGATACCAAGGCATGCAAATCCCTTAACTCCTTTCTCCATCAAATGTGATGAATTCAAGTTGATGTTCGGGAGGCTTAGGGATGGACTGCGTGTAATCCTACACCACAAATCACATTTACGATGAACTTGTCTGAAGCAGGAGCGATAAATGCAGCAAAACCCAAGCGTTTGGTCCTGACACCAGTTGGGCTAATGCCAGAGCCCTTCCTGGATGGACAGACAGCCCTTGCATCCCACGGCTCCATTTTAAGGGCAGGCAGGGTCAAAACAAAACAGAGAAAAGACTCAGGAGAGGGTTCCACCTGTAAGCTAAGGATCAGAAATGTCATCTCCTGCGAGGGATACGTCTGGGGCCAGACGCTGTCAGCTGCCAGCAAGGTGGGGCTTTGCAAGTAACAGAGGTAGCAGTGATGCTTCAGGAGCTGTGGGCTGGCCCTCCATCCTCTAACACTTTTATCTTATAATTAAATCTTGAATGCAATTAACTATTCCATTTTTATTGAGATTAAATATTCCTTCCAGACCTCTTGAATCCGTTTACCTTATCTTTTATCTGGTAGCCACCACTTTTCCAACAAGCACCTATGAAGGTAATTCCTTGCCTCCACTGAGCATGTTGTCTTTCCCAGACTTGTGCCATGGATTGCAAGTCTCTGCAATATAAATTCTCGTATATCTCGTATAAATCTCATACAGCTCTGCCTCCGTCAGGGCAGAGGGGACAGGGACAAGTCTGGTAAGCAAGCAGGAATTGAGGCCCACGTGCTTGTTTCAGCCTGTGGGGAGATGTCCCAGAAAATAATTGCACCGTGCAGATACGTAGGACAAGAGGAAACAGCCTCAAGTTGCGCCAGGGGAGATTTAGATTGGATATTAGGAAAAATTTCTTCACAGAAAGGGGTATCAAACATTGGAACGGGCTGCCCAGGGAAGCGCTTGAGTAACCATCCCTGGAGGTATTTAAAAGATGGGTAGATGTGGTGCTCAGGGACATGGTTTAGTGGTGGTTTTGGCACTGTTAGGTTTACAGTTGGACGCGATGGTCTTAAAGGTCTTCTCCAACCTAAATGAGTCTATGATTGTATGATATAGCAGAGATCATAGCAAAACCATATGATGTGCTCGAGTCACGGGGTAATGGGTTGGTAGCACCTTGTAAAAATGCTTATCCAGGTGGTAAACCCTGCACAGGGGCATAATGTAAAACAAGAACGTGGGAGAAAATTTTGCAACGAAGGTTTGAGTAGTGTTTGCTGTCTTTTTGTTGTTTAAGCAATTCCTCTTCCCTGTGACCACCTTGGGGTCCCACCTGAAGGGGTTTTGAGGAGCGCTGTGTGCTCAGGGCTCTGCAAACAGAAAACAAAAAGACTTTTCCTTGCCCCAGTGACATGGCAGTCAGCGTGTGGGTTTCTCATGGGTTTTCTTTCTTTTTAACCTAGGCCAAGTCCGAGACAGGATCCAGTATGAAAGAGATGCTGGTGTGAGTAAAATCTTGACTGTGCCTTTTAGCGGAGACAAACCTGTTGCTGCTCGTGTCATTTTGGCCAAAGTGGCTCCTATCCTGCCTTTCCTCGGCTTGGTCCAGAGCTGGGGCCGTGTGTGTCCAGTGCAGGGACAGCACGCATGTCTGTCTGTCTTCCCCATTAAAGGAAAAATGCTGAATCCCCCTCCCTAGTGATTTTTCATTCAAAATCCTGACACGTAAACCGAGCTTGTTCCCATTTCTGGTAGACTTAATCACAGCAGAATGGGAATATGTTATGTTGTGCTTGTTCCCTGCTTCTCTTGACACTTTACTTGAGTGCAAAGGGTGATTTGGGGATGACGCATCCGTGCACTAATTTCTCCGCAGTTTTCAGCTGGCACAGATGAAGTCGGAGCTCTCCCTTCCCGTCCTCGCCCTGGCACTCGTGGCCTGTGTGAGCACAGCACTGCCGTAAGTTGGAGGAGAATATTTGCTCTGACGTGCACTTTCTTACTGACTGCATGGGCAGCTTTCTTTGCCTTCTGCTTGCTGGTGCAAAAATTTTCAGCCATTGGCTGTGGTCATCTATTAATTAAGAGCAAAACATCCCTGCTCCTGGTAACCCTGTGGCTTTGTAGATGGCACACTTGAAAATCTTGAAAGCCTGATGGTTTTGTGCTTTGAAAACAGAATTTTCATAAATTCCAAAGGTAAAGAAATGCTCATCAGCTCCTTGTAATAAAGGCATTTAGGTATGCAGAGAGAGAGTGGGTTTCAAGCACATACAACTTTTGTCTCCTTCTGCGTCATGCCACTAGCGTGCTATGTTATTTTTTTTTATAGGACAAAGCAGCAGAAATCACCCGTTATCTGGCTTTTCGCTGGAATGCTCTGTCTTTATTCCCTTTTCTTTGCTTGGAGAGCAAATTTGGATGTTACAAAACCTCTGTTTCTGGGCGTGGTAAGTTGCACTCCACAACTCGCTCTGGCGTCTTCGTTTTTGGAAGAAGCCTTAAAAACACCTCATCGGGAGCAGGTGGTTGTCTCGAAGCTGCGTAAGGTGCAAAAATACGGCTACTTATTCTGTTTGCTTATAGCTGAGGACACAGAAATAGGGTCTCTGGGATTTTGTTCCCTAGGTGGAGCGATTCTGGCTGCAGAGCAGTGCCGTGGTGGCTGTGCTGGCAGGGCTGGGGCTGGCTGCGCTCGCCTCGGTGGGGAATGCCATGCTGGAAGGCAGCCGGGCACTGCCGTGGATGGAATGGGTTTCTGCTCTCGCTCTTGTCACTTCTCAACTTTGGGCAAATTACAGGTAACAAATCCCCCGGGCACGTGTCTTGGTGCAGCCTCGCGGGGCTGCGGGATGCCGTGCCGTCGGGGTGCTGCTGTAAACCCCCCCCACCCCTGCTCTTGGGGTTTCTGTCCTTGTCTTGAAGCGGGAAAGGCACTTTTCACTTCCCACCTAAGCTTGCGTGGCCACAGCCCGAAGGACTGCCTTGTCTGATCTCCCTCAAAATCAGCAGGCACCAACTCCAGGTTGTAAATGGGGGTGTTGTGTAGGTTGCAGGAAGAAAACTGTGTAGATACGTAAACGTCTAATGAAAGAAACTCATAAACCTGTGCTTTATTTCCTAAGGAGGTTTGCAGAATTCATTTGATCTGAGCTGTCACCTCCTTCCCTCGCTTTGCTTCAGGAAACCTTATGCCCTGGGTTTTTTCTTATGTTTTTTGCTTTTTGAAGAGTTACATCTGTAGTGTAGGGCTTCCTTATCCCATAACCACACCAAAGACTCTCTGCAGTGGCTTGGGTAGGAATCAGTGTAGCAGTAGGGATGTTCAGGTAGAGGTTGACCAACTGGTGAAGTGTAGAACATGCAGAACTTCATACTCAAGAATCCTTTCTTCGCACACATCTTTTCCTAAAAGCTGCTCCATAGGTGAGCCAGTCATAGCTCATGTCCTGAGCCATGTCATGGAGTGTCCTCTTCTTGAGTCCATACCTGGAGTGTGTGCACACACGACTGTGTAACAAAAAGGATCTAATGTGAATCTACTTCTGCCTGATGCTACAAAAAACTTGGCTTTTTAGTGCTTAATTGAAAGCATTAAAATGATGGGGAGAATTTCAAATGCTTTACAAAACCATCATTGTACTGGCACTACCAGCTCCAACTAGTAAGTTTTTAGGTTTAGCCCAAGAAAAAATCAAGAGTTAAGGTGAAGGCATACAATGAGTGTGTATTTTGGCAAAACTGTAGTGGCTTATGTCTCTGGTGCTGGTTTCTGGGAGACTGTAGTGTAAATGCCTCATTTCGTATCTTGGTTTCTCCGTAAATGGAGGTGATGCTTTTCAGCAAGATCTGACCAGGGCGAAGGACCTCCCCTGTCAATGTCTATTGCGTAGAATTGTTCTGAAGATATGCAAAGCCATGTAATTACCTGTTTTTAAGATACTGGTTTTTATGTGTTCTCTCAAGCGCTTGTGATCAGAGCAACAACTATGTTGTTGATAAATTTGCAAGGAATCTGCTGTCCTCTATGCCAGCCGGTGCGGTGATCTTGCTAAGAGGAGACTTACCTGGGAACGCTCTTCGTTACGTTCATTATTGCGAAGGGATGAGGCCAGATGTCACCTTAGTGGACCAGGAGGTAGGTTGAGAAAGTAATATTAAAAGAGGCAACAGACAGATTTAGAAACAGGAAGCAAAAGTTTAGTTGTTTCTTTCTCTTCTTGTGGGGGTCTCTTTGTTCAAATAAAACTCATGATGCAGAAATAAAATTGATTTTTTTAAAAGGGTTGTGGGTGGCTCTGGGATGGAGTGTGGTGTGCAAGCCCCATTCAAGCCCAAAGAACCAACAGGGAGGCAATAGTGGGTAGAGAAAAGGGGAAGCCCAAGTTCTTCAGCATGGCAGATAATCCAGATGTGGCACAGGGCTGATGTTTGCCTTGCTGAAGATGCTTTCTCCCTGCTGTTTTGTGCGGTTGCTCCAAAATACAGAGGCTGGGGCAGCAGAAGGCTTCTGGGAGCAGCCTGGAGGGCAGCAGGTCAGCAGTTGCCCTGTGGGTGATGCGGCTTTGGGGTTTCTCCCAAGGGCTTTACCATGCTGAGGCTCATTCCCTGCATCCCGTCTGTTATCTTGGTGCCCCAAATGTGGTTTTGCAGATTTCCGCCTCTAGTTTTTCACATTAAAACAGAGGTGCTGTGTGTCCCAGGGTGGTGTTTGCACTCTTTCCTTTTTTCCTGAGAAATGGGAGAAGAAAAATCCCCCTTACAGAAGGGGACACCGACACTTCCACTGCCACATCAGTCCCTGCACTTGGCTTTGCCACAAGAGTTTGTGACTTGTTGGGAAACCCAAACCCCAGCACCTCATATTTAACCAAACCAAAGACCTGTTGTGTCTCTTACTAGCAGTACCCGTTCAGTGTTTCCTTAGAGTTTTGCCCACTCAGTGGTGAGGACCACGTGCCTCTGATCAGAAACCACTGGTGGCCTGGTCTGATGGCATGGTCCCAGGCAGTTGCTGAAATGGGAGGTGACCTTACTGAGCAAATAGGGTCATTCCTCCTGCAGAAACCATTTTCTTCAGCTTCTGGATGTAAAATGGATGAAAATTTTGTTTCTTGTTTTAATTTTGCTTATATATTTGGTGATAGATGATGACTTATGAATGGTATTTACCCAAGCTGGCAAAGCATTTACCTGGCGTTTATTTTCCTGGGAACCGGTGGAATCCTGTGGAAGGAGTATTACCCGACGGGACACTTGCTTTTAATCTCCATCGTTTCCTCAAAGTAAATAAACAGTAAGCATTTCTTTCATATGTAACAGCTTTCCTAGAATCTTCGACCTTTTTTTTCTTGAAATTGTTTATGGAACAGCTTGGTACTGCATCCAAAAGACCAGTTTTCTCCACTGACATCCTCCCCAGTGGTGAGATTATTTTTTGCAATTAAAGCAAATATCTATGCAGAAGTAACTCCATCCGGATATAATGTTGCTTGTTGTTTTGAGGTTGGTTTGGCTTTTAGGAAGGAAGAATAAGGTGGCGATCGGCAGAGTCTTTACGGATGATTTTTTTTGTTGTTGTCGATACAATTCATCGCAAAAAAGGGAACATTCCCGTATACTCAAAATGACGATGGTTGGAGAGCAAATTGCTGCTGCTTCTCCTTCGTGAACATTGTGGCCAACTGATTAGCATAGAATGAATGTATTCCAGGAATAATCATCATATAAAAATAGCTTAGTAAGAGTGGAGAAAGGATTAGATACTCACATGCATAAGAATAGCAGCTGCATTTAGACTAGCCAGGGTGAGCCTTGCGAGTGCGGGTAGGCAGAAGAGCATTACCAGGTGCCGTCGGGAAGAAACGGGCTTGTCCTACAGCTTCTGGCACGTATGTGAGGCCCAACACAGGGGAGAGGACGTGTCTCCTGTGCTGGCTGCACAAGATGTGCAGTGCCAGATGGGGTATTGGCTTGCAGCGGGAGAGCTGTTTTGCAGACTGACGCAGAGACATGCCCTTTCCGATGTGAAGTGGTCTGGACGGGTATCCGTGTCACAGAAAATATTGTGCTGCTAAAGACCTGTGCCCTGGCGTGGGGTGTGTGGTTTGCTCAAGCACGTGGGGTGGCCCATGGTCTCTGGCATGGCTTCACGATTGCTCTCTCTGTTGGTTTTTTTTTTTTGGCAGTAAGGAAGTGTTTGTCTGCATAGGTCTTCATGAAGGGGACTCAACCTGGAGAAGGAGCTATTCACTGTGGCCGTGGGGTACGTGTGAAAAGTTGGTTCCTTCCGATGTTGTCTTTGACCCAGGACAGTGGATTCGTCTTACAAGAAATCTCTATAACTGGACTGAAGACTACGGCAGGTATGAGGCAGAGGCATGACTGCTCCTTTCTGCTCATCATTCTTCTGCCAGCAGCATAACCATATCCATTGCGGTGTTAGAGAAACAAAACATGAGCTGTCATCGTAATGTTTTGTGTTCTGGAATATATAATAAATCTGCATGTGGTATTTCTATTAGTGTTAAAAATAGAGAGGACATTGCTAGTCAATTATCAGGTCCAATTCCGATCTTAAAACTTGGTCAGGAACCAAAAAACATTGAGGACTTGGGACATCCAAAGCTTTAAATGTCATAGACTGAACTGCGATGGATGGTAAAAAGCATCTCTCACTTTGAGGACAGCTAGGATGCTGTGAAACACCTGATATACCGGAGGCTCCTTCTATGGAGAGAGAGGAATAAAATTTTATGAATGACTGAGGATCAGCTGAATTTCCTGCTGTCAGAGCCATAGGCTTCATGACTGGTTTTCTTCTGCCTGGGAGGTCTGTATCTGCTTGGGTTAGAAGGGTTGATTGCGTGGTGATTGAAACACAGTGACGTGGATCTGATGGCTGGATTTTATTCTCGTTCCCATATAGTTTCAAGCCCTCTTCCTGGGAAGCTGTCGCCAATGAGGAGATGTGGCAAGCCAGGTGATGCTCCGTTGCTCCCTTCCAACAGCCGGTGGGCAGTGCCAACTCACTGGCTTGGAAATACACACCAAAGCAGGCAGCTTGATGGTGCATGGCCTTGTTGGATCTAAATGTGCCAAGCTTTGGAAGGAAAAGGTTGGCAGAATGAGATGAAGGGTGCATGGCCTCCGGCAAATCCTTCAGGAAAGTGGTGGTGTTCACCGAAAGGTTTTGCTCAAAGTATCTCCAAGGAGCAGAGGGTAGTTTGGACATAGGGTGAGAAAATACAGCACGGAGAGAAATTCGTATCACAGATGACTTAAATGGAGATGCTGGTGTACTGTCCTGTACAAGGATATGTTGAAGATGTGTGTAACCATTTAATGTGAGCTGGTTACGTTAAGCAGTTATTATATGGAAGTTTTTCTTTTTTTTCTAGGATGAAAACTGCTTTCTTTATATTTGACCTTGCAGAAACTGCCGGCGTGACTGCAGAAATTAAATCACAACTTTACACCTTTGCATACACCGTAAGTCATATATTTTGGTTATGAATGATCCCTACAGTTTCCATCCTTTTTTTCTCTTTTTTTTTTTTTTCTTTTTTAATTTCTCGATTCCATAGAAACATGGTGTTCTCATATAGGTCAGCAATCCTGTAATCTGCATTTCCTTGGTTCATCCAAACCGGGAGCGTAGCAGATTCAAAGAGATTTGTTCAGGGATTTTATCCATTCCTACTTGCCCCCTCGGTCACGGAGAATGCCAAAAGCTAACCAGTCGACACCCTCCTTTTGCTATAATTATGTTGTCTGTGCTGGCCTCCAAACCCATGCCAAGAGATTGCTTGTCCTGAAGTCCCCTCTATGCGCTTGTCCCCTCTGTCATTACACAGTCATGCGTCTGAGCCAGCAAGTGTAAAATCCGACAGTCTTCTCACTGCAAATTAATTCTGCTGCATTTCACACCGAAGAATAACACCCATAAGCAGGTGTAGGTGTCTCTGGAAATACTGGACTGCCCAAGATGCCAACAGATGCACAAAACAATCGGTGTGTGTCAGCAGAGGGGAAGAGTGTTTCATACCCCAGCAAAGAGTCTACACGTAGTTTCCCTTCAACTCTTGGCCATTTTGCTGTGATTTTTGCTGTTCTGCAAAGTTCTCAGGCGGATGCCTGCTGTTGAGCTTATGAATATTCCCACTCAAGTCAACAGACAGCTTAAGTCCTGTGGAAAGACTTCCCGATCTCCTGAAATATTGAGTAAATGTCTTTCCAGGCGCAGCAGTTAAATCTCTTTTTTTCCCCCAGCCTGGTGTAACACCCCTCTCGGGGAAGCGCATAATGCGCGGTGGGGTTATCACGATCATCTCTAACGTTTCTAAACAAACAGCTGCTGTAGGAAGGGAAACATTTCAGCCCCCCTTGGATTTCTGATTCACGCTATCGCACGTCGCCTGGCAAACATGGAGTGAGTTACAGAAATGCTCTGACTCTGGACTTGGACATCTAAATAGCATCTGTTCCTTTACGGGCAGTTTTGAAGCACTGTTAAGAGCTGTTGGTCCCCTTCGTTCAATTAATTTGTGTCGTGTTCCCCCCCCTGCTATTTTTTTGTCCCTTTAACAGTCATACAAAGAAATTGTCAACTCTCATCCAAATCACCCGGTGAACTGGCACAAAAACTACGCCATCGCCTGCGAGAGGATGTTGCGTCTCCATCGGGTGGATGTGGATCCTGAAGCGTTGCTTTCCGAAACTGTGAAACATTTCCTTCTGTACACTGAGAAAGCGGAGGACGATCCCCAGCGGCCGGATATTCTGCAGGCTGTGAAGCACCTGAAGAAAGAGCTGCAGGGGCTGAGGAAAATGAAAGAAGATCTGAGGCGGGGAGCTGGGTAGCGCCTGTTCCTCCACCCGCCTGCTGGCGTGCTGAAGTTTTGAAGTCGGGACTTAATATCTGAATTCGTCCTTGACAACGTGAGAATGGTTTTAAAAGGCGACAGAGATGGCAGCGGAGAGGAAATCAAGTGTGATTGCCTCCGCAGGAACATACTGTTGTTTGGTCTTCGATTGCTGTTGCCAAATGAACTGTGTGTGTTGGGTTTGGGGTTTTTTTTGGGGGGGGAGGGGAGGAAGCTCATCACTAAATAAAATGCTGGGTTTCAAAAAGGGAGAGTTTTCTTTTAAAAGAAACCTGTGAATCTGTTGTACTGTGAAGATCTTTGAATTTTTTTTATGAATGCAGCAACCTTTATAGATGCAAAAAATGTATTTAGCCTTTAAATGTTTCTTCTGTTACTGAGCCAAGAGGTTTTCTACAGCCATTTTTCTTCAGCTGTGCTGTGTCTCTGAGTTTTTATGGTCACGGGGCAGCATGGTTGGGTAGCTTTCCGTCAGGATAAGCACGTGGGACGGTGCCCTTTGCAGGAGCGTAATTCTTTGCTGTTCCTTGGCTGTGCCTGTTCTGCAGACACGATGTCCTCCTGGCGTGGCATGGTGGGTAGAGACCAACCCAGCTCTTTCTGCCTCCCTTGCTTTGCTGGGACGATTATTTTCATTACATTGGGATTTTATGCTGGGATAGGCTTTATTGCACTAGTTTTCCGATAGTGAGCAAGCAACTTGTGTATTTTCCCTTGCAGAACATCGTGCCTGTAGGCAGCAGCGTGGCATCTCCTGGGCTGCCTCCACCTGGGACAGAGGGACCGTGGTGGTGATGTCCGAAAAGTGGATTCATGCCCGGCATGCAATTAACCAATCTCACACGGTCAGGAGAGATACTGTATTTATTCAGGCCTGGGTGCTAGGTGGAATTTCCACAAATCAAGCCTGCCTTATGCCGGTTTCCTCGTCATATTTATACACAAAGGTTACAAGGTATCCCACTCCCAGTTACAATGATTGGTTAGTAATTTGCATATGGTTATAATATCTGCTGTGTTAGTCTCTTCAATCACTGCGCTTGCATGGGAGAAGGGTCTTCACCTGGGCAAGGGTCTTCTTGACCTGTGGGTGTGTTTTTTTAGTATTATAATGAAGGCAGTTCACTTCAGGACACCTTAAAAGTAAGTTTTGTTGCCAAGTTGGCCAGCTAGGTACCTATCTTGCCAGGTTGTCAAATAACTCATCCTGTATACAATAAACCCCAGGTATTCTCTGGTTATGGTCTAGAGAGTAAGGACTTCAAACGCAGCGTCCTGTTCATTATTATTAGTTGATTAAGGCTAACATGGTCCAGAGAATAAGGACTTCAAGCAACACAGCGTCCCATACATCACTGGTTAATAAAGGCTAACTTCTTAAATCAAGATACCCCACATCAGTGAGACCCTGCATGGGGACGTGAGAGCAGCTCCCCTGGGACACTGCTGTCCCCGTGGCTCATGGCATCTGTTCTGTGGCCTCTTTCCACGCGAGCCCATAACGCTCGTCTGCTCTGCCACATCCTCGCGGGTACTGGGGATACCAGAACTGCAATTTCAGAGATCTCAGGGGCTTTCACCAAAAGAATAGTGTGAATCCATCCTGTTTTTCAATCTACCCCAAAGGCCAAGCAACTCAGTTAACAAGAGCTCAGCTATGTGTTTTCAAAAAAGAACAACATAAAATAGCATGTGTTTCAAAATGTTGTCAATTGACACGTCCTTCAAAGGCTTAAAACAGACTGTTGTGGTTTGAGCCGGATTGGCCAATGAAAACGAATGACAGATGCTCTCCTCCACCTCCCTCTTCCAGGGGAGGAGAGAGAGAGAGAGAAAGACTTACGAGTTTAGAAGGAATTAAACTACTTTAATGAAATATTAATAATAAAATAAAAAGAAAATAATGAAATATATACAATATCTACAAAACCATATCGAGCTCCCAGGATGACGATCACATCACCAGCAGGCACTGGGAAAGTCCCAGACTGGACTCAGCGATGGTCGGGAACTGGATTCCAGATCTGGATTCAGGATCAGGATCAAAGGCAGACAGAGTCCTCCTCGGATACCAGCCATTGAAGAAAGAGAGCTGACCCTTTGATCCCTCAGCTTTATACTGAGCATGATGCAGATGGGATGGAATACCCTGTTGGTCAGTTTTGGGTCACCTGTCCTGTCCGCTCCTCCCTGCAGGTGTGACCCCTCTACGCTTTTCCACTTCCCACCCTCCAACAGGGCAAATACCAAAGTTGGCCGCCCTTGGCTGTTAGAGCAATAAGGATCAGCGAGAGCCTCTCTGCATCCCATCCCTCGGCATCAACTATAAACATGGGTCTGATCACTCTGGGAGCCAACGGTTTCTGCACAACATGCTGTTAAAGGAGGCCTGGCTAAGAAGTAAAGTTAGTGAACAAAATTGGTCCTGTTTTACCTCAAACCAGGACACAGACCTAAAACTCTGGTATTGTTAGCGGAAAGTTGTGTTTGTCAAAATTTTCTGACTTTGTTCTGTGGTTCTGTGAGATCTCAGCCCAGTGGTTTTACAGGAGAGAGATTGGTGCCAGGCCAGGGTTTCATTTGGACTAGTAAAATTGTCAGAGAAGAAAGAAGTACCTTCTGTAAAGATCATGTTATCAAGTGGCACCTCTGGAAGCTTCCCAGTGGCTTGGAGGAGCAGAGCAGGGTGCGTGCCGGAGCGAGGGCTGTCGCATGTGGATGTTCTGTCGCTCTGTGGCTTCAGGTGCATGCAGGTGCCGATTTAGGCTTGCGTGGCTACTAATCCTAATGGATCCCTTTAAAAGTTGAGAATACTTTGTTGTTGTGCTCTCCAAGCACTGAATTTTCCCAGGTTGACGTTCATTGAATGCTGGCTGTATAAAAACCAAGCTGCCGACTAGGAATCTCTAACTCCGGTTGCAAAATAACATCCTTTATTTTCCTCCCTCTCATCCCAATGTATTTGTATAGTATGATTCCCGTAGCGCTTCCCCCGTTAACGTCTATAAACAATTCCCTTACAAACAGAGTTACATAGAGCAGATAAGAAATGAGCAATAAAAAGAAAGAAAACTACGGCTTCTGGGTTGCAAAGCCACAAAGCAGAGGGGAGAGAAGGAAGAGGAGCAGTTCAGGGGTGTCGTTTTAACTCTTTGTGTTGTAATTGACTACATTTCAGGTCGACCGTGCCTCGCTTCAATCTATTCCTTTTTCTCAGTCCCCACAGAAGTGTTTGTACAGAATGGGGGAATATCATACATTCCTCCGTGCAGCTTTCTCAGGGCTGGCTTTCTTCTCCCTTCTCAAATTCAGTCCTTCAGCCTCGTAGAAAAGCATTAGGAATCCAATTTTTGAATGCTTTTGTTACCTGCATTATTGAAAATCCATTCAAGCAAATATACTGAGCTGAGGGTTTTCTTTATCTTGATTAGATGCCCCTCCTTAGCTGCATAGTCTTGAAATAATTGGAAGCTTTTGTGGATTCCACTATCTACTCGGGAGAAAAGAGGAGCTGGACAAAGGTATCCCAGGCTGCAGCCCGCGTCGAGTAACGTATCATCGTATATTGTAATAACCAGCGATGCAAACTCCAAGGAGGACTTTCCCACCGGCAGAAGCCTTCCCAGGTGTGAAGAGCAGTGAAAAAGCGATGCTTTTTCAGGGAGCAAAGCAGGACTGGTTGCAACCGTGCTGTTCACGCACGCCATGTCCCTATGAATGGCATGATAGAGGTGTCCGTGCTGGGTGTTCAGCTCCAAGATACCGGCAACAGCCGACCACGAAGGGGAAAACATTTAACAGAGACGGAAGATACAAAATTCCTCCCCCTGAATTTGTTCAAATGAGATTTGCTGGTGCTTGTAAGCGAAGCAGTTGCACGGATGTTTCTGAGCCTGTTCGCTAAAAGGCTGGCTGAGGGATGCTGGCAGAAGTTTCGTTTTTATCAGCTCCTCTTAGGTGGCACCCTTAAGTTTATCAAACAAGCAAAGCTGATTTGCTCTTCGTTAGTCTCAGTTGCATGAATCAGTTGCCAAGTAAACAGGATTTTGCATTTTCCTAATTACTTTCATATTTGTGTTTTACCTTTATTTGTTCTCTTGCAAAACTGGTCCTAATAATTAGTCAGGCTCCTGCTGCCTAGACCTTAAAAAAAATAATAAAAGGGGGGAGAAAAAAGACTTCTGAGGGTTTTTTCTCCCTTATAAATTCATTTTTGTTACAAGCATCTTTTATACATATTACTAAAGGGAGCGCACTAAGAAATGCAAATAATAGTTCTTTATTTTATTATGACAGTTAATTAATAGCAACCTGTTTTAATGAATAAAGTCACTCAGAGTCCTTCAGCACTTCCTAAGTAGAGGCCAGAATCTGTAGGGATTCTTTTTTCCCCCCCATTGTATAGCTCCGAGACTCCGCGTACTATATAGGGCCTGTATAGAAATGCTCGCTAATGAAGAGGGAGGGCGAGGAACTTGTCTGCATTCAAAGATCACTGGTGAGTCATTCAGCGAGAAAAGGCCCCTTGCTAGGAATAGTCACAGTTCCGCGGCATTGTGCTAGCAAAAGGGTTTGATCAAAGGTCTCCTGCCGAGCTTGCATGGTTTCCTTTCATACGACGACCATAATTAAAACCACTAATTCTCTTTTAAAATGCTGCAGGATGCCATGTAGGCATCTGTCTGGAGTGTCCTTTGTGCTGTCGGGAGCTGTTAAGGACCAGCGCCGAGGGCTTTTCAGCGACATGCCAGTCAGGAAGGTGATTCGACATAAGGGTGCCTCTGAAGGCTTGACAGGGCCTTGACTACACAATTCCAGCTGAATTTGCCCCTTGTCAGCTGCCAGTAAATAAATCTCAAAGAGAAGAGGGGGGAGAAAAGCTGAAGTTTCATTACCTGATCCCCAGGGCTTTGTTGGTTTTGGCATCGCCCAGGGGGAAGCCCTCACCCCTCAGGGCCGGGGAGCTGGAGATGGCCATTGGAGACCCCGGCGCCCGGGCCGTTTGAAGAACGTCAATACTTGTAACAGTTCAGCTGTTAGGAAGACAAATAAATGGAAGAGCCCATTAATCCCCTTTGGGTACTCGGTGCCTTTTGCCCTTTTATCGCAGCCTTATTAGGTTCCTACTCATCTTGAACCAGGAGGGATGAATTGAAGTTGTTGAGCGCTAATTGGCAAAGACTTTTCATCGCGGGCCAAGAACTTTCACTGACTTGAAAGTAACTTCGCCACGGGGAGGTTCGGCAAATTCTTGCCTTGCCATTAAAACAAAACCTCAAAATCCCGTTGGGATGCAATGTGGTGTTTAAAAAAAAATTAGAAAAAAAAAAATTAAAAAAAGGCAACTGCTGAATTGTTGGGCTTGTCTTTCATGAGGATATTGGCAACTTATATTTGCTCTTTCAAAGAGAGTCACGGAGCCAGATGTGGCACAGGACGATCCATCCTGAAATGCAGTTGAAATCCACGTGTCTTCCATGTGTACACATGCATTACCAAAACCTGCTCGCGGGCCAGGCTTCCCAAAAGCAGCCTGGGAGGTGATCTGTAAGGTGGCACCATCATTTGTGACAGGTTGCAACTGCTCAAGGGCCGAGCAGAGCAGTGCTGAGGTTTCCGTATGCCCGGGACAATTCTGACTGCCCTTGAGTCATCCCTAGGTTTGGTGGAAATCTTTCAACGTGGAGCCATTTGGATGTTCTCATGTGAATTTTAATGTTGATTTTGGTAAATGCTGCATTAATTTGAACATACTTATTGCCCTCTCCCCCCATGTCCCCCATATTTTAAATAAAGAATAAAACTCTTGCCAGGTCGTGAAAGCATCTTATACATGGTAAGTGACAATGTGATGGGCCACCTCAGCCTGGAAGACATTGAGCTGGGGATTTTAGAGCACAAGATCCTATTGATGTGTTCCCCAGGCTCTGCATTTGGGAGAATCATGAGCCAAGGTACCCACATTAAGGATGGCATTTCCCACTGGGACGCCAATGCCCGGCAAAGCCCACCCATACCAGAGCCCTCACCATCTTTCCAGGGACTTCCAGGACTGGGAGCTTGGCACGGTGCTACGCGAGCAAACAGGCGGCTAGAGCTCCTGCACCGCTTGTGGTAGGAAATGAAGACATCATTGTCAGTACCCTCTGAAAGGCTGTTTGGTTGGATCTACCCAACAAAGCCGGAGCAAGCATTCATGGCGTTGCTTCAAAGCCAGGAAGGACCACTCAGCGAGGATGGAGGGCACTGGTGGCACCACATCCTCCACGTGTTGTCCCTTCTATGGGAGCATTTGAATACTTTTGGGTATTTTAGAGTTGTAACACATCGCTGTTGGTCAGGTACAGCAGTAGTTTGCTGAACTTTGGGGAAAAAACACTTAAGAGGAGCATGGTTTTGCAGGCCACTTAAAAAAATGGCATCTGAAGAACTCCGCTGCTCATAGAGCCTCCCCAGGGAGGATCTGCTGCCTGTCTCAGGCCAGAAGGAGGACTTGCGTGCCCAAATTGTTGTCATTTTTTTTCCTAAAATTTATTATTTCTCCCTCGCTGCCTCTTGACACTCTTGTTATATTCAAACTTGACATTTCAATAGAGGCTTTTTTGAAACAGAGTGAAAACAAGGAATGAGTACAAATTGGAATAACTTTATTCCGATGAGCTGGGGGGATTTGTGCCGGTGGAGGGCTGGTTGGAAATGGTGCTCTGTGATTGACAGGCTCCCTCCATCCAGCAATCCTGCACAGCCTGCTTCTAACAAATCTGAGATTTTGCCTTTTGTCAGATTGAGCAAACCCAATGCAAACATACTGGTTATCAGTGAATTTTATTAGTAAATCCTTGTTGGTCAAACTACAGCAAAAGTGGGTTTTGCTGGTGAGTGAGGAAGAGGCACAATGGCCTCAAGGAAGATGAAGGTCATCCTGGATGCTTGGTGTACACGAGCATTGTCATTGCTGGTTAAGAAACCAGGGGGATAAGATACTTCTTGAGAGAAGTTCTCTGTAGGTGATTATTTCCTGCCAACATCTGGGAAAGAAAAAGTAAGAATTTGCTATTGGATTGTAAGCTGTGGTTTGGCATTGAGAAAACTGGATTTTTTTTTTAAAATCCACAATCATCATTTTGATCCTTAAACTTAATTGAACTAAGTCAATTAGACCATGCCAGTCTTGTGTTTGATCGAAGACTGCGGTTTGGTTTTGCTAGAAGGTAAGAGTGAACCATGCGTAATTCTGACTAGATATGAAGGAGGATTTTTCTCTCTTTCTCTCCCAAGAGGGAGGTCGGAGCCTCCTTTGGCACGGTGTATCACACTGCCTCAAAACGCTAAGATATTTTTTGCACAACTTATGCTGACATTTGGTCAATACACTCTGCTCATCCATCGCATCGACTCTCCTCCAAACCTCCTGAGTCCTATTTTCCATCACATAAAAATTAGAGTCGATGACATGACATATGGAGGACTCAGCTTCTTCGCTTGCTGTTTTATTTAGGACCATTTGGGTGTCACCTTCAAATAAACAATTACAGAAAACATGAGAAACGTGGGCAACATGGGCCAGGTGTTTTGTCCTCTATTTCTGAAGGCAGTGTCCTATCGAGGTCCTCAGCACATGGGTGACCTCAAATATCATTGAAAATATTGGGGTTTATTGTGTTTTTAAATTCATTGACATCATTTATAACATTTTAATTCTTCTTGTTGTCCCTGGTGTTAAAAGCGACTAGTTTTAAGAAACCTCGGTGACCCCTAAATACCCTTTTTTTCTCCCAACCGGGATCTAGCTTTTTACCATTTCCTTAATGTTTGCAGCTAGAAATACAGCTTAAGTGGCATTATGCTAAGTAATTATTCTTACAGGATGTGAAATGAAACAAATTTTGCACAGCATGAAATTATTCCTGCCACGTATGGCGTTCGGTGGCAGATTTTTTCGTTTGGACCGTAAACAAGGCTCGGTGGCAACGAAACAACACGGAGCGGAGGAGGGGGGAGCGGGGAGGAAAACACTACCAAAGGTAAGTCCTTGTAGCAAAAATATTTTTGGCTGGATCAAATATTAAACCTGCTACTACAAATTTCACGCTTTGCATTCCTAAAGCAGATGCCAAGTGATGATGCCAAAAATTAATTGGAAATAATATTGCTTGCTTTGTGTGCTCTATCCAGCAGAGGGCACAACGGATAAATGATGTGTGCGTTGCCGAATTCACCGCCGCTGATAAGGCTGTTTGTAATTATTTCTGTAAAAATATGTAGCAACATGCTTGTGTGCCTATTTACATTTGGGGATATGGTCTGGAATGGAGGGTTTAGATTTATAACTATTCCTCCCCCCCATCAATACATAGGAGACTTTCACGTTTTGCCCGCTTTATGTTTTGTTAAATTGCTGGGTTTGCTCGTTAAAGTACAGTGAACTGGTTCAGTGTTTGGGTGATATCTTGAATTAAAAATTCAAACCTTGACTGCTAACAGGCAGGTGATGCGTCTTGTAGTATCGCGTTCTTCCAGCAGTATTTTAGCATGGGTTTCTGTGGGTCAATAAAAATGTCGTTACAGAGTGAAAAAAAAATAAAGTAGAAGATAATTATAAAGAGGAGAATATTGTCCCTTTTATTTATGGAAAAATATGAGTTGCTTGTTTATATATAACAAAATCGTAGTTGGGAAGAGAAAGTTTCACATTAGTTTCACATACTATAGCATAAAGAATCTATGATTGCATTAGGCAGGAGATAAATGGGGAAAAGAGGTGAGAGAAGTATAAACCAACAAAAATTTTTAAAAATCCGCTATCATTTGTACTCAATAAATTATGCAATTAGCAAAACGGACGAGGATGTTGGGGCACAGCATTGCTTTCGCTAGTGTAAAATGGGTAGATACTCTTCTTAAGTACAGACCTTTGTGTTCAGCAAACACATCAACCAGGAACAAGCATAACCCTTAAATCATCTGTCTGATTAGGGAAGAATTTTTTTCATAAATGATACAGATCAGAAAAAAAATGTTAACATGTGCTTCCCACCCAAACCTCGTTCAGAAATCCCGGTACTTCAAATTATTCCCACTGCTTCCAGCCCCCTTTGCACCAGTACAGATGAAGTGGGCAGGAAGGGAAGGAGAGGGAAACGTGTGCTAGAACAAATGCAACAGCGCTGTCTTTCTCAAACGACTGAAAAATATATTTCACGCTGCTGCCTTCCAGTTTCACAACATATAAATTGAGGCTGCCTTGGAACAAGTCAACATTTGATGCAAACAACCTCAGAGCTCAATCTGTGCAAGAGGAAAAACAAAAAAAAGTCTGCTTTCAGGTTCTTGTCTCTCCCTATCGTGTTTCGGGGTTATTGTTTAAATCAACACTCCAACTGTGTAGATTTTAGCTAGAGGTTTGGGGTTTTTTTGCTTGCTTGTTTGTTTTGGAGAGGAGGGGGTTGTAATTTCCCAACGTATGGGAGATAAATGAGATGTTTAAAGCGCCTCAGTGGAGTGGCATAAAAGCTGGGAAATCAGAGAGATTGTAAATCTATGTTTGTTTTAGAAATAAAATAAAATAAATCAAGCAAGAGCAGGTTAGAGCTGCTAATACTGAGCTGATTAAGAGCAGCAGTTACATAAAAAGCAGCTAGAGTCCATATTGTAAGTAAGTATTACTGCAGCCATGAGAAATGCAGCTCCAAAGCTTTTAAGGGCTGGTGTGGCTTTTTTTTTTTTTTCCCCTCTGTGAATTAAGTGCTGATGAAAGGTACGGGATTGACAGCTTTGCCAACTCAGTGCTGCTGTTTAATCACATAACCCGTGGTAGTGCCTACAAGACCTGCAGGAGCAAGTTGTCCTGCACCTCTGTTGAGTCTGTTTTTAGGGACAGAGATCCCCAAGTCCCCCACGCCAGGCTGGTAGTGTCCGAGATCTACTTGGAGATCTCTACAAGGAGAAAGCAGCCAAGAACCCTTGCAATCCCAAGCCATTGTGCAATCATTGTTGGGTTGGCAAGGTTGTCCCTCAGACCCCAAATACCTCCCATGCCTTCTGCCAAGCTTGAGACTGGTCAGAAGTGGAAACCCCCTGCTCTAATGAGCCAGGAAAGTAATGGGTGCTGCTATTCTGTTGTGACCAACCCAAGATCCCCAAAATTGGAGCTGCAGGGTCCAAGGAGGAGGAAAGGCTACTCTTGCCCTTCTCTTTGGTGGAGGTTCATCCAATATGTTGGACGTTTGCAGCACTGCCTTCCCTGTAAGCCCACTGCCAGGTAGTTCCTTTTCCCCTTAGAGGGTGTAAAAGCCGTGGAGATTGGCTGAACCCATTACAAGGAGGTTTTGTGTCCACTTCCCTTGGGAAGAAGAGGCTGTTTGCCCTCCACAAGCTCATGGCACCAGGGCCCTTGCTCTGGCAAAGTGCTCTCATTAGCCTGTCTGCATCCTCCATGGGAGACCTTGCTCTGCAGCTCCTCCTCCAGCATCAACCAAGGTGAATGTCCTGGTGTCCGGGGCTCTCCATCTCCCACCAAAGGATCCAGGTCAGGTTGATGATAGTGGGTATTTCTACCACTCACATGGCAAATGGCATGGAGGAATTCCTACTGAGAATTCTGAAAATTATTTGGTTCAGAGGGCAGTCAGTTTAGATTAGCCTTGGTCATTTTTTCTGTTGAAACATTTCCTTGTGATGCTCCATTCAGCCAGCAGTGAAATGGCTTGCCTCAATTGGAGGATTATTTGAGCCTTTTGGTTTCACAGCCTTCTTCCTTATAGGTCCCTTTCAAAATGGAAACTGTCCGTGTTCAAAATGTGAAGTCATACATTTTGTTTTAAAAATAATCCACCCCTGAATTTTCAGACCTAAATTCTGAAAATATAAAATCATAATAATTACATTTGCTTGCTTTTCTTTTTTCTTTTTTCTTTTTTTTTTCCACATTTCTAATGCTTTTCTTGTGGTTGAAATGTCCTCAAATCAACCTGAATACAGCAATGGTTTTGGTGTCTCAGGACTATTTTTGATTTGGCTAGTGCCTATTCAAAATATCCTATGTACCTTTACCTACCCCTGCGAAGAAGATTTGAGGTCCTTGTGAGGGCTCGTAGATGTATTTCCCAGTCCTTTATTACTAGAGCAGAGAAATACAAAAATATAGGAAGAATAAAAATTAGTCTACTTGCCTTGTGGTCTTCTTCAGGATCACGAGCATCATGCTGGGAGATGAAGAAGATGAGGATTTTGCTAACATGGTTTGTCTCTGAGCTGTCATTGCTGCCCACACTCCCCAAAACTGCCTTACTGCTCCTGTCTGCCGGGACCCCTCAGTGTCACTGCTCTCACGCTTCTGCCCTGACCCTGAGGTACAGGATGGAAACCCTTCCATGGTTTCCAGTCATGTCCATCTCAGGTTGGAAGGTGACTCTGGAAGGTCAGCACATCCCTGCAATAGTAAGTTCACACCTCCTCAGGTTTCCCTTGAATTTGCTACAATTGCCTCTGTTTCCTCAGTTTTACTGATGTCGCATGGAAAATGGGACATATCCTGAGTGGATCTCCAGGGTGGGAGCAGTGGGGCATGAAGGCACCTCTCCAAATCCCCCTCGCAGGATTCCCTTTGCAACTCAACCTTCTTTTTCCCCAGCAGCCTAGGGAAGCCTCTCCTGGAAGGGGACCAGGCTGCATCCCAGCTGGCACAGCACCAGGTGATCCATCCCATCCCAAGGCTGCGATCCTGGCGAGATCGAGGGGGCATCGTGAGGTTGGGGGGCCTCTTCTCTTGGTCAGCGCCGGAGGGAGCCCAGGTTGCCAGCTCAGACGCGGGCATCTGCAGTGTAGGAAATCCTACACAAGGTGGCAAACCCTTCTGCAGCTGCAATTTGCATTTTCTGACCACAAGCAAATAAGTCTGTAGCTCTCTTGGCGTACAAGGTTGTGAGAACCCAGGCCTTACACAGACACGTGTATAAGCTAAATATTGAAATATGACTGAAACAACATTTTAGAGCTCAGGCCTGCTGGTATATTCCACTCAAAGCAAACGTGCATCAATTGGCAGCTGCCTAGAAGAAAACGTATGAATAGAGACAGCAGGAATAAGTTGCAATGGACCAACTGAGCTGTTTTTAAGAGAAAATAAGCGCAATTGCTGATTTCTTCGGCTTTATTCTCAACTGCTCTGTGCCATGGCAAAGCCTCGTACTAACTTTGCATGGGCTTAGCTGCTATGCAAGGCAAAAAAAAAGAATCTTCCTCTCTGTTATTTTGTTTTAGTGGCACCTTCTGCTGGGCAAGATGGTGCCCAAGAGTAGAAGAAAGAGGAGGGTGCACTGCGAGAAGCAGCCAGAGCGGAGACTGAGCGGCAGGGAGCGATACACAGAGTATCCAGGGAGGAGAAGTCTCAGCTAATGCATGAGAAAACTAAGTGATCTGTGGTCAGTGATGAGGCAAAGGCAATTTTTGTGAGTCCCTCCTGTCTCACACGACTGCCTCCGGGTCCCTCTGAGGAAGGTTTGGTGTGCCAAGAGCTGCCCAGGGTTACGATGAAGGTGTGCGCTGAGCAGGCAGCCGCACAACCCGGCTCAGAGTACCTGGGAGAAGTGAGTGGCACGTCCTGATTCATCCTGGTGGCCGAAAAACAGAGGAGAAACTCAGGAGTGGGTGCATAAATGCTCCTCTGGAGCTCAGGTTTCACCAGGTGCAGGAAATATTTTCCAAAATCGCATGTTGCTTTCCATTGAGGTGTGTTGCCGCAGCATTAGCCTGGAGGAAGTTCATCAGCTATCCCTGCAGATGCGAAGGGATGCCCAAGGATGCAGGGGTGGAGCAGAACTTCGTGCCTGTGAGCGGTACCCATGCAGTGGGTGTCACCCATGGTCGACACAAGGATAAGCCTTATCAGGACTTACACTAGGAGGTCTGTCTTTGCCTTCGTGCCAGTGGGCATCTTGCCCACGCGTTGCTCATGCAGCCACCTGTGCAGCATGCTCCCATGGCTGGTCTCACTTGCTGCAGGCAGTGCTCCTGGTCAGTCTCCCTGGCCTCTTCGGTGTTTGTACGTTTCTGAGTTGACATCGCCACAGATGTCAGAGGGAACGTGGAGCCAAAACATAGAGGGGATGGTCTTAAATGCTACAGCACATGTCAAGGTGTCTCTAAAGCACTAATTGCTGGAAGCTGAGGGACATGGCTGGGGCAGACTGCTCTGTGTTTCTTTCCTCACCTCATTGCTGAGGGGTTGGAGGTGGGACAACACACTAGCTCTGGACACAAGACCTGGTGCAGTACAGACCTGACCCTGATCTTACAGCTGGTGTTACCTTTTTTTGGTCTAGGTCTGCCTCTCCCTTGTTGTTTGACCTGTGGCAGAGGAGAAATCCCCACATTTCCCCCAAGCAGATCAGGGGACAATGAGGTTGTGTCTCCCACGAGGGCCAACCACTGCATCCCTTTTCCCTTCAATTTCAAATGGGACTGGACGAGATTGGAAGAGCCCTAAGCACATCCATGTCTCTCAAACCTTTTTGGCCAAATCTGAGCCAACTTGGCCATGTGCACTGGAAACCTTGGAGCAAGGGGCCGCCTGTTATCCTTACTTTGACACGACCTACGGTCCACGGGATGAGAGGAAGGGCTGGAAATGGGCAGAAAGCACGCACCAGCACTGCACGCTGTTCTTCCGCTCCTGCTTTTAAGTCCCTGACATATAATCTTGGTCCTGATTTGGTCTCCACCTCATCTGGCTTGTGTAAGCTGCTTCCCGTGACCTTTCCTCGGCAAAGGGAAGAAGGGGGAGGGATGGGGGGCATGTTAATAGAGCCAGACCCTCCTGCCAGCGGGCAGAGGGTGCTCTTGCCTAGCAGATCCCGCTCCCTCCGGGTAGCCAAGGCTGTTCCCCTATAAACCAGCCCTTCCCACACGCTCGGGCCAAGGGATGCCGGAGCATCCCCGCTGGCCCAGCACGCCGGTGACGGATCTGCTTCATTAATATTCCTGCTCTGGTGGGTGGGTGGAGGGAGCACCGCGTCTAACCTACTTTATTCAAACAGAAAATGTGTGTGGTGGAGTGAGAGGGAGATACAGGCTCTGCCATAATTCCAGATTTAATTGGAAATTTAGTAAATCTGCTAAAATATTTAGTGGTTTCAATTTTTTCCCCTCTTCTGTAAGAAACAAAGGATCATGGTTTATCATGTGTCTTTCAACAACTTTAATTTCATTTGTAGATTAAGGATGGAAGTAGCATTTCCACTCGATTGCATACTGGGCATTAAGAAGACAAAAACGTTCATTGTTTGCCCGAAGTCGGAGGGGTTTTTTGCAGACATTAAGCTGTAGGTGGCATTCTTTATACCTGACATCAGGACGCTTTTGTCAGCCGTTCAGTTGACAGGATTTTTTGCTGAGCCGTCGGAGGTGTGTGAAGCAGTGAAAACAACCAAACCATTTCTGCCAGGTGATGGGGACCCATGGAGAAATGGGACAGTCTCATCCCAACCCACCAGGCAGCGGCTGCTTGCAAAATTGGTAATTCACAGCCGTTTTTTGAGAGACCATCTGAGGGAATTAAAGAGCAAAGATTTGGTGACCTTTCCCACAACATACTCAAAAGCAACCCTTGCCCACGAAGTGGTCAATGGGACAAGTTTTTTTCCCAAACCCATTAATATCTTATGAGTTTTTGGATGCCAAAGGGTTTCCATGCTCACTTCTGCCTCCTTTGGTGGTGGTATTGGAGCCAGAGGTGAGGTTGGAGAGTGGGATCCTGGGCTCAGACCCTGGATGGGGCACCCCTAGAGAGCCACCAGCACCAGACCCCGTTTCAGCATGATGTTTTGTACCCATGTGGGTCAGGGAGTGACTATGCAGATAACAGAAGTTGCACTTCCATGTATGATTATACACATAAGCTCCTGTTCTGGCCTTAAATGTCCACCATGCATGGGAAGTAGTCTCCCACCCAACAGCCTGGAAGAGTTTTTTGGGCTTTCTTGCAAGTTTTGCTGTTTTTTTTCCCAGCACCAGCCAAATTGCTCCCATGAAAGTTAGTGGGAGTTTGGCCCTTGGCTGAGATCGGAGCAGGGCTGGACAGGGTGTCTGTGCAAATCCTATCATCTCCTTGGTTTTTTTAGTATTTTTAAAAATAACCCTTTGTTTGTATTTTCTCTCAAAAACTCAGCCCAGCCTCTTCTGAAGCCATCTTTCTGTAATTCTCTTAACTACTGTAATGCAAACTCACCACAAAAGCTCCTCGAGAAATCAAGGCTTTTGTGAACGCCAGGCGAAAGGAAGAAAATTGTCGCCTAACCTCATTTTCAGGGGAGCAAAGGACAATCTCTGGAGACACAGGGTTTTTTATCTGTGGCAGTTAAATCAGATTTATTAACATGCCACGTTATGAAGGTGGGAAGTAACATTTGTTTTCCTGGGTCTTTAGGGAATTTATCCTGTCATCATTAAACTGGATTTTAAACCACCATTTAATGTTTTGTTATTTTTCCAGGGTGTTTTTTTAGCATCCAGTGTTAATCCTGCAATTGGAAACCACAGTGGATAAAAGTACTGTGTAACTTGCTTCCAGAACAAATAAGGTACAGCAGCTAATTTTAGTTTTAGGTTTCAAGGAGGGGGAGAGGAAGGGGGTAAGGCAAGCACCTTCCCTTTATACTGTGAGACAGCCTTCAAGTGCAAAAGCAAAATTCCCAAGCTGAGATCTAGTGAATGTAGAAAAGGTTCATTTTCAAAATTGCAACAGCCTGTACTTAGGTGATATTAGGAGACACCATGACAGTAAAGTAGTTTTATGCATAGCGGCTTAGCTAACATTTTGAGAACTAGTTTAGTGAAGCTATCAGGTTTAAAAATACCAAGCCACAAAGTTTTAATGAAACTATGCTTGGATCAAAGTACCATAAAGAGCATCCAAGAACTGCTTAAAAGATCCTTGAGTGGAAATTAGAATGGATCTTCAGGATTTATTCTGTAAAGCCTGTCTATTTTGACCTTTTTTCAGTCTCATATTAAGGCTGCTGAAAGTGTGTTTTGTTTGGCTAATGCTGGGGACTTGCTGCAGCTATTAGGTCTGTTAAACTGAGGCTGCCACTAAAGTTTTAGTATGCATTAATTGACTGATAAGGACTTGGGAATCAAATGGCTGAAGGAAAGGGCTATCATAGATTTTTTTTTTTTTCCTTTGCTTTATTTCTCTTTGCACTTCATTTACATCCTGAGCCCTATTGGTGATCCAGATTTGAATAAAGCCACAGCTTAAGCAGCGATTAGATCTCAATAGCTTGGATTTTCAATGAAATTGTGGCATCGTTTTTTACCATGCGTATTCAGTAAGAGGTGTGAAAATTGACACCTGGTGCAACTTTATCTTTTAAAACACTGCTTCATTTTATGCGTATACGTACATAAGTGCACAAAACATTTGCAGACGTGCATAGATATATGTATATATAAAATCCTCCTGAAATTAGGGTATTAGTTGATAGGCCTTTGACTCTGTCAATGTCAGGGGTTAGTGGGAAACAAAGATGAGGCTAAGCAAAGCTTTGCAAGAATGGAAAGAGATAAGACGACCTCCCCCTTCTTCAGGTTAATTTTTTAAGCATGTCATCCAAACGTTCAAAGCAATGATCCTGTAAACGCTATTAGAAGAAGAAAGCCATCAAGAATATATAATGCAGCAAGGGGTTTTTTTCATTCTGATGTTATTATCATTACTGTTATTATTATTATTTGGAAGCAATATGTTTAAAGTTCACCTGCTAATCCTTAAGCTGTTGATATGACAATGTCAAAAATGATGGGATTAGGTGATTCTCATTATTGTTATGTATTGTTCTTCACTGGCATTCCATATTAATATTTATAAATGCCAGGAAATGTAGTCTTTTTATAGATATGAGAGCTCCCAAACTCCATTTTTATTTTCTTTTTAACAAATAATCGTCATATCCAATATAGATGATTACATTTTAGAACAAAAATTACTTCCCAAGCAATCCTCTTTATGCTGATTGTAGTTTTTTTAAACTTATTTTCTGTAAGCAAGACAACAACCTGTAGATGTGATTTTTCTTTACCAGCATTCACAACAATCCTTCTTCAAATTCAAATAAATACTGATTGCAATGAGTGTGGTCAAACTGACACAAACACTGAAATGGGTTTGAAATTCCATCAAAGGGTACTTCAAGCAGCAGTGAAATAAAGCCAATGGCTAGGAAGGAATTTGGTAATTTCTCATCATCTTCTTAATTTGAAGCCCTTCATTTCTTGGGGTCCTGGTTTTCTCCTATGTGAATTGTCCCAAGGTTGAAGCCCCAAGGACCAGCTCCCTCCCACTGCGTAGTTTGGTTAATTGACCATTGGTACATCTGTCACAGAGGAGGATGGTACTTAGGGTGGCCTTCTAGGTTTTGGAAAGCCCATCTTGATTTCTATACTCTATCCCAAATTCCTCTCCAACCTTGGGAACTCATCTGGGGGCACCATGGTTAGCATCCACCTCAGGAAACTAATTATCCTATGACTGCTGTTAGTCAAAGGACAGTGAGGAAAGGGACTGTCGGGTGGGAGAAATACAGGTCCTGATGGCAGGTTCCCACCTCGAGTCCCCTAGTCCCAGGGATGCCTCGCTCCTAAGCCACCGAGGGGTGCACAGCACTGCTCTGCCTGCCTATGTGCTGCCCTAGCTACACCCAGTGCTGAATGGTGCCACCGGTGGCCCAGGCCAGCAGGCTGACCCCAAAGTGCATGCAGCCTTGGTGAACAATTTTGGATAGAGCATGCTAGAGGCTTGCCCTGAGTGAGGGACATTCACTTCCCACAGTGGGTTTACATAGTTATTTTTAACCAGTGCCTTCAATACTACAACAAAAGTAGAGGAGGAAAAAAAGAAAAAAAGAAGAAACACAAATTCCTGCTGACCTGCACAGCTGGCTTATTTGGGGCTTTGTACCAAATGGAAAAAAAAAAAAATGTGTGCCCCAATCATCAGGTGAGCAACCTAGATCAAGACTGCTTGTGAAACTCATTTCCAAAACATTTGCAATAAGAGCAGCAATCACCTGGTCCAGCTTAAGAGAGGTTTCCAAAATTACCAGCACTGTGGGAAGCAGAAACATTCTGCAAAGGATGAATATCTTCAAGGGTGCGTTTGGCTGGTATAACTGTCCCAACGTCTGGAGGCTTTGTGGACATCTGTTCACCCCAGCTTCATCTCTGCAGTGAAAGACAATCATAGAATCATAGA
>VYXH01012060.1:0-71803 GCA_013397275.1 Burhinus bistriatus
CCCCCAACACTGGTGCCTTGAAAGTAGCAGGTGGAGTTGTCCCCACCACCACATCTTCTTGGCTTTATCAGCCAAAACCGCAGCTGGATTACACAACACTTCGTAAGGACCATCTGGCCAACTTTGGCCAGAGGTTTCAGCCCGTTCTCCTTAGCTGAGGGTCACCACACACCGCAGCAAGGTGCTGCAGTAGAAGGCAAGTGAGGTGGAGGCAGCTCTTCAACTGGTTCTGTGTTGGGCCAAGGAAAGTCCCCTGTACTTGGGGTGCAAACCTAGCTGCCTTTGGGACTTCTCCATGTTGTCCTGGTCCTCCCAACTACCTGAGACATCACGGCCATTCTTCATGGGATCCCACCCCCAGGAGCTGAAGAACTACAGGGCAAGATTTATCCCCCTGTGATCAGGGATAAAGCAGAGCATCTGGCAGCTTTTCCATTTATTTTGGCCATTAAGATTTTTATTAAATGCTTACGCAGTGTCAGCCATGTAAAATTTCACCGTAGCATCTGCTATTAAATCTTCATTGATATGTGGGGAGGGACAACTAAACTCCAAATGGATTTTAAAGCATTTCACTTCGCTGAGAGTGGTTTAGTGCAGTTCTAATGTATTCATCTCATATACTGAGCTATACGTCTGAGTGACAAGCTAAACAGTTTCAGAAAACAATTTTTCAGTAATTCTCACAAACAGGAAAGCCTCAGCAATTGTCCAGCTGAGAAATCTTTTTCACCTAACAAAGTGTAATGCCTCTAAAATATGTGGTGACCATCGATGCAATCTGTAGATAAACAAAAAATCTGAGTATTTCATTATTTGCACTTGTCTATACTTGGTATTAACATAACGTAGAGTGAATGAGAACAGACAGTCAATTTGTTTTATACATAAACACTATTGGAAAATATAGCTGCATTACCAACAATGCTCAGTTTATTATTCTAAATGGATTTTGTAAATTGGTCTCCTTAATATACTACCACAATTTTTATAAATTGCTCTATTAGCACAATTTATGGAAATTGTGTCATGCAGTTTGTTAGTAAATTGAGTCTGTTTTTCTCTTTTATTCCCATTCTTCCCTGCCAGTGCACAATCTAGCAGAAATATAAGGATCAGATTCTTCTCTCAGCTACACCAGATAGTTTCTGAATTACTCCACTGGACTCATTTTTAGGAAAGAGAATCTAGATCCTGATTTTCCATGCCATAAGTCCCCTGAAACAAAAAAAAAAAGATTCTTCAAAATGTTTCTGCAGCTGAGCTGAAATTAATTTACCCATTACTAACAGGATGCTCAAATATTTCTTTTTTTCTCCTAGCACAGTATTAGGCTAGACAGCAAATAAGTTTCATTTAAAATAATGTAGTTAAATTGCCCATGCAATTATTGTCATTTGGTCAAGTTTTGAGCAAATTATCAATGTTAGGGGAAAAAAAAAAAAAAGCACATCTAAGAAATTAGCAAAGTGTGTAGAAAAGGCAAAGAAAATTAACAAAAATGTGGAAATTATCCTCACTCCAGGCTGATTTCCAAAGGATCTGGTAGCAATCCCCCATCGCGCACAAACCTGACTGAAAGTCCTTTCATTTTACATTTTCATCTGTCATAAACAATATGGGCCACATTTTTTAAGACGTGAATTCCAGAGGATACAGCATAACATTGCAAACAACTTAATCCCAAAAATTTGGAAAATGTGAGGCTACATCTTCAGTGTTTTCAAAGAACAAAGGAATCCCACGGGCTCTTGAATAAGCTTAGTGCAAAACCTTTAATATTTCAAGTCTTAGGACAGTATCCTGGAATCTCCCAGGAAAAATTGCAAATCGCTTTACTGTTTGGAGGATCAGAGGAATAAGGATCATCTATAAAGTGAAAAAATATGAAAGGGAGCCGGTAGCCCCAAAGGTGGTGCGGGGAGAATGATTCTGCCTCTGCAGCCTCCGAAGGCTCACAGAGGAGGCGACAGACTTGACAGTGAGGGGAAATAAATGTCCCTGTCCCTTCCCTTGTTAAGAGGCTTTTCATGGAGGAAAGGCACAGGAAGGCGATCTTGTCTGGAAAGGTTAATAGAGGTGCTGGAGATTGGAGGCGCTGGGGAGCAGGGGGTTACGCGAGGAGACAGCACAGAGATGTTGTCGAGAGCACGCTGTCCTACCAGCAATAGGGCAGAGGAAAGGAAGAGGCAGCTGAGAGGTAAAAGGGGAGACAGGCACAAAAAGTAGAAGAATACATTAGAGCAGGTGACGTATGGAGGAATACATCTGACTGCTGGACAGGGGTGAGAAAGAAGACATGGTGGAAGTACATTTAAGGAAGAGTAACACCTTTAGAGCAGGACCAGGTAAGGCAGAAAAGTAAGATTACTGCAAGGTGTGATTTTGCCATCAAGCCCAGAGATTTTGGCAGGTTTCTGCTACCCTGAGAGGATAAATGGCCCAGTAGTGAGCCGCAAGGCTCTGGGGTAGGAGCATCAGCTGCGACGCAGACTTGCTGCCATTTCACCCAGACACGCCGCCTGCCTTTTGTCCCTCCTGCCTCTCTAAAGATAAGCACTACTTCTTAAAACGTGTTTGTGTATTGAACTCAAACTCAGTGTTAGTCTTACTTTAATGAATACAGTAATATAAAGTGTGTTCTTTCATCTGATGGAGAGCTCCAGAATGACAATCGGGACCCTGTCTCAGAGGGAGCAATTTACTCATTATTACAACAGCAATTTGTAGATTCGTTTGTTTCTCTACTATTAATAAAGGCTTAGACAAAACATGGAAATACACCCTGATCAGGATCCAGACATAGTTGAGAAAGGAAAAAAAGAATACATAAGGTAAAAAAAGCCCAAGAATTGAAATCCAAACTGACGACTTGTTTTTGGGTTTTTCATGTTTTGTACTCATTTTCCATTTAAAGGTATATTTTTTAAAATGAGATTCAGAACATGATTAAACATTTCCAGAGGAATATATGAGAAAGTTGTAAGAAGTCACGTGACAAGGGTCCTTCAAGCAACAGGAGATTATTAGCACATCATGTCATTTACAAATATGAACTGAAGTCATAAGTAAATTACTTACTATTTTGTATTTGTTTTAACTGTGAATTGTTTTAATTCCTCAAACTTATAATGGTGTTACAATGTTGCAAGACAGTCTCTTAAGAACCTGGGGTTTGCACCAGTGTGGATTTTCATTCATAATGTTTTCCATCCACCTCCCAACTAGCTTTTTGCGCTTGGGGCTGGCTTTGCTTCCATTTTGTGGCAACCTCCTGGTATGTAGCCCCTAACAAGTGAAACAACAGCTTCATGATTTTTCTTTCATCTTCTGATTTTAGCAGGAACCAGATCACTAGTGCGTCATCAGGTAGCACTGTCCCTGTTCACTTCTCTCCCCCCTAGCTTTTATTATTATTATTTTAGACAGCTTTGTTATCGCAGCCAAGAATGACGTGACTAGCACCATCATATCTATATAAATGAATGCATAACTGAACACAGGTCTCCACAAACAATCTGTACTTTATCTAAATACACATACATTCACATACATGCAGACATCTAATAACAAGCAAGCAATGAGGTGTTTGAAGGAGCAGGCCAGGGTGCGTTTAAAAGAAGCCTTTGCCCTAACTCAAATCACTGTTATGTTTTCAGGGTGCGTGACTCATCTAATGAGCTTTTTCTTCCCTGCCCCACAATAGGTAGAACAGTGATCAAGGAATAAATGACAGGATTTAACATGTGCTACTAGAGAGATATAATTAGAAGCTCTGAAGGCCTAAGAAAGGGAGCTTCCATTGTAACACTCAGCTTGCACTTGCAGGCGTTTTTTTATGCTCTTGTTAAAATGAAAACCGGCATAAAAACAGGACAGGAACTCCTGATTACAGGTTCTGCTTCAGTTTCATTGCCATTGATGTGACAATAGTTTAAAATATTTTCTCAGTCCCCAAATTCTTCAAATAAATGGCATGAATAGATTGTTTTACACAGACACCAAGAAACAACTAAAAATTCCATAAAATGCACATTCCACCCAGAACACAGAAACAAGTGGCCTTGTAAGGGAGATAGCAGGAAAGATTTTGAAGCATCATTAATGTGTAGGATATAAGTCTCTGCGTTGACTTCAAATACAAGTATATGCTTGAGGTTCAGACCCTGCCCTATTGCCAGTGAAAAATGGATATAAGGCACCAGCTGAAGTTCTCCCCCTAACTGGGGCTTAAAAGCTGATTGCATATCCACACCTGGGAAGAATCAATCCTCTCTTCACAGGGTGTGAACTTCTACCACTGCTAAGCACCTGCTTAGAAAAAAAAAGAAGAGTAAGCTGTTCCTAAGGTGAAGGATGAAAGAAGAAAATATATAATGCTATGGGGGGGNTGAGCAGGCATGGCACAGGAGACAGATGTTACAGTGGGGAAGGGGTGAAGACAAGTCAGGAGAGAAAACGATGCAGTGGAGAGAGGGCTGAGCAAAAGTAAGATAACCGGAGAGTAGATGAAAGCTACAAAGGAGGTCACAGATAACAGGTGGGAAGACCCAGGTCTGATTCTTGGAAAGACTAAACTCATTCTCAATTGAATTCCCTTTATGGGCCAGATGATGGGGCTGGTCACTCAGATGTCTGGGCAATAAGGTTTGCTCCCTGAGAAAGTGGTCAGACTTCAGCAGAGACAGAAGTTCCCTCGGAACACACCTTTTCCCATCCCTTCTCTCACATATTTACCTTAGGAGCACAATTTGGTCAGGGCTTTGTCAGTCTCAGGCTTTCACTACAGCTGGGAGTTTTAAGCTGCTCAAATATGTCTGCATTTCAGATGCTTGCTTTGGTCTGGGTCATTTTGAAATTTTATAAGGGGTCAATGTTACACATTTCACCCCTTCAGAGGGTAGATTATAAAGGAGCACTGCTTTTGCAAGTGCTGCTTAATTTAAATAACCCAACTTCCTCTGGGACTCTAAATTAAGAAACCTGTTTTTTCTTATTGTTTTTTTTTCATTTCTGGATTCTTTTTCCCCTCTTCATTTTACCAAAGTCTGTCCCATTGCTCCCAAACTAATATAGTAATATAAAAGGAAATGTTCCTTTTTTTAAAAAGTGCAGAGACATGAGAAGGTAAAAAAATAAGTTCAGTAAATATTCCAGAACAACAGAAAAAATAATTAAGGAACAGGGTGAGGCAAGTACAATCTTTTTTCCTTCTGGTGTGTGGTTTATACACATCCTATTTTTGCTCATTTCCAAAGTGGTCTTTGTAAGCTCATAATAGAAACTTCTTATTTTGTCTGTACTAACCTTTCATACTCCTCTTTAGTAAGTCAACCTAGTTTCCAGTATCTGCACAAATCCTTCCTGGGCTTGAGTCAGCAAGGAGGTTGTGATTCAGCCAGTGGGTCTCTCGTTACCCTTCCTCACCTTCCTCACACAGGGGTGGTTTGCAGCTGTGCTCTTCGTACTGTTTCTGCAAGCAACAGCCAACTCGTCTCAGCTCCTTTTTCCCAGATTTGCTTCCTGAGGGACCTCAGCGAGCCCGCCTCCAACGCGGCTGAATGCAGCTTTCTGCCCACCCATGGTCTCTGTTTTGCTGCTTTTTCTCCTTCTTATCCCAAGAGTCAGGAGCTCCATCCTTTCCCTTCCCCCTGGGGCTCACAGCCTGCTCTGTCCTGCTGGTTAGGGTTTAATCCAAAAATAAGGTCCCCTCTTCTGTTTTCTGCATCTTCTAAAAAAAAAAATCACCAACTCTTCTCAGTCATCTCCATCTAATCATTTGCCCTGTTGTATTCCTGGATGGTTGCATAGTTAAAATCCTACTTCCCCACTACCACTGATCCCTTCATTTGGGGTGATCCTGCAGAAACTAATCATCCTGGTTTGTGGATCGCTGGGGAAGCCCCGACATGGTATTGCCCTTGCTGACTTCTCATTTCATTGATCATGATTCCACTAACATTTGCACTGACAGAACCAAGGGGATGTTAGACTGCATAACTAATCTGAGAAGAAAGAAAACATCTCTGCCCCACAAAAAGAAGGTATTAAACAAATCACAGTTTTGATAACTGCAGGACTTTCAACCTTGTGCTTACATACCGGGACCTTTTGTCAGAACAGAAAGAATTAGAAGACAACAGCAGTAAACCAATATAAACTGTTTGCATCATAGACTTGCTACTCTGCAAATCCTCATGAAAGAAGTTTCCCTTGGCTAAGTTAGAGGGCAATGGAAATTCTCCATGTTTTAATATCAGCCCTTTCTGTTCCCTAATCAGGCTGTCATTGTCTGGTCTCTCTGCCTCTTGTATCCCAAATTTCCTTATTTTTTGATGACCAGAAATTTTTTTTCAGAGTTCATTATCAAAGCAAATGCTCCTAAAAATAGTTTTCTGGACATGCAAACACAGAAAAGATACCAGTAATAATTTGCATTCCCATTTCTCCATATTAAGAAGATTGACCAGGAAAAGAAAGCAAGCTTCCACTGTGGTTCTGCAAACATACAAAAGCATCCATCATCTCATGAGAACACCCATCTCATTTAGATACCTAAACTTGAAGTGATCAATTACAAAAAAGTGGCTGTATCCGCACATGAATGCAGAAGATTGAATGGAAGACAGGCAGCTGCATGTTGGGACAGTGGGCTAGGAGCATTTTGGAGAAGTTTGGTTTATCAACATTTACCTAAGCCTCCCAGGTTTTGTAATAGCCACATGGGGTTATACCACCTTACTGAGGTACCCTTAATGGTGAATGAGTGGCACGACATCCCATTCGTTAGAAGATGGGGAAGACAGGAAATGAGAAAGGTAGGAATAGTTTTGTCAAGATATGAACTCCACCTTACTTTCAAACGATAAAGGACCACCAGAGTGTTCCTGCAAAGGCAAGTAAAATCCCTGTCTGTTCTCCAAAGCCTTCTGAAGCCCCTCTTCTGGTGTTCCAGGGCTTGTGTAGCTTGGTTAGACACCCCTGCACACTTTTCTGTCATCTGCTGTTCTCAGTTTGCCGTCTCCCTGCTCTCAGGCAGCACAGTCCTGAAAAAAAAGCAAGCAATGGCCCATAACAACTGGTTTTCTCCATGAAAAGCTGGCAAAACCATTACTGGACTGGAGAGCAATTTGTCCTCTTCAAACCTGCAAGTAGAAGCCCATTTCGTATAATTTCAAAAGTATCGCTCTTCATCTGTGAATTATTATGGCTTTGTATGTTTTCTATGTCTGTACAGGGGCTCAGACCAAAAGCAAAGCTGTCATGGTCAAGCGCAGCCTGAGTCAGGACTCCTAGCTGTCCAATGGATTTTCTGTATCATGCAATAACTCTGTGTCTCCAGCTGTAAATTATACATAATAGTGACAATCTGTGTTGCTTGTGGGGCCTGTCCACAACCCAGAAGTGTCCAGAACATGGATAAAGACAGTCCCTGTGTGGGAGGCCAAGAATAGGGATGTCAATCTGGCCTACAAGGCACACATCCGAGGTACAAATGAAATCGGCAAAAAAGAAGCTTCACTGGTCATAAAGAGATAAAAGCATTTCCTTTTGTTTGTAAAGAGTGTTCAGATATGCAGCTGTAAAGTGTTTGGTAAGAAAAATCCTTCCTGATTTACATCTCCTGAAATAGATTTAATTAGTTGTGGAGTATCATAAAATGCCTAGGAAGTAGCCACTTGCTGATGTATTCACCTGGGAGCAATTTGAGGAGCAGTTCTTCAGCCCTGCAGACACGCGAGATGAAAGAATAGACAGCTCATTAGCCAACAATGAAATTAAAAATAAGAATACAGCGAGTGGAAAAAGTAATTATCACCTCCATTAAATTTTATCCAATTCACCATCAAGTGTGGCTGCACAAAAGGACAAGAATTGGTGTCCCAACACTCCCCTGGTGAGCTGCTGCATTCAGGACAAGAGGAGATGAAAGGCAGCCCTCTGCACTGAGGGCTAGGTGGGAATTTGGCATATCAAATCCCTCGCTTCCAGGATCACAAGACGTTCACAGGGAGCTGGAGAAATAAAGCTAGCATTGATGAATAATTCAGAGACAGGACCTGAATTTGGAGTCGCTGCTCAGACCTGAAATGAATAGCTGTTTTGCCCACAGAAGAGCTGTGGGATTTCTAAATAAAGCTGTATTTTTCATAACGTGTACAAAGCAGCCGACAACAGTCTTTTTTTTATTCTCCACAGGCAACACTCTTACAGGGCTGACACTTGCTTCTGCTGACTCTTAGTGACTGTGTGACAGTGAGTGGCCACAAAACCTGCCTGGTCCCCACCAGGTCTCTGTGGCAAGGTCCTTCTGAACCTCCTCTCAGCTCCAGGGAGTGACTCCTGTGCCTGCCTGCACCTCAGGGACTTCTCTCCTCGAGGCATGGCACAGTGATCCTCACCTATTGAGGTAACTTATTTAGGCTTATTAGGGCTACAGCTACCTTACACAGAAAGATCATCAAAATACTTTACTAAATTATAAAGAAAGTGCACCGGTAATTTCCTAGCTTATTCTCTTCACTGTATCCAGTGCTATTAGTAGATCATCATCCTCCGAGAAGGCTCCGTCAAGTGAGAATCTCCAAACTATGAGGATAAAGTTTATTTTGAATAATATTCATGCCTGTGATTAAAGATGTATGTTTCTTATTTCCATTTTTCAGGATTGCTCTGCAGAATAGGTCATATTTAATGTCCACCATATGGGGAACAGCTCACCAGATAAAACTACTTGGGATAATTCCATGGGTATTCAGAAGAACACAAAATTCATTAATTTTCCTTCTGTTTCTCAAAACATGCTTAGAACCATTTACAGAAAGGGAGTTTTTATGAGATACTAATTCTCTTTCTTTCCCCAAATACCGTAAGAATAGTTTTCTTGATGTATTTTGCTATTTCTGATTCTTGTCCTGATCAGAAATGCAAAATTCAGAGGATGAGCAAACGTGAAAGGTTAGCAAAACATATTTGCACCTCAAAAATATTACATTTGTGGGTCTGGAGAAATCTAAATGTCATTTCATACAAACTGATTTTCCCACAGCTCTCCTTAATTCTTAGAGAATATGGTAACAAGGATACAGCCAAGAGATAAAACCAGGATTAATGAGACATAAGTAAGGCACTTAATAGTTGAATCTGTGGGATGGTACACACAGGAAAATGATTAAATGGTCATGATGCATCATTTGAGAGTGAACTTCACCAAAAAAAATATGTATCACAGGAAATATATTTGCATTATAAAGGAGAGAACTGAATAACCCAGCGGGGTATTTCCGTTTCTAATTATTTGCTATTGTGATTCAGTGACTGGATCCTGGGTTTTGTGAAAATGCTTCTGTACGCTGCACGAAAGAGATCAAAAGTCATCCATTTTTATGCTAATGTAAAGGAGTACAATCTCAACAGAAGATCTTCCTGTAAGAGATCCTTATAGAAATACGGCATTCAATTAAAAGTGGCCCAATAGAATCATACAATCATAGAATGGTTTAGGTTGGAAAGGACCTTAAAGAACATCCAGTTCCAAGCCCCCTGCCATGGGGAGGGAAATACCTCTATTGACATAAAACTCTACAGCAGCATGCACATTTGCTGTGTCCTAGACTTTCTTAATCAATTATTTTTAGTTAATTCATTGCTCAGGTGACAAATCTCTTAGTTTTGTTTGCTGATAAACACAACCTGTATTTTCACATCACCTCTCAAACAGCATCCTGGACCAGGAGTGCAGAGCTAGAAACTACCCCACACTAGAGAATACATGAAAGAGGCTAAATTCTTTTGAACTATTATTATCAGCTAATGTAGTTTAAAATACTGAAAGACCTCAAATGTTCCTTTTGCAAAATAAGGGCTATTTGTCCCCTTTGTCCTAACATTTTCCTTGGATAATAACATTTTTTCAATGCTGTGATTTCTTTTTTCTTTAATGACAATGCTGAAGATTGTCTTTTCCCATTGTTTGTCACACTGAATCACCAGTCATAGTTTTTAAATCCTTTCTCTTGAAGGAAAGACATTTTATTCACACTGGTAACACTCTGATATGATACTCTTAGCTGATGGTAAGCATAATGGGGAATTATCAAGATGCCATTATTTTTCAAAGATATTTCTGAGAACAAATGAGTCTAGGTTTTAGATTTGCACTAAAGTTGCTTTAATATAACGTATTTCATAGTTCCAGTTTAAAAAATCATTTATGAGAAACACAGTCTCTTTGTGTATTACAAGGTACTATGGTTTCACAGCAATCCTGAAAGGTGACTTTTCATTACTTTCTGGGTGTATGTTTCTTACTCTATGAATAGGTTTTGTTGGATTCTGAAAGATTCATTCGTTGAAGGTTAATTTATTTTTTCTTTTGACAGAAAAAAGAGCAACTTCAAGCAGCACTTGGAGAGCCTACTTTTGCCTTACTCCTCTGTCAGGCTAACAACTTCACCCTATCAGATAGCATGACTCACCAAGTGATAGTGGGGTAGCTCACTGCACCTTGTAAATGAAATAAGTACACAGCTTCTAGCAAGCCAGTTTCCCTCCTCAAAGCTGGAACTTTCTGGGTCAGAAGGACAGGAGTATGATCCAAACCACTCGGCTTTGGGAAGGAAATTTGAGACAGGACGAGTAGCAGTAAAAGAGAACACACAGAAGAAAGTCAGGTTTTTCCTTCCTTTAGGCTCTACTGACGTAGTGGTTTTCTTAGAAGTAGGATCCATCACATTGTTAAAAGTGTTCGAAACCTGGCTGGCCTTCCTCTGCTTTGCTTTGACGACGAAGTGCAACACCAGGAGAAGGGAAGGAGGAGGACAGCAGCATTTGGCACCTGCTGCCATAAGCTGTTCAAGTTCTTGGGGAGAGAGGACAGTAGCTCTACCTGTACCTGATTTACACTACTACTTTTAAGACTAGGATTTGATATGTGAACGAATCCAGAACTGAATTTAGGAAAGGCAAGAAATGGTATTATCAGGGCAAAACAGTCCCCCAAAGAGGTAGCTGCAGTCCTAAGCCCCATGTTGTTGGGCTGTGGGGCATGCAAGCAGCCATCTCCACCACTGGCCCCTTGCCCAGGGCAGGGGGGTGGTATCCAGCCTTGTAGCCGTGGCAATCATGGGGTGGCAGACAGCCCTACTCAACCTCTCCATCCTCCCTCTGGGAGGAGGCACAGCTAGGGGAGAGGGTCAGCCACTGTCCCCTCTGGGGTCCCACACAGAGACAAGCCTGCAGGAAGACCATAGATGTGACTTGTTCACATCCCTCCCACAACTGTGGTCGCTGCAGATGTCTCCATCACCTGGAAAGAGCAAACAGGAAATATTTGATAAACCTGGTTACCTTAACCCCTCGTGCCTGAGGCAGGATCAAGCACTGACCAGATTTGGGGAACACATATTTGTACTTTCAAAACATGGAGCAAGGAGCCTTGCTAAGGATACAAATACAGTGCAAGACAGAGCCTCTCAGATATCCTGTATGAAACATGTTTGAGTCTGAAAAGGATACTCTGAGGAGTGCCACAGCTGTTAAGCAGCCCCGTGCCATGTATTCATCAGGATATTACTCTGAGACACCACGCTCCTCAGCCACCACCTGGGTCAAGAACATTACCTGGGCACCACTGGTGCCACTAAAGGCCCTGTGGTATTTCTGAACCCATCACAATGCACTCTCTGTCCTGACTCACTTCCAAATTGGGTTATTAAACTATGACCTAAAACATCAGCTGGATTATATATTTATCCCTTCCCTCAGTAGACTGGTACCGCATGTGACCATACACTATTAAACAGCTGTTGGCTTTTGAGCAAAGCTGGCCATCGTTCAGCCATGGGTAAAATAATTATGTATAGCACTTCATTGTGCCTAGCCATCCCAAGACAGCTGCTCAAGTGGTAAAGAAACAGATTTCAGGGAATTTGCCCCTGGCCCCATTTTTGAGGTGTTGCATGACCAGAACTCTCCAGCACAAAGGGCTGTGTAATAAGACCTCTTTTTAACTAGCAGATGGGTGTGTGCAGTAAGGCCCATGGTGAACTTCAAGCTAGGCTGGGGAATTTGGTGCAGTTTTATAATGCTGCTTTTTTTTAATGAGGTATCCAACTCTTTAGAGCCACTCTAGGTAATCCTAATAGCTACTTAATGATTGTCTTCATTTTATTGTTTAGGCTTGAAGTATAATAATGCTACTGTGCTACACGTGTTCTATAAATAAATCTTTTTCTATTTACTGTTGTCTGATTACCTCTTGGACATTATGTACTTTTTCTTCAAACTCGATCTCATTTGTAAACTGTGGTTGAGAGCAATTTATGAAATACTATTTGAACCAAGAAGTATTTTTAATGAGTATATTTTGCAAAGGGCACCAGCACCACGAATAACACTAATTAATAGCTTTATTTGATCCAAGGAGGAGGAAAAAGCAAATAGAAACTCAGACATTGATTTTTCTAATAGGCTGCCTATTGTAGAAAAGTAACCCTATGTGTTCTCCGTGGTGTTCAATTTTCATTTCTTACTTTCTGTAGTATATGCAAGTACAACATCTGAACAGAACTAAGAATGGGAAAATTCTTTTTATGAGAGTATACAATAAGTGACATGTTTCTCTTGACACTTGATCAGAAGTAACCTTTGTTTTAATACCACTGAAAATGCCCCGATTGGAGAGGCATGTTTTCATTACTTACCTATTTGTTCAATGTGTACAAACTGATAAAGTGAAATAATTAGACTGGCTGGTTTAATAATTCTTGAGGAAGAAAACAAGCAAATAGTGTTTAATTCTCTAAAGCTTCCCCAGTTGTGTTTCTTTATTTCCTGTACTTGTCAAAAGGCTAAAATTTTCTTTCTCTCCCTGCCCCTTCAAGACCCTTACTCAATGACATCGTAAGCGGGATCCTTATGAGTAAATCATGACATGGAGAGTAGACATGGGCAGGCTTCACAGTCAAGGGCAAACAAGCCCTGCCCACAGGTCTGTACTTTCCACACCGCCACACAGAGCCCGGCATTTTGCAGCAATACCAGTTTGCTCTGCACCAGCCCGGGCTCCTCTGACATTAATACTAAGTGCACTGATGCACTAGCTCCTGAGTAACCCTTCTAGCACAGCCCACCGCATTACTCTAAATAATGCATACAGCCTGCTTCCCACCGGGCAGTAGGATTGGGATAAACCAATAAAAATCTGTATTCAGTCCCTACTTCCAGAAGAATGCAGCCTCCTCCATGGGCATCAGGATCAGGTACCAGGATTGGATAAATTCACTCTGGTGAGAGATAAAATATCTCCCTCTAACAGTGTGAAACAGGCTGGGAGCTAAGCAGGCAGTGGGGAAGTCCAGCTCTGGGTCCCCATTTCAAGGGGGATGTGGAGAAGCTGATGGCCACAGAGCAGGTGACCCACCTGCAGATACAGAAACTCAGCAGGGACGTTGCTGATTTTGTGGAGCACATCTCAGCAATGGATTCACCACATTTGCTGCTCTAATGGACAAGATTTATTAGGTTTTTTTGTCATGACACTCAAGTTGCCTCACAGGGCTTTCTGAGAGCATCCTTCTCCCTGAGCCCCCTTCTTGCACTTCACATGAAAAAACAACAGACAGTCCTGGAGCCTGATTTTTCTCTGTGTGACAGAATGTAACAAAAATGAATACAGACTTCTTCAATAATACTTTAAATGATTAATACAATTTAATATAGAACACAAAGATTATAGAGATGCTTCTAAAATATGTCAAATAATTAACAAAAAAACAAAAAACGGGGGCTTTGACTGCACCCATATCTACTTGGTATAAAAAACCTAGATGTGAGGAAATAGTTGTACCCATTAGGACATCTTCAGTGGTGCTGTAAGTCGCTCAGTCTGCAACTGCCCCAAGGGACTACTGTTACACTGAGAGGCAACAGGAATGCCACAAATTTTCCTGTCCTTGATTTCCTGCATGTTACAGCTTCCATGCAGGGCATCTGGTAAGGGGGAATAACAGGGAAATTCTCCTGAGCCTTAGGGCAGGCAGCGACCTGGCAGTGCCAGAGGATCTCCTGCGCCCTGGTCGGTGCCTCCTCCTCCCCAGCTCCTCACAGGCAGCTCCAGGGCTCTGCAGCCACCAGGACCAGCTCAGGGTTTCAGCTGTAAGGAAAGAGATGAAGGCAGTTCAGATGCCAGGGGCAGAGCAGCTGCAGTGAGAAAGAGAGTGAAGTGAGGTTTTGGTTTACCACGGGACCGTAAACTGTTTCAGTGAGGCAGCCTTGCTCCAGGGTTTTTCCATAGGGACGCTTGCTGATCAATAGAGGGGAATGCCTAACTGACCGCTTACCAGCATGCTCTGCTTTGCAAACCAAATTAATAACATTTCTTAGGTATGCGCATTTTAATACCAGTACGTGTTTGGATCTCTTCCAGGTTTGACATTTACTGTGAATTTCCTGGATTTATGTTTCTGGAATTTCCTTTGTAAAGCAATTTGAGATTTACAGATAGACAAATACCCCTCTAGTAGAGCCAAGCAGTGGTGGTGGTGGTGTTAGAACATGGTGCTCAAATGCACACATGTCATCCAGCAAGTCGGTTCACTTGAACCACAGTGGACATGAATGTCTGACAGGACTTATAAAACCCACCAGGTTTTAGCTACACTGAGGGCCACAACTCAGTTAACATACTGTCAGCAAACACATGGTGCAGACTGATGAAATTTCTTCTTGTGGTCAAATCCCAAAAAGCCACCCTAGAAGGGATCTTCTCCCTGATGAACCCACCAGGCGGGAAGAGGAGGCAGCAGCATCCCCGGGTTCAGGCACAAGCCCAGCAAGGCAGAGACATTGCCTGAGCTTCTGCCCGGAGAGCGTGTTTCTGCAGCAGAAATATGCAATATATTCTTTGCTCTCCGGATGATTAGTTTTCAAGGATATTAGAGGTGTTTCACTGTATGTTAACCTCTGGTTATAAAAGCCAGCAACGACGCCCCGCTCCGTAGCAGCTGTGCCTGCCACCGCCACCACTGTACAGATGACCTCATCTTTCAGGGACCTTGCCCATCTACCCCTGCTGCCCTGCAGAGCATGGGGTCCCTGCAGCAATTCAGAGTGACAGGCAGGCTCGCTGGCTGGCCCTTCCCCGCCGCCTTGTCCCTCCGATGTCTCAGTGCGTACTGAAAGAGCAGAATGGGGCAACCGGCCTCCTGCTGGTTCTGCATTATTATAAGCAGGTACTACTGAGGTAGAGGGAGAAACGCATTGAGCAGAAGCTGCACAGAAATGTAGCATTTCCTTTTAAATATTCATAGCCAATTTAAAAAGGGAAATACTACGATCGCTTCAGGACTGCCTTTGGCTCTGATTAGAAACAGCTGAGAAAAGCCGAATGCTCAGCTGCTTCTGCAAAGAGATTAACACCTGTTGAAGATGGAATAAAAATATGTGACAGAGTTTAAGAGCAAATATCAAAAGATCATTATTATAAAGCTAACAGTAACATCAGCGACTGATCACATCCCCACCCTGTCACGCTACATCGCTCCTGGGAGGAAAGAAAGCACATTAACACATCCACAGCGCATAAGCAATATGCACACATATTTTCGGCTCTTTCTTCATCCACAGCTGGGAGAACATCTTCTTGACTCCTGTTATCCGAAGAAAATTTACAGATGGAATCGGGTCAGCACGAAATAACATCTACCCAGGCATGCCATGTATACTCGGGGCAGACAGCTGTATTACAGCACGTGTTGTTTTAGAGCTTGCTTGCTTCCCGTTTGGGGTAGGAGGAATGTCCTTAGCATGTGATTTCCCAAATTACTTTTGCCCTACGCTGTGGGGACAGTAGGAGTGCATTGTGAGATACAGCCTTCTGTTGGCTGAAGGCAGCTACCTGCCCCAGGGACCAGGGTTTCTCCTCCATCCCGCGATGACAGCCTTGCCCCAAATAGTGGAGGGGAAGGCTTGGCGCTGCCGGAGCTCCCCCTCTGCCCTGAAGTGCTCTCCCAAGGGCGGCAGCAAAGCACCAGGCCGCACAGGCTGCTTTGCAGCAGTTCCCCACGTGTTCGCTGCCTGCGCGCTCGCTGCATTTCCCTGAGGCTGAAGCCAAACGTGAAACAAGTCACCTCACATTTTTGACCCCAAACCCGAGTTTCTTCCCTGCTGAAGGCCAGCTGCAGGAGCACACCACACTGCAGCATGCTCCCCAGTTCATCCACCCTCTGCCCAGGGGTCAGCCTTGCAGGCAGCTCACCAGCAGAGCGGGAAACTGCACAAAGTAGGGGCTACCAGGGGTACCCTGGGGTGCGGGGTCGCCCACGCTTCCAGGCAGAGAAGCACTTCAGCCAGTATTGAAGAGTCACACTTGCAGGCTCACTCTCCAGGAACCTGCCCCAAGAGTGCCCATTAATGAAGACATTTACAAATATGCAGCAGACCACAGCTGTGTGCATTGCTCACCCTCTCCCTGAGGCGAGGACCCCACAGTGGGGACAGCTGGGAAGAGCAGCTCCACAGGATGGCAGTGATGGAGACACAGCCCAGCCCGGCACTCTCTCAGGCCCTGATTAGACCTCCACAACCTCAGGTGTGTGACTTGTCACTAACTGCCCTCAACAGTAAACGTTGCGCTTGTACCCAAGCCATGTTTTGGTGTGTGCCAAAACTGTCGGTGGCGGTAGAGAAGGGGAGCCCACACCAGCTGGGCTTCCCACCTCATACCGGCATCTTCCTACCAGCTGCTGGAGACATCTGCCACCTCAAACCATGTAAAAACTTGGCCGAGGTGAACGCCACCACTGGGTTTCCTCTTGCTGCACACCAAGGAACTGTGGCTTGCTTCTCTCCCGCAGATGTGTCATCCTTTGGGCTGCACCTGGGTGGGAAGGCTGCCGAGGCGGCCACTTCCAACACACGTCACTGCACAGGTCCCCCTTTCCCAATGGAGGCAATGACACAAAGATTTACACTGGTTGAAAATTTTGATGCATGTCTCCTCAAAGCCAATTTATTTTTATTCCAGAAGGTATAAATAATAGAAAAGTCTGTGTTTTGTTGGCTGATCTCTTATTTATTTTCTCCAGTCATTTAGTGTAGCTCCATTTATTTCTCCCTCTGATTTCAATTTCTGCTCTGGATTCATTTTGATTCTGGTTTCTTCAAATATTATGCACATAAATTAAATAGCAGTATTCAGAAAAAAAAGGTCTGGGAGTCACCTGTGTAACCCAGAAGCCGTGAAAGGATGCAAAATGCAGAGAGTACAAGGAATGAGAAAAAATACTGACATTTTGATTCTATTTCATTCCAGTGTTGTATATGGAATGCTGTATTTCACAGCTTATTAAAACAAACAAACAAACAAACAAAAAAGATAAAAAGATAATGTAGATATAGGAAAGGTTCTGAAAATATATTTTGAAAGGATAAAGAAACTGGAAGACTATCCATAGGAAGAGAGACTGTAAAGATTTAGAGAGAGAAATGAGTAAGGGATTACATACAAGAGGTATATCTAATAATGGACTTTGAGAGAATGTAATTCAATACATCCTTTTTCCATAATATAAAAGAAAGAAGATACTATTACTGTAGACTAGAAATTATTTCAAAATTTGGTGAAAGTTTATTTATTACTTTAGATTGTAAAATTTTCACAAAGTCATTGGGTAGGTTTAAAAGTAATTCACAATGAAAATTCACACATTATACTTAATGCATTCTTCAAGAATTGATTGTTTTATACTGTTCATCTTGAAATATCTTGCTTATACCTCTGGAGCATCTAATATTATCAGCTTCGTCGTTAAGTTACTAGCTGGACTAGTCTGACCAGGGATGGAAATGTTGGGGTTTCACTAACTGTACAGCCTTTCCCAGGTCCAAGTGAGCAGAGATAAAGTCATGTATCTAATCTTAAATGCAGTAGTTTATTACTTGGAGCACTTCATTTTAAAAAGCATAACATTTTGCATGTCAAATACTGTAAAATAAAACAGTAGAAAAAAAGAGGCTACTAAAAGTAAGACAAGGTTCATAAATCTTTTTAATGCTTGAATAGCTAACAAGGAAGGGCATGCAAGGACAGACTTGGTGAAACAATCATTACCAAAAAAGGATTTTGTGTCACTTACTACAGAAGTGCAGAATTTAAAACATTTGAAATTATTGCCTGAACACGAATTTCCTTGGGCCAAAATACCATATTTCTGGTAATTGCTTCATGCATTATCTGCAATCACAAATTATTTCATTCTGCCATTCACATGAAAATAATCCAAGGACTGTCCATGCAAGTTTGAACCTATTTCTCCCTGGGCCGTCACTTTCAGGTGAATGTTGTAGAGCAGCATTTTCGACTGCTGGGTCCCCAGAGCCAAATGGGTCCATCTGACTACAGCACATATAATCAGAAAAGAAGTAGCAGAGCCCTCTGGTTACAGCTTTTAATGATTCCTTTACTTCTATAGCTAGCACTGTTTACAACTGAAGGTGATCACTAAGTTCTCACATTCCCATTCTGATTTTAAGGGTCATCAGATCTCATTGCTGGAAGAGGCAGTCTTGATGTTGTCCTCACTGAAACCAAAAAAGTCACTGTATCAGAGAGAAATTGCCACCTACATTGATATAATAGTGTTCTCCCTAAAATGAGTCTTCAGAGCATCATTTCCGCACAAAACCTGCACAAGAACAATCAAAATGAAACTTCTGTTAATTGCCTAAGCTATCTGAGATTCCCCAGTAGTTTGACTAGCCACAATTAGCCACGTGTTTTCCAGAGGGACACTTTGGGAGGGAAGCAAGGCAAGGGGAACGAGGTGTCCTGTGGAATTGGGAGATTTCAGTGAGTTGCATTTTCCTGTATTTATGGATATAACTCTACGTATGTAGGAATAGCTTTTGTTACTGCTGAGACAAAAGCTTATGTGTACCATAAAGGAGGTAGTCTTTAGGCACCTATTTTGACCGCTGCCAGGCATGCAGCCACGGCAGCGAGCTCTGCGACCCCCCAAGAAGCCCAATACTTGGCAAGCCCTTGGCTGTGAGCTATCATAGTTACATTATCATCAACAGTTATCATCTGTTTCAAGCCAGGTTGGGTATGTCCGTATGAACATCAGGAAGAGCTTTGGCAAAAGAGCAGGCGTGGCTAAATGATGCCATTTTTCCTCTGTTAAAAACCACCAAGTTATAAATGCCGAGGGTGAAAAACATTGATCCTCTCTGACCATGTATGGAAGACAGCAAAATCAAAAAGCAAAAGTTATTAAATCTACATGTGAAATGGAAGAAGTGGGTATGGCTTGATCCCATTGCTTTGCGAACTGGCTTGGTTGTACTCTACTACAAAAGCAGGAGGTCAGGTAGAGCACACTACAGACAGGAGCGTAGACATGTGGCAACCCATCAGCCCACCTCCACGATGTGGAGAGAGGGGCTATGGCTGGGTGACCTTCTCGCGCAAAGGCTGCAGGCGTTCGTTTCAAAGCCAGCAATGGCTCCACATATAGGTACGTGCTCTGTTGAGAACAGCCCAGGAAAAAAACAGGATTTGTTCCCAGTGCTCTCAGGCAGCAAGGTAAGCGTCCTGTCAAATGAAACAGCATATGGTCTGAAAAGCAGCTATGATCTGAGTAGCAAGGGTTTGAGCTTTTTCTTTACTTTTTTCTTTTTTCCAATTTGTTCAAAGCAGAAATCAAACTGACAGGCTTGATAATTATAGGCAGTGTGCTTTGGCAAGTACAGTATCTCTTTCCAAATAGCAGCAGCTGAATATAGTAGGCAATTCCCAACCTCCTACCCCAGAGTGGGTAATCTCCGTCTTCCCTTGCTGGGTATTACCTCAACTGCCAAGTACTAAGCAAATATAATAGAAGGAATGCTGTCGGGTCACATTGAGACCTGAAAGTTTAGAATTTCTATAAACCAACATAAACAAGACTCTGCAGACAATGAAAACCCTTCCTTACACCTTTATATGAAAAAAGTTAACATGTAAGGTAGCAACCTCCACACTTCAGTATTGCACAGGTTCACCAGGTGAAATTGAGTAGATACCAAAGAGAATGTAGGTCTCTTATTGTTGCTTAAGGTGAGGGAATTGGAAAAAACAAGAATACGGAAAGGAAAAGTAAATGACATTTTCCAAAACACCTCCATGTTTCAACCTGAGGAGTTTGATTTAATGTGGTAGGTGTTCTTGGAAGTGAGCATTCCAGATTTCATGTGCTTTTTGAGCTTTAATTAAATAATTTGCAAAAGAATACCATATGTGCACAGGCTTCTCAAGGGATAAGCGTGTAAATTTCTACCTCGATATTCGCAGACTGTTGAACCCATTCCAGCATGGAAAGAGGCTCAGGGTTTTCCCATTTCTTCCAACTGCCTGAGCAACTACCAGTGAAACCAAATTGGCATCTAGTAATCTTTGTCACATTCTTCAAGGTTCAAGTTCCCCAATGCACAAGCTACTGCATTACCGAGAAATTTTCCCAGAAAGAAAACACACCTTTATGAGCGTTTTTATTCTCCCGTAGTAGTAATAAAAAAAACATTAAAGCATACACAATGCAGCAGTCAGTCGCTATTCTGGCTGTGCAGCAGTACAAAGTAAAAGGAGCCCAGAAGAACAAAGGGAAGGCGTGAATAAGTGCTAACACAGGCTCCAGGTGGAGCGACACAGCCATCCGTACCCCGACTGTCTGACTCACACGGCTTGTTTTTATATACATCAGCCGCGAGACAAATTCCACTGTTATGTGCAGCTTTGATAATACATAATTAGTTGGTCATTTAACAACCGTCGGAAAAAACAGGACGGTAATCATGGCAGGGGGAAAAGAATGAAACGCCACAAAACGGAGCTGAATTAGCCCCTGCAGCCAGCAATTTTTTGAACTCTCTGAGTAGTTCGTCAGACTGTAACAATAGAAGTGATTTTGGAAATAGGAGTTGTTCATAAATTGGCAATGCTGCTGATTGACATCCCTCATCCAAACTGAAGAAACATTTGTGAGTCTGTAGTATAGAACTTTCTTAAGGAAATATTTTAAAACCTGCATAGCTACTGCAAGCATCGTTTCTTTGATCGGAGGAGTGATGTGAGCGAGAGCTATGCAGGTGGGGGTACAGGGAGGCAGGAGGCGACCAGACCTGCGGTTTGATTCTGGGAGAGATTCACAACTCTCTGATCAAAAAGAAAGCTCGTTTCTAACTATTCCTTACACTGAATAGAATAAAAAAAGACGAGTCTTAAAAGAAACAAAAATCAGTCCTGGTCTTCAATGCAGCCAATGGGAAATTTGCCATTAGCTCCAACTGATGTAAATATCTGCTGAATTCTGCTACTAAAATGGCTGAAAATATTTTCTGATGGGAAGAAAGCACTGGAGTTAGCCTTTGTATTCATTAGAGGCAGTTATTATGGCGATTTTGCATTTACTAAAATATGCAGCATAATTGCAGTTATAGGGAAAGGCTCTGATGGCTTACTAATATGATCACAGTTTTTTAGTGTAGGATCGCTGGGATCACAGACTGGGAGAAGAGCTTTTACCCAGTCTCTTTATCATTTGTCTCAGCTGCCTTGCTCTTCCACAGAGGAAACTCAGTCCAAAAATGCTAACCTGAAAGCTCCAATTTAACTTGCTCCTCTGTATTTATGCTTAGGTATGTTCCCTTATGGAAAACTGGTTTTGAACTAGCATTTTATACACAACTGCAATTTCCTATGCAAAACTTTGTGTAGGAGAACTAACAGCATCACGTTTGTAATCTGCGGATTCAGTCTGGGCACAGTTTAGCGGGCTTGTTTTTCAGCTGATCTCTACAAAGCAAGAGATCAACTCTGTAATTTTCAAGTTTTATTAAAATACAAAACTGGCGTTTTGGAGTTGGAGGCAGTCCTAGACTTCCAATAATCTCAGATTTTTGTCCTTCCCCCCTCAAAACAATTCCAGATTGTGGGATTTCTGAGTTGGAGATGGTTTTATATTTAAGATTTCTTAACATTCTGGTGCACTGTAACTTAAATTCAATTGTAAACTCAGTTTAGGAGCTTCAATATGCCAAGTGAAAATGTTGGTAAAATTTATCTTAATAAAAAGATTCTTCAAGGAGGGCTTCTCTTTTGCTGGCTGACTTTACTCCTGAGTTTTCACTTAAAGGGTAAAAGCCAATAAAGAAAACCTCACACTTTCCTAACTCTGAAGGAACTTTATCAGAACGAAGATTACTGACCCAAAGGCTATTCTCCTCCAGCTACTATTGTCTAGATGCAGATTCTTCATACAGCTCTCCAGTCGTCCTCCTCTCTGGTGTTCTGGACAGTTTTGAAAAAAACAATATATCTATATGTCCACTGAAAAAAACCTTAAAATCTAAACATTAATTTTATTCTTAATAAAATGGTATATACAGAATACCTTAAATCACAAATATTAAAGCAGTAGATCTTATGAGATAAATGTGTACTTTTACCCCCGTTACACAGACAGCAGCCATGACTCTATGGTTCAAGACCTTGTTCAAAGGGAGAAGCAACTCTGTGTGCAAACATATTATCTATAAGAAGGGTACGAATTGGAGTTGCACATTTTTTTCCACAGACTGTTGACACAATGATGTCTACCACACCAAACAAAAGGAAACAGATAGAAAAAATTAGCAGAATTTTACATTTCAAAATTGGGCACACATGATGTCAAATTGCTAGGTTTCAGGCAAGAACTATACTGCCCTTTAGGTCAGGCGCTGGTCCCTCCAGCATCTTAAGATCTGGCAGTGATTCTGGCAATAAAAATCTAGAGGATCAATAACAGAAACAAATTCAAAAAAGGTACTATGAAAATATTCGATCAAAATACAGTTTTTTAAAAAAATAGCTTATATGTAGACTGCAGATAAAACATAAGATTTTACAGTAAATTTCATATTGATAAATATTATTGTGTAAAGCATATGAAGACAAAGATTTCTGCTGAGAAGCTGTCTGACTTATAGTTCATTTCCGTAACAGAAAGCAAGAACCTCTGAAAAGTAGCTGAGGTGATGAGACACACAGTACATTTCTCTTTCTTAATTTTGCTGACAGACAGTGTTGACCTTGCTTGTTGCCAAATTCTTCTCTAGTTTACTTTTCCCAAACAGCTACTTTTAAAAAAAAAAATCTTTTAAGTGTTGAATGTTCCATAAAATAATGGCACGGTGTCATCTTGGGAGCTCTGCCTCACCAAAGATAATGGCAGCTCCCTCAAAAGCAGTCAGATGTGCTCCCGTTATTTTGTCTTATGTATCCGTGTGATGCATTTGAGCCCATTGAGGTATCAATTTCTGTGGCATTCAAAACACGATATGCCTGTGATTTAAACAGCTTTTTTTTCAATGATACCTACTGCGTGAGAGTGAATTCGAGCCTTGTTGGACCAAATTGCAAGGCCAGCACAGACTGATGGCTCATCCTTGGAAGAAAGCACTGTAAATCTGATTGAGGGACATCTGAAAATTCAAACAGGCTTTGACTCCAGGGAAGCAGCCTGTATTGCCGGAAAAGAACTGAAATTTCAGATCCTCTAAAATCTCGAGCTAATAGGAATTATGGCACCAGCCAGCAGCATCAGAATTTCATGAGTATTTCCCTAAACCAGGAAAGCCCTGATCTCAATGAGGGCTGCGACTGCTGCCATTTCACTCCTCGGTTGTAGTCCTTACCTATCGCCTGTAAGTGTGAAGGAGTGAGAGAGTTCAAGAGGTAGTTACACCATGCTTGCCTTAGTCATCTATTTTTTCCTTTCCTATTTTTTTAGGTAGAAGACATCCAGGTCTTTTTATACTCTTCAGTTTCCTAGTGTTAAAGTGCAGCTTTATATTTCCAGATGTGCACTAGTTTCTCTAAAAAAGAGGTGAAAAGGAAAGTTCCCAAGGCTTAGAAGTTATATATAACATTGCATAAAATTGCTCTTTAATGTATTTTCTGGGGCTTCTGTTTAATCCTGAAAGACCTGAAATTGTGATCTTCAATTTCTGGTAAATAACTTCTGTCAAACTTCTGCTTATCAGAAGTGTCCTCTTCCAAGCCCGAGCTACGTATGATGACACTCATGGGGGTGGGGGTAGGAAATACTCATTGCTGAGGAACAGGAGCCGAAGAAGGAAGCTAGGTAATTGGCTCTGAAATGGTGGTTTCGTCTTGCATAACCCAACTCAGTGCTACGTTTGTGTCCAGCTCTGAGAAAATGTGCTTTTTGAAATTCCTAACTAAACATACACATGCGTTCATAGATTGTCGGAGTTCATAAACACTGTGGGTTTTCATCAAGTTGGCAATTTGGTTTCATTTTGATCCACTGCCGCAGTCAATTTGTTGACTTGATTTTGATTTGATGTCTGTAATGCTCCACTTTTACTTCCGTGGAATATTAATGCTAGATTGGCTTTGATTTCATGGTTCTATTTTAGTTCAAGTTTCTTAAAATGTATTGAACTGATACTTCTAATGGGATTTTCAAAAGTGCCTAATCTGCACAATTTTTTCCATATGCAGCACCACTGCAGAGTCTTTGAAGACATGGGTAAGTATCAGCTAGTCTACCCAAAACCCCACCTACCTCTCAGTGCAGCAAGGAGTTTGTTCAATGCAGCGGTAACCTTGATAAAAACATCGTCCAATGGAGTAGGTATTTGTGTGAAAAAAAACATGGCTTTTTTTCCCTTTTACTTATTTTTGTATTTTTTTAAAAGAGTAATTCCTTTTAACAATGTCTAAGACAGAACCAAACCTCCATCCTTGAATACCATTAAAGTCATCCAAGGATGCTTCTGGACAGAGAAAAAGGGGTATTTGCACACCCAGACACAGATATCTGAAGTGGCCAGGCAGTCCCCATGCGCCACCTGCACTGCGAGAGGGGATAGAGGCCCGTGCTCGCATTCGCCATCTGCAAGAACTTATTTCCTCTGCCTGCCGGAGACCAGCCCATCAAGTTATATGCCTAACACTGGGTAGTGCAAATGGTCCACAAAGCATGTAGAAATGAAAATGCAATTTCTGCATTCAGCCAAGGGTTTTCTGGTGGGAGGCAAGGATTGCTAAATTGTGAGGAAAACACGTCATGGAGAGCTTTGTGCCATTTCTTTGTTCCGCAGTGAAGGACACTGAGGAGTCATTAAGGTCTGCATGCATCACTCCCTACGTTCACCTATAAAATTGTTCACAGAGTACACCCATCTCCCTGTCAGTGGTTGAGTTGGCAAGAGGACTGCAATTTTCTAAATCTTCACCCTGTGCTTGAACTGTGAGGCAGTCTCATCTCCACTTCTGCACTGAATTTGGAAATAGCTCACAGCTAAAGTGAGGCTAATTCAAAGCTAAGGCCTTTCATGGCTCTCCACACCTTCATTCATTCCTGGCTTGACTTGGTATTTTAAAAGATGGAAATTGCAAAATGTAAATGTTCACGACCTTAAGACTGTTCCACCTTTTCAGTCCAGTTGCTCGTTGGCTTTCTCCAGGCTCTAGAGATTTTTACTCCATTACTATACTGAATAGCTAAGTTTGGGCTGCCACAGGTCACCTTCTTATCAGTTAGTTTTAATCTGGACTTGTCACTCATCATCCTCAGCTCACTCTGCTCAGGCCAAGCACCCACTTCTCTGAGTAACAACTCTTACGCTGCAATATTGCCTCTGTAAATCAACAAAATAATCTCAGTCTCTGCAGAAAAGTGAATTCATCTGGTAAACAGCTCGTTTTGTTGCACCAAGGACTCGCAGGGGTTAACTCATGGAGGTTACTGTAGGAAACATTTTCCCATCTCCTTTGGAAGTTGGACCTGGCATGCCCAAACAGGCAAAGGCCCCAGTGAGAGGCTTGACGTCCATACCACTGCTGCATCACCCTAGACTTTCACCGGGACAGCTTTGCTTTCCTCAAGAGCCCATCCTCTCCCCCTGAGTGCCTCTCACCACCTCTCCCCACCAACTTCCCAGGCCTCTTTCCTGCACCCCCTTCCCAGGCTGCCTCCCCTCCCTCTCCGAGAGGCCTTTTCCAAGCACTTGCCATATGCCTGGCCCCACCAGTCAGTGCTGCACCTCTCATATTTTTATATTTTTCAGCTCCCACAGTCAAATGATTAGGTGAGAATCTTGGCTTATGGTTTTAAGTAAGTTTCCTAGACCTCGTGGTAGCAAAGAGAAACTTAAAAACATGACTCAAGTGCACCCTAAAGGCTAAGAAACCTGAAGGCAATAAACCACACCCTAAATTTATTTTCATTTTAAAATCTCAGTTTTAAGTTTTTAACCAATCTCAGGCCTTTCTCAGACTTTCCTTGTGATTTGTGAACATCTGGGATTGGCAGTGCTGCAATCTGACCAAGCAGGTTGGAAAATACCATCCTCCAATCCAGCTGCTCCCTGGGGTCCACTTCCCACCAGCCCCACCAGACTGCATCTCCTGAAATGCCCTTCTTCTGAGATGCACCAGGGACTCCTGCTCGATCCAGAGGGTCGCATCATGAGCCACTGCGTTGCCTGAGCTGCTACTTCCACGTTACTATCTTCGGAAAAGTTAATGACCACATCAGTTTTCTTAGCTATCCCAGGGAGAGTGGCTTTCTTCAGGCAAACACGGATATCTGGAAGCAGGAGAAAGAGGTGTGATCAAATCCATGTGTTTTCTGTTCCCAGAGGAGTACGCATTCAGCTCTCACCAGCAAAATCCTTCTCACTTGTTTTTCTTCTGCAAAAGAATGATTCCAGGCACTCCTTCAGCTTGGTAAACATGCGTAACCTGAGGTTGGATTTTTCCAAGTAACAAGCTTTTGTTTCTTTTGTGGTAATTCCAAACATAGCAGGCCCAGAATAAAGGTTTGTATAAGATTTGCCCATCAAAGATTATTGATTTCCTGCCTAACAAACATGGCATTTTGCTCCAGCTGCTTACCCTGTTTTTCCTCTGTATCTTATTCTGCTTTCAGATCGCACTGTCATGCTAGGCAGAAGAGCCTGCCTCCATTATTTCCTCTCTAGCCTCAGTAAGTGCTTATATTTTAAAGTTAAATTGATTTTTCCCTCTGTTCTGTGAACACTGCCACTTGGTCTTCTGACCGCATCAGTCCATCCACGGCAGCCAACAAAATTTGCAAAATACAAAGTCTATGTTTTGTAAGTAGACTGAAGAATGCTGAATTCTAATGAAACAAGGCCAACGTAATAAAAAGCAGTGAAATTCAGTGCTGATGCTAAGAACGTCACTGCTAGACTTAGCCCTGCTGTGATGGGAACTGCAGGGGTTATTAAATGTGTCTTCCTTCTTAATAGCTCAATTGATGGTTTCGGTAGTGATGCACAAGTTGCTGCCAGGTGTTAGATAAAAATAACTAAATACAGTACAGTCACAATTGTGCTGATCAATGTGGGTTACGACAAAGAGTCTTTTAAAGGAAAAAAAGATTTCCCATCTTTGGTCTGCTAAGGGTTAGCTGATTCATAAACGGTCTTTGAAAAAGCAAACATTTTCTTTTTATCTGCACACAGTCTTGCTGGTCATGATCCGTTACTGGAGGGCAATACCAATTAATGTATTTATTATTAATAATCAATATAAATATGCCTGAAAAAAACAAACCCCTGTTATTTCAAAGTAGCGGTTGGAGTATAAAATCATTGAAGCCTGTGGCTTTTGTTCTTGTTGGGTGAATAAACATATTATTGGAAAACCTGAGGGGGCTCCAATGACATAAACACGCAGCTCCTGCGCTCGAGTCCTAGCCGATGGGAGATGATTTGGGGCATCTCATCTTAAAGGGTAACTAATTTCTTGGTACCCAGGCTGAAAGGCTGCATTGAACAAAATCAGACACAAGCGCGCATCAGAAAATCCGCAGGTCCTCTGCATACCAACCAGATGTCTAACACGTCCCATACACAAACCATGTGAAATAATTAATGAAAGCCTTGTGCTACTGACCTTGTGAAGAATACGTTTTCTGTCACTGAAAAAATCAAATTCGTGTGAAGATGAGCTGCCCCCTGCTTCTAGACATGAACTACAGTGACCTCCTCCTTAAATTTACGCTTTGCTGGGTGCAAGTGGGGACATCACCCTGGTGCTGTGGATTGACAGCTACTGAGAAGAGCTTCAGTGGGACCTACACAGAGGTGTGAAAAGCTCCTCTAAGTGGAGGCATCCAGCTGAAGGAGGGATGGGCTAGGAAGGAAAGTATAGAGAGACATGAGACTACAGCCTGCCCTGGTTGCTGCTTGATCTGTGAAGATAGCAGAGCCTTTTCTTAATATATGCTTTTAGGCTAGGATTGAAACACTCAATAAAAATATACCTGGAGCTAACAGACAATTAGCTTTTATTGCTACTGCTTTTTGTCTGTCACTACTCCTTAGATTAACTGCTTTACTTTTATTCCAGCATTTGAACAAATGGTGCTATTACAAGCCTCTCCTCAGAACCAGTGAAGTGGTTTGTTTTGGTAGCTAAGAGTACATTATACCCCACAGACTATCCTCTAAGTCCTGAAAAGAATAAAAACCTTTGTACTGTGCTAGATGTTATATTAAGTGGAAATTGAAGATTTTATAGGCAAAATACCTCTTGCAAAACATGACTTCTGCAAGTGGCATTGTCCAACTTCACCGGGAGTTGGGTTTCCCACGCAGTGAGCTTCCCGCTAATTGAAATCAGGTCAAAAAATGCACACTGGGAGCTTTTACAAACTTTACAGAAACATAAACCAGTGGATGCCATTACGCCGGCGAACTCGCAGCCTGAAATGCATGTTAAGATAAACAAGCTCCTCTTTGGCCGAGCTTCACCCCCTCCCCCAGAGCACTGCTTTCACCTGGTGAAGAAGCAGAGCAGCACCTTTCTTCCACCGCTGTGCACCAAAGGCTGCTCTCCCGCAGGGACCAAGGGGAACTGGCTCTCTAGAGAACACTGCCACCTTTCCCAAGGTCTGACAGTGCCAACGAATGCTTACATTTTCCCTTTTTTAACTTACATCTCTTATTCTTGCACCCCCTAGAGAAAGAGGAAGGAAGGTGTGAGCTCTCTCCTGCTTAAGCTAAAAATGCAATAGCCCCTTTTGCTCTCTGAAAGTGACTGGTAGCTATGCTCCTTTCTCTGTTCAGAGGGCTGCCTTTGAGGAAAGCCGGGTGGTGCCTGTATTTAACTCTACGTGCCAGAGTAGTGACATTGGCAAGATCAATGCCAAAACTGTGCCCATTTTTTCCCCTGGTAAAATTTGAGAGAGTCACTAAGAACGCTGTTATGAGCTGTGTCCATTGCACCACGTAGCAAGAAGTAAAGCAACAGCCTGCCTAGGGATCAGTATTGAACAGTGCGATGATACAAATCACTGGGGAACTGAAATGACTCACCGGCTTTGCGTTCAGCTCCACACCTACAGCCTCATGGTTATTACGTTAAAAATAAATTTAAGTACTTTACATTATCTGCTTTACCACTGAGGTAATATTAGTGACAGCTACCAAGGTGCTGTGTTTCTATAAAACTCGCATTCACAAATATTAAGCTATACAATTATTTATAAACATGCCAGTTTCATAAAACAATAGAAATATGGTAAATGCAACTAAAACCATGCATTTGAGTTCAAAAACAGATAAATAATGGATGGTGATGCCATCCTGTCATGAAAACTGAGTGACAGATTAATAAAATTTTCCACACATTTTAATATATTTATCATACACCTTCACCGAGCATTTTTAACTGTGACGTGTTTGCATAAGATTCTTTTTTTAAACTGAGTTTAGCAAATGCTTATTTTCCCAGAAGATTAATAATGCTGGACTGGACCAGTGGTCCACCGGGTGAAAGTCATAACAACCACAGCGTTAATGCAGCTGCATGCTGAACTTGGCCTTCATCTTTAATATTCTTGTGATTAAAGCATGACTATAAATGAAAACAAGTGAATTCCTGACACCACAGTTGTCAGCAGGATATTTTCTTCCACTTACTTCTCCAGCACTAAAATTTCACCCATAACTGAGACAGAGTTCTTCTTAATTTGTTGAATTGGTTTACCCTAGGTTTTTTTCCCTTTAAGATTTCTAACATCTTTCTTTTCAGTTTGACCTCCACTTAAAATGGCAATAACACCTTGTTTTTCCTCTTTCCTGAGTAGCTGAGGTTATTTTTTTCCAATTATTCTTTCCATGTCCCTTGCCTTCCATTACTCAGTAATGTTTTTCAGCCTCCACTGTACCATGCTTTAGCTCGCTGTTGTCCTTCCGAGTTTCTCGGTCATCTCTCATCCAAGCTAACCTGGATCACTTTGTCTACTGCATATTTTTCATCTCAGTGTTCACCTGCTTTTCAAGAAAAATATGCATGTAAACGTATATATTCAGAGAATGAGCCTGAGGGACTTCTGTATTAACCTTTGCCCATACTAAAAATTAACCATTTCATCCCATTTTAGTGAGGTTTTCCGTCTTTCAGTCAGGATGGCGCAGCACTTTAGCTATCACTCCATGAACACCTATTCTCCTCAGCTATCCCTCTCATGGGGGATGAAGCATTTTCTGAAAAGAAAATTCAATTAAATTGTCATCCCGTTCTTCACTAGATTAGTGTTAACTTGTTCAGGGATTTTTTATAGAGAAGATATGATTTATCAAATGAAACATTATCTGCCTTAAAAATATCTGAATATTTTTTCAGTATCTCCAGGTGTCAGCACCCTGACCTTGCAACATCCTTTCTTTTTGTTCCTTAGAAAGAACAGGTTTCAGAAAAATATATTCCCAATAATCCATGTGATGAAGATCAAGACAAATCTTTCACCATACTGCAATACTCACTCTCCTTAATTGTAGTTCAGCAAACTTACAGGTTTTCATGCAGGTTTTCTGATTTCACTTTACTGAAGACTTAGTTTTACTTGGTACTTTTGTATCTCTGGTTAGCTATGTTTCACATGTTTCCCATATCTCTGAATTCTCATTTTTTTGTCCTCTTTATCTCATTCAGTTGGGCAGAATTACCATTTTTTGAAGAATTCCTGTTTACTTAGGAAAAAACACTTGAGCCTTGCCACTGAACCTGGGGCGTTTCCTCTTACCGCCCCGCATTTTGTTGTATCCATCTCTGTTAAGAAATGCTTCCAGGCGGCCTTCACACTGGCTTCTAAAACTTTTCACATTTTAAAGTACTTTTATCTGTAGGATTTTTTTCACCAGATTTCTCATTACACAAAATATTTCTTTCTAAAGAAAAGTGTTCAGGTGATAATTAATTTCTATTAACTTATTCCTTTGGAACATTCATCAGGGTTTCTTAATGGAAGTGTCTAAATTTAGCTTGAAAAATAAGTAATTTGATTTTTCTAAAGCACTGAGCTCCCTGGCACCAAATGGAACTACTCAGCATTTTTAGACTATGATATTTGAAGGTAAAACTTTGCATACCTGTTATTTTTAAAATCCTAAACCATATCATTTCAGAAGAAGAAAGCAAACCTTACATGGCACTCCAAATGTCCAAAACAAGCAAATAACATCCAAGGAACTAGGCCTGCAAGAACAGTTTAGAAATATTACAGAAAGCAGGTCTGGTCTGTACATGCTTTAGGGCCTACTCATAAGCAAAAACTTTATGATCAGAAATCTAAGGCCACTAACAAATTGCTAAAGATAACAGAGCAATTTAAATCTGTTCCTCTGGAAATAATATTAATTACCAACATTTTTACAGCACTGCCATCAATATAACTTACACAAAGCCCCCAAAAATGAGTTAGTGACCTCATCCTTTCTTTCCTATAGCTATGTACAGATTGACATACTTTCCTGAGAAGCATTTAACTTCAGTTAATGAAGCTATCACTCAATAAAAGAGAAATGCCTGAACAAAGCTTCTGGTATTCGTCAGGTAGGTGTAGCGCAGTTATGAACCACGGGCTCTGAGTGACACCCAGCAGTGACAGTTTTCAAGATACAGAAATTCAGTTAAGGTTTAATTTGCAAAAAGTATCTGTATCCTTGTTTTGTTATTTTGCTACTTTTCCAGAATCTCCCATAAACCGGGTGGTTGCAAGATGAAGCATTTGCAAAGCTGCTGTAAAGGGCATTATTCTGCCACATCAAGTTAGTTAGTCTGGAGCCCTTCCGAGCTTTCTTCTTTGGCTTTATGTCAGTAGCTACGCCAAAGAAACATAAGAAATTAAAAAACCCAGGGTCAACGTAAAACAGATCTGTATTTTGGTTTTTATTATTAAAATAACCACAATAAAAGCAAAAGAATTATTTTTATTAGATTAAACATTTAGTTCAATAGGAATCTCTGAACTCAGTTCTGAGTCACTTCATCCTAGCTGTCAGTGTTCCGTAAATTTCACAGCCAGTGGACTTCTTGACACTTAAACAAACTTTTAATTCTTCAAGAAATTCTAGAGCAAGTCAAAGAAAAATATCTTAAGAAGGTGCTTCAGTGTTTCATGTGATGTAATCCAAGTCATTCATTTGAAGTCCCTTCCCCTAACAAATCACTCGGTTAATTAGGGCTCTGCCATGAGTCAACAGAAAGATAAGTGCTGTCATGCCTTGGTACTAAAGCTGTAGTTTCCCTCTGTTATTCCAAGTAACAGATTAGATAGTAATCTAATGTGAGTTTTACTTATTTCAAACACAGGAAAAAAGAATATACACTTTAATTCAATAATAACATGTTAACATTCATCGTTATTACTACCAGTTTTGATGGCCTCCTTCCCCAAGAGGCTTTTACCTTCTTGAGACAATTAAAGTCTGCCGCTAGAAAGATGAAATATGTGGTGAGATGTCATTTCTGAAAACATTTACTATATCAAAATCAATGTATTTAATTTTTTTTAATATTAGTTCAAATGCCAGAAGGTGCTTCCTAACAAGTCCACAAAAACTTTCAGGTGCATTTTGGTACACAGATGGGAGCAAGTTCTCAGTGAGGGTAAATACCATGTCTTCATCTACTCCTAAATGATTTATTTCTGATGAAATAAATCATCTCTGATGATCTGCCCCACTACGTAACCATTTCTTGGTTGCTTGGTTACTACCTGCAGTAGCAAATGATGGCTACTGCAGTAGCAGTCCTCACTTACAACAGTGAGTAGTGACAAACCGAATGAAGTGGGTGGACTAACTCTGATAATAACAAAAAATGGAAATTCCTACCAGAGAAGTGCTTGAAGACATGTTGTCAATAACTTCCTCAGTCATTAAAAGAGCAGTGCATTCAGTGCTGGCGAATCTTTTCAGAAGAGATGTAAAGTTCTTCTCAAAAGAGCTCACCCAAGCTCTTCTCTGATGAGCCCATCCAGGCTCTTCACCGATGGACAGACAGACAGAGAAGCATGTCACCTACTTCCTTAAGCTGCTCGAATCTACTTACAACCCCATCTTCCTATGTGTCAAACCACAACAGGATCTGCACCTACACCCCAAGTCTATCTCCACAATGGTCATAACTGGTAATAGTATCTTCTTTGAAAAGAAAACCCAAATACACAGCAGGCAACCTCCTAACAGAAGATGTGTCACGTTCCACAGCTGGCACATCACACAGGTTTCTTTGCCCTGCTGTTCCTGATAGGCTTGCTGGTTTGTCAATTTTTTTTCCAGATGGGAGTAGTAGACTTAAATTTAATGTGAAGAAGGGAATTTCATCTTAATTCTACTAAGAATTCAGGAGACAGAAATTGAAAAGATGAGATTTGGCATCAGAAACCACCTGGCTATGACCAGTATTATAATGTTGCCTCACATTTGTCATTTTAAAAGTAAAATTCCCACCAGCTGTGAAGTTAAATGACAACAGAAAGGGGGTGAGAGTAGAGAAGAAATAAAAATCTTTTCCTTGTTCCTTTTTAGCCTGTTTGTGTTGCATATGGACAGATCATTGTCTTTTAGGTCAAACAGTCCCAGCTATACAAGTTGCTGAGCAACTGTGACACCACTATGAAGAGCAAGCTGCCCTGTCCAAATTTAGTGAATATGCTCTACAGATTCTAATGGGTTTCTATAAAATTATATCCATAAATTAAAAGGTTTTGGTTTTATTCTTCACGAATATTGCAAGTGTGGGTTGCCCATCACTTTGTATGTTCTGTATTCAGCTGCTTTACAGAAAATTAAGGTAAAACAGGAATACACTACAGCAAAAGAAAAAGTAGGAGTGCTTTTGGCCAGTCCAGGCTCATTTTGCACAGGGCTGGGTACCAGACGAGCCACGTTGCACGGGAGATGTGGAGCCCCAGGTGCTATTTTGCTTTCATTCCTGTTCCACCTGGGCAAGCCTGGCTCATGCCATGCCCAAGAGGTTGCCATGTTGGGGACCTGCTCCCCTCGGCAGGGTGGGAGTCGCACCGTGCTGCCAGCACTAGAGGGCACTCCGGGATCAGCACATTGCAGCACTGCTCCATGTGTCCTGATGTGATGGTGGCACCGTTGCCGTGGGTCAGGCTGAGCGCGCCAGCACCCATCACGTATGTCCCACCAGGAGACCCTTGGCATGATGAAAGTAACGCGCTCTCTATGCTCAAGCCCAATGAAGGAGCGGGTTATGATGCTAGTGAGGATCTGACCAGGCGGTATTACAACTTTGTCAGCATAGATAAATAATAGTCGCTTTAGGTAGTGAGTAGAGAGAAGTAGTGAGCTTGGGAAGAAGTGACGTGGCTCTTCCCAAAGGAATGGTCAGCGTAGCACTTCTCAGTCACCCTGCTGGGTTTCTTTCCTCATGGGGTAATAAGTATTACTCTGGCTTCACCTCCAAAAGCCCCCTCCTAAAGAAGCTCAGTTTGTGACTACTCGCACATCTTGCAGAAAATGCCATGCCTTTGTGAATTAACATCTCCATCTCCTCCCCAGCAAGGCAGGGAGAACAGCAGATTTCCAGAAGAATGCTTTCCCTCGGGTGCTAATGAGAAAACAGTTTAAGAAGTGTGCAGCTAATGGGCTAAAACACAAAGGAAGGGAGAGGGCTACTCTCCTAAGCTGTCACTTTCCAGAAGGCAGAAGAAAACCCTCGCTGAGGTTCAAAGGCCACCCGTGGCTGGAACGTGAGCGAAGCCCATGCACAGTGAGCTCCACTGCCCTTTTTGTGATGGGAGACTTAAATTGACCTTAAACCATCTCCAGCTGTGCTCTAGGAAGTCTAGCCTTAAATAGTCTCGATGATGTTGATTCTAAAATATTCCCTTCATGACTAATTCATATTTTTCCTTGATATTTAATATAATTTGCTGCAGGCTAAACCCTTTAGGTTTTGGCCTAGTGACAAATGAAAATGAGTAGTCCCTGTACTCCTCTTCATTCTCTCTGTGGATCTATGGATACATGTTCTCTCTTCCTGGTCTTTTTTCTGTTTCTTCAATAACTCCTCGAGCATAAACACATCTGCTACTCTTCTCCTTCCTAGTGATTCCAGGTGTTCAGAGACGGCTGAAGCAGACGCTATCAGTGAGTTTTAGGTAAATGCCACGTTCCCCATACGTCTATCTGGACCAAATCCTTTTGTGCCTAAATGCCTTTAATTACCACCTATAGGCCCTTACCAAAATACTTATCCCTGGAGTGTTTTCCTCCTTGCTCTTCTGGGTAATATATCAGGGTATCTTCTCCACAGCTCCTGTTGGCTTTAATTTAACAGCTATTACATGCTTCATTAATATTTTAGGTAATGTATACTGTACACCTTATGCTTAATATGACCCTTTCAAATGGCAGTAGGTTTGAGCTTGATCCTGAACTATAATATTCCACAGATCCTTTACAGAGAGCTTCTCAGTGCTACATGTAAATACAGGGAAATTTGCTCAACAACTACTGGCATGCTATGGCCACTGAGTTTCTGGTGCGTAAGAAGCCGATGCCTCTTTGTTGTCCTGCAGAGAAGCTTGTATTCTTTCCTTTTGTTTAGAAAATACTCTGAAAATCCAGACTGCAAAAAAGATGGCTTAGCGGCTTGTGCAGCAACTGGGATGGCAGTCCAAATTCCAGCCCCAGTTTCCATAAACAGCCTTGGGCAGCTATGTTACCTACCCCGCATCTTTCAATTTCACCTCTATAAACTGGAGATAACATCCCTTTCCCACCTGGGAAATGCCTTGATACTAGTGAGATAGTTGGATGCTGTAAAAGGAGAGCTTGGCAAAACTTGTGTGCCGTCAAATTACAAAAGTCCTAAAAGACAAACAAAATAAATCAGATTTCATATTCTTCAGCTTTCGTTTACCTACCTCTAAAACGAGAAATGCCCTGGACTCACTGCTATTCCCTTGTGTTTTCTTCATAACTGAAGCCTTTATCTGGCAAGATCACTTAAACTCAAGCAAAGCTTTTACCACGAGCTGCCTCCCTGCAGTGGCTGGTTTAGGAACTCCAGCCACTGCCGTGGCTGGGACAAGCAATCTAGTCTCCTGGGACATGGGTTTCTTCGTGTTTTGGAGTACCATGCACTAAGCAACACATACTCAATGGAACAAAACTTTTGTTTTGGCTACATTTTAAAAAGAAATCATTTCAGGGCTAAAATGGAGAATGAGAAATTTTATCTCAAAAGGCCGATTTTTGTAAAATAAACATTCTGCCTTACAGGAGAAGAAAAGCAGAGGCATTCCCACCTACTGCCTATGATTGCTGCCTGTGTCCTCTAAAGCAAGGATCCATCCCTCAGGCCAAATTCTTCCAATCTTGGTCACACAGGCATCACCTGTGAAAAAGCACCCAGTGCTGGAACATATCTTTTTAAAATGAAAAATTGTTAATTTAGGCATGCTATAGGGATATATGTGAAGCCATCAAGGAACAAGCAAATCATGCAAGCTGAGATTCATTTCTAGACCCTTGTCCCACAGAATTACATAAACATGTGAATCCAAGATTTTTCAGGTAACTGCAGAGCATTTGGGCAATATAATGCAAGTTCAGAAAGTCTGGCCCTTTAGAAAAGTATTGGACACACTGCTCATGCTCTGCACAGCAGATAAAACAAGCAGCTCCTCAGAATCTTCCCAAATTTTCTACATGAGAGAAGAAAGAATATTCAGGAAAAAATGCACGTATATCAACCCTGTTATCAAATATTTTATTGTATTTTGATTTCTCCAACCGCCTGGGCAGCAACCACTAACAAATTTAAGTTATCCCACTGAAATGCATGGAATTACTCACATATTGGCAGGTAAGTAGGTGTCTGCAGCATTCTGTGCCTGCTTTCCAATTAAACATTAGTGCCAATGGCACAACATGTAATTAGCGTTATTGTAATCATGGCTTCATCCTTTGTCTTCTTTTTTTTCCAATCAAGAATTAGAAATAGGAAATAGAATTATGTCAGTTTGCATGAGAAGAGCGCTGGACCTGCAGAGTTTTACAGAACACTGCAAGCACCTTGCTAGTGCAAACAACAAGAGCAACTCACCATAAAATTAAGGGAACAAACACTATCCACTCAACAGTGTAGAACACAATGTTGTTCTTTATTATATTATTTAAAAGGGGCAGATTTACTTGGTCATAAATTAATAATTCAGAAGGTATAAGAAGGCACAGCCAATTAGCTGCAGTAATTTGCATTTTTATGCTCCTTCATTAGTTTTCTCAGGTTCTTCTCTTCTACTATAGCAATGCAAATGCCATCTTCCAAAAGGTGAATAGCCAACCTGGTTTTTGTTTGCATGGTAATGAAGCCTCTTCAATTATTGAAAGACCAAACAATCTAATAATTTTTAAGACAAAGCTTTGTTGCTACAATATCTCTTCTTTATGTTGGTTGTCATAAACCATGCTTTTTAAATGTGATTTACTTTAACCTGAAGCAGAGAGTTTATCAGGTGGCTGATTTTCTGAGATTCCTAAAATAATGCCTACCTTTAACCATATGAGTGATCCCTTGAAGGGAGGTATTAAAATCCTTTCTTAACTTAGAGGCTGACAAACAACTCTGTGTACGATGGCTTGGTTTGCAGTGCAGGGTCTCTTTACCCTTGTGCAGGAATAAAGTGAGAAGGGTTTCATATATGAATTTGACCGTTAGGGGAATTTCTCTTTCTTCTCAAGGAATGCACGGATGCTCCCCCATGCCCCAGATATCTGCTGGCACCAGCACCTTCAAAAGCTTCCTGCCAGCTCCCCCAGGGATCTTCCTTTTGGTCATTGCTATCTATGGGCACAGTCTTGATAAAGTTGATGTCTTTAGCTTCTGAGAAATACTCATGAGGCCAGCAAGGTTAAAGCTTAAAGCCTTCCTGCAGGCATGACTAAAGCCTTGGTCACCAGAGAGCTGCGGGCCAGCTGTACTTGCTTCGTTTCTGCCTTCCCATGCAGGGCACCAGCAAATCCCACTGGCTTCTCGGAGAGCTGCTCCTAACCTGCAGCTGGCCTGACACGTACTTATTTTTCCATTTTTACTCTGGTATTTTCCTTTCCAAATGCTTTCCATGTGAGGCCATTTCATTTTATTTTTATAATTATTTTATTTTTAATATAGCCCCTCATTCCAGATGTAGATAGTACATGCACACACTCAAGCATACGTACAAGCAAAGTAATGCTGAGGCTGCACCTCTATATAAATGTCTCTGAGGCAGAGCGTAAACCAAGAGAACTCTACAGATATTTCAGAGGCCCAGTGGGGATTAATCTCAAAAAAAGGGAAAAAAATGAAACCCTAGAGAATTATGCAAATATATGATACGTTTTCTGAGGCAGCCTCTGAAGGGATCTGGCTCTTCCGGTTGTCATGAATGCTACCGGATGGCTGAAGAAGCCATAGGAAACCTGCCCTTCTCTGTTCACTTCTGCAGGATGCTCATCTTTTGGGGTGTTTGGTCTTTCTAGGGGCAACCTGGAGAAGTGCCCCCTCCCAAGGGCCATGGCAGCACTCCCTAGCCCACTGAAATCCACTCCATACCATTTCCCAGTTGCTTCAGCATTCTTTTCTTTTAGTGGAGCTGGAGTTCACAAACTGTACAGATCATCTTGGAATTTTTGTCAACAAACAACGTACAAGAAGGCACGGTTTCTGTCATTTCACTGACAGTGCAGATAGATAGCATGCTTATAACACCAACGAGGTGCAGTGCCACGCTGGACCTTGTTCTCACCAACAGAGGGGTTGGTGGGGAATGTGAAGTTCAAGGGCAGCCTTCGCTGCAGCAACCATGAGATGGTGGAGTTCAAGACCCTTAGGGTGGTGAGGAGGGCGCGTAGTAAGCTCACTACCCCGGACTTCAGGAGTGCAGACTTTGGCCTCTTCAGGAATCTGCTTGCTAGAGTACTGTGGGATAACACCCTGGAGGAAAGAGGGGCTCAAGGAAGCTGGTTAATATTCAAGTGTCACCTCCTCCAAGCTCAGGAGCGATGCATCCCAATGAAGAGGAGGTTGAGCAAAAACACCAGGAGGCCTGCATGGATGAACAAGGAATTCCTGGAGAAACTCAAGCTCGAAAAGGAAGCCTACAGAGGGTGGAAGCAAGGACAGGTAGCCTGGGAAGAATACCAAGAAATTGTCCAAGCAGACAGGGATCAGGTTAGGAAAGCCAAACCCCTGATAGAATTAAATCTGGCCAGGGATGTCAAGGGCAACAAGAAAAGCTTGTATATATAGGCATGTCAGTGATAAAAGGAAGGCTAGGGAAAATGTGGGCCCTCTCCGGAAGGAAATGGGAGACCTGGTCACCCAGGATATGGAGAAGGCCAAGGTACTCAACAACTTTTTTGCCTCGGTCTTCAGCAGCAAGTGCTTTAGCTACACTGTCCAAGTCATAGAAGGCAAAGGCAGGGACTGGGAGAATGAGGAACTGCCCACTGTAGGAGAAGACCGGGTTTGAGACTAAGGAACCTGAAGGTGAACAAGTCCATGGGACCTGATGAGATACATTTGCAGGCCCTGAGTGAACTGGCAGATGAAGTTGCTAAGCCACTATCATATTTGAGAAGTTGTGGCAGTCAGGTGAAGTTCCTGCTAACTGGAAAAGAGGAAACATAACCCCCCCTTTTAAAAACGGAAAAAAGGAAGACCCGGGGAACTACAGGCCAGTCGGTCTCACCTCTGTGTCCGGCAAGATCATGGAGCTGATTCTCCTGGAAACTCTGCTAAGGCACATGGAAAATAAAGAGGTGATTGGTGACAGCAAACATGGTTTCACTAAGGGCAAATCGTGCCTGACAAATTTGGTGGCCTTCTGTGACAGGGTTATAGAGTTGGTGGATAAGGGAAGAGCAACAGATGTCATCTACCTGGACTTGTGCAAAAGCATCTTACACTGTCCCGCACCACACCCTTGTCTCCAAATTGGAGAGACATGGATTTGACAGACCACTAGGTGGATAAGGAATTGGCTGGATGGCCACACTGAAAGAGTTGTGGTCAATGGCTCGATGTCCAAGTGGTATGCAGTGACAAGTGGCGTTCCTCAGGGGTCCGTACTGGAACCAGTGCTGTTTAACGTCTTCGTCAGCAACATGGACAGTGGGATTGAGCACACCCTCAGCAAGTTTGCTGACGACACCAAGCTTTGTGGTGCAGTCAACACGCTGGAGGGAAGGGATGCCATCCAGAGGGACCTGGACAGGCTTGAGAGGTGGGCCCGTGCAAATCTCATGAAGTTCAACAAGGACAAGTGCAAGGTCCTGCATCTGGGTCGAGGCAACCCCATGCACAAATACAGACTGGATGGAGAATGGATCAAGAGCAGCCCTGAGGAGAGGGACTTGGGTTGATGAGAAGCTCAACATGAGCCAGCAATGTGCACTCGCAGCCCAGAAAGCCAACCATGTCCTGGGCTGCATCAAAAGAAGCATGGCCAGCAGGGTGAGGGAGGTGATTCTGCCCCTCGGCTCCACTCTTGTGAGACCCCACCTGGAGTACTGCGTCCAGCTCTGGGACACCCAACATAAGAAGGAGATGGACCTGTTGGAGCAAGTCCGGAGCAGGGCCACGAAGGTGACCAGAGGGCTGGAGCACCTCTCCTATGAAGACAGGCTGAGAGAGGGGGTTGTTCAGCCTGGAGAAGAGAAGGCTCCAGGGAGATTTTATAGCAGCCTTCCAGTACCTAAAGGGGGCCTACAGGAAAGATGAGGAGTGAGGCTTTTCAGGGGTTGTAGTGACAGGACGAGGGGTAATGGTTTTAAACTGAAAGAGGGTAGATTTAGATTAGATGTTAGGAAGAAATTCTTTACTGTCAGGGTGGTGAGTCACTGGAACAGGTTGCCCAGAGAAGTTGTGGATGCCCCATCCCTGGAGCTGTTCAAGGCCAGGCTGGATGGGGCTTTGAGTAACCTGGACTAGTGGAAGGTGTCCCTGGCCATGGTGGGGAGGTTGGAACTAGATGATCTTTAAGGTCCTTTCCAACCCAAACCATTCTGTGATTCTGTGATTCTGTAACACAGACCAAAGGACCGACTGTAAGAGCAGCAGGGTGTGTTGGTGTGTTTTAAAAGTCTTTCTTCCTTTTTTGTTAACTTCTTGGTGGAGGCTGCCTGCGAAGGCCAGGCTCTGAATCACTCCAAGCAGGAAGGTGGCAGAGGAATGGACAGCTGTATTAGCTATAATGGCTATGACTCAACAGCAAGCAACATTATGCCAGCAGGTATAACAAGGTAAAGCAGGTGCCAGCAGGTGCAACAAGAAAGGACAAACAAAATGGCTTGAGTTAATATGTAATTTTAAGTAGAATTGACCAAAAATAAAAACACTTTGAGCAAATAAAAGCATCTGAAAGCATAAAGGAGAATATTTTCTAAAATCACAGTAGTGCCAGGAGTCTCTGTCTATACCTTTACTCCAGTCCCTCCGTTACCTCCTCCCCTTGTCCCCAAGCCCAACCCTAACACGTCTCCTGCATTACTCCATGCAAAGGGGACAAGGGTGGCCCACAGGCAGGCTGGGGCTGTCATTTGTATTCCCAGGACAGACCCTTCCAATTTCCAGAGTTAATATCTAGAACTGCAGTGCATTACTCTTTCCCCTTCCTACCTGGACAGAAATGAGGTTCTCTGAACATGTTTCTTACAGCTTTTATAATCTAAGTAAATTTCTGTTCTTTATGTCAATCAGCTTTTATTACACAGTGAAGAATTAGAACATTTCATAGCTTACATGCCTGATATTTGGCTTATAAATTAAAATTATTTGCAAAGCACATTTTTTAAGAATGCCATTAAGTCCTTGACGCAGATCATCTCAACAGAATAACATGCCCATTTCACATTTTTGACTGAAAGATATTAAAATTAAAAGGGATCTGTTGATTATCTAATGTGACTCCTTTCATCACACATCTGCAGGACTCCCCTAAATTAATTTCTGTATCAAGACCAATAGTGCAGCTAAACCAGACTGGAAACTAATCATGGTTTCAAATCACGTGTTCAGAGAAAGTCCGCTGCAGTCTTTAGTAAGTTTTTCCAGTGGTCAGTTCCCTTCTATGTGGTAAGTTACTTCAAGCCTAAACTTCTCGAATTCCAGGCAATGGACTTTTTGAATCTTTGGCAAAGAAATTAAAGATGTCTTTCTACCATTTTTCTGTTCTTTAGTAAGTCAGAGTTTGAACTTTAGTCCCTCGTTTTCAGCATATTTTCCAGTCCTTTAAGCTCATCCAGAGTTCCTGTCAACCCCCTTTTTTTTAAAGAAAACAAAATAAATAATAATATATTAAAAAAAATTAAAAATATCAAAATCCTTTAGAACAGGGTACCATGAGCAGTGATGAAACACGGCAGTGGCAGGCTGCTGGATCCCAGCACAGGCACGTAGGGGGAGCTGTGCAGTGCCCCACTTTCCCCTCCATCAGATGCACAAAGCCCCAAGCCAGATCTTGCCAAGGAGCTACGGCCTGTGTAGCGCCTTCCCTTTTCTCTCACAGTAAATCTCCACCTGAGTAATGCCAGCTCCCTGCTTTTATTCATATTCTCCTGATTATAGTCCAATGATCATTTTAGCACTTTGGCCGTGGTGCACTGCAGGAGATCCATGTGTATCTGATTATCTATCATACAATCAAATCCTTTTCAGTCCCTATTTCCCAGCGTGGAGTCTCTTCCGTTCTACAAGTGTGGCTCACACTCTTCCTCACTGCATGGGCTTCCAAAAAACATCTTGTTCCATTTTGTAAAGAAATTCAGATTGCTTTCTGTCACTCGCCAGCCTTATTTATCATTTAATTCTCCACTGGTTTTAATGGTATAAGAAAACTTCATCAACAAAATGTCATGTTTTCTTGTCTCATTAATAAAGATAATGTAGAGGGAGGAAACCTCACAAGGAACAAACCCTCACCATGATGGTTCCTTATTTACACTTACAAGACCTATTAATTTTTAATTAAATTCATAGACGCTAGGTGGATTTTCTATTGCTTTATTTTCTTAACAAAATGTCTTCTGATGTGAATGCATGTCCTTTCAAAAAGTTTATTACATCAACAATATTATCTTGATTGAAAAGAACTTGTAATCTCATCAAAGGATGGCATCAAATTAGTCTGACAAAATTTATTTTTGCGAAGCTAATGTTGATGGACATTAATTGTGTTTGAGCAATCTCAATTTGATAGGGCCTTAATTTCCTGAGTTAGTCCTGTTATCATTTTTATATATTGGCACAACACTAGATTTTTCCCAACTTGAAAATTCCCCTCCTTCAAGGCTGTAATCGTCAACATTAAATGCCCATGGGGGTCTTTTGCTAGTTCTTTTAAAACTATTGGATGCAAGTTAATTAGACATGCAGATTTTTAAATGTCTAACTTTAATAAATTGCTGTGTAATTGGTTAAAATTAAAAGGACTATATCGTCATGTCATATGACTCTACCATCTGACTTTCCCCAAATGTAGAAACGAAGTGACTGAGATTCGTCTTTTCATGAATTCTTGTCAATTCTGCTTCATCATACAGTCACAGAACAATGATATTATCAGGATTCCCAGTACAACTGAACTCCTTTGACTACCTTTTCATTCTTAAATCTGCTAACTATAGATTTTGCCTTTAACATTTTGCTTCCACTATCTACTTTCTAAAACCCAAGACAGTTTGTTATTATGACTGTTCCAACTTTTTTTTCACATTTCACTATGATTTATAGATGCTTTTCATTTTATTTTGAGCCGTACTGTTCTTTCCTTAAGTCACTGCGACAACATCATTCTGAAATATGCAATTTGAGCATCTAGTAAAATGTTATTCAACAATGGAAAATTATCTTTCTCATTTTTCTGTTTACATTTTCTCCAGTTGATTGTCTCAAAATTATTTTCAGCTTTATTAAATTGTCCTTTTCAAACCCCCAAGAATATGTATTCTTGGCAGAACTCACAATAAAAATGCAATCAAGATAAAATCAGTTTCATCTAGTTTTTCAGTTCTGTAATTAACTCTTCACTTCATAAGGTCCCATATAGAATTCTGTCCCATTAGATACAATTTTTGCTTATGTAGGAAATTGTTAAGTAGAATTTTAAAAATTCAAAGGGTGCCTTAAAATCAGCAGCCTATGTCACATGTCTTTCAAACTGATGTCAACCCATAAAAATATTTGTTCTTGCTACATACTGGAGCTCAATGGCTGCACAGCCATTTGCCTTTTTCTCTAGTGGGTTTGGACATCGCTAGCAGACCAAAGCTAGCAATCTCTCTTGCGCTTTATCAATGTGACTTTGATCCTACAGAATCCTCCTCTTTTTTTATTAGTGGTCAGTAATTTGGACTTGAGCGAGGCCATTCTAAAACAGAGTGTCTCTCCTACTGATGCATTTTTCACTCAATCTTTTCAACATAGAATGTTACAGCCAATAATTTTAACATTATGAGCATAGGAATCTTCCTGTTTTCAGAAGACCTAGCTTTACGCTTATAATTGAGTGTCCTGGTTTGAGCAACACAGGACTTATTTATCTTCTAATGCTTGGGAAAACTGTGCTTTTAGAAGACTCTAGTGTCTGCATTTGTGAAAATATTTACTTTATAGCCAGCTATGGTGTGGGGATTTCAAGGTCTCAGTGTTTTCAAGCTTGCCAGGTGCAGGGATGAGGAGGACCGAGACCCGGGCANAAATTTCCACTATGTATATAGCACATAACAAATGAGATGCTGTACCTATTAGAATAAAATAAGTTTTAATTAAGCTGTGTTATCACACATTTTTACATTTAACTGTTATGGTTATATGGGCCATAGACAAGGTCAGATAACTTAACTGAAGTCCGTGTGAAATTCCAGAAAAAGCAGATATTCCATATTTATTCCACTACACTTCATTTTCTTACAATCATTCTGCTGGTTATAATGAGTATGAAGTATGACTGAGTCTAGACAAATGTGTTAAGGGCTTCTATTAGCAAATTTCTTGGTACAGCTGTCATTATTTTTTTAAGTTGCTATGGAGACTTACTAGTTTGAGGCATCACTGTTTCAATGATTTTCCATAGCAATACTGCTTTGGCTCCAGTGCACACCCCAAAACAACCATGAATGTCTTCCAGGATAATTTATCTCCAGTTGAACATACTAAAATATTTACACAATTGCCTACAATATGGTAGGAAGCAATACGATTTGCTAAAGGACTGAGCTGATGACCTACTTGCTAAAACTATTGTTAGGTAGAATGAGTTCCGTAATTAAGATTTCAGTAAAAAAAACGGTAAAAATATATAGCTGGGAGAAAATAGGAAAGGCAGAGTATTCTGTCAAAATAATATTTTTATGCTTTCCCAATAATTTAGATTTTAAACCTCAAGACTAGAATGCCCCTGGTAAATCTCAGACTTCCCAGAAGTTAAAATATTAAATTCTGTCAGGGTTCTTCTCTTCCTCTTTTTGCTTAAACAGAAACAACTATTTTCTTTTTCCTTTTTAGATAATTGTTTCTTTGTGGAATTGTGGAAGGAATACATTTTAAGAATTGCATAGCCCAGTGGCAATAGTGTCAAATGACAGAAATCATAAACCACCTTTATATGGACAAAGCATATAGCTATTATATGGATGAATGAAAATCTCACAGTGCAGCTGTGTAAGATATTCTGTTCTGAATTTAAAACATGCAGGGCCTGATATGCCTTTCACCCTCTGTGCAGAGATATAAAGAGCCAGGAGTAATTGGTTTTACGCCAATGGAAGCAGAGTGCAGGAACTCACTCCAAGCTGGGAGTGAGGTGGACCTCACCTCCCAAAAGTGCTAGGAAGGGTTGGAAATGCACTAAAAAGCTTACTTCCTGCCATTTGTTTCCACTGATGCTCCTCAGCCTTTTGTTGCGGCCTCCACCCCTGTCTCCTCCTCTTTTTACACATTCCCTTTAGTGACATTTTATTAGAAAACCCAATACTGGCCAAAAATTGCAGGATGAACAGCCACCCAATAAATACAGCCTTCTAGAGGCAAAAAAGGAGAGCAGTTCAAGTGAAAACCAAAAGGAAAGTTAACCAAAGAAAATTCTGCGAGTCCAGTGATGCTTCAGACTGTTCAGGTCAGTGATTCAAATATCTGATTCATTATATGAAAAGGCCACAGAATAATTACTTCTGTTGAGGAAGGGAGGACGAGGTTCTCCTTTGACCACTTAGCCCCATGACTTCCACCTTCTTGGTGAGCAGAAGCAGAGCAGATGCCCTCACACCGGCCTGCAGCTCTCTAGCAGGGCTCCGAAGGAGCAACAGCCATCCCATTCCCTCTTACTTCTCACCATCATTAACATCCACATGCTTGGCTTGCTTTCCTGCAGCTCTCGACTAACTCAGGGCTATGGGTGGATATTTTTTATAAGTGTAGCTTTTCTTTTCTAGTTTACTAAAGTCTATTGGTAAAGAAAAACAATAATAAATAAAAAAAAAATCCCTTTCTGTTTTTCTCTTAATAATTTTATTTGACTATTTGGAAGAAGCACCAATAGGCATCTCCAATTGTTTAGATGTGTCCTGCTTTTTATTTTCCTAATGTTTCACATTTTGTGTTAATTTTTTTTGTAGGTGTTTTGCTTGCATTGCCAATATATTTTCCATTAACATACCTCTTTGTCAGCACATGCAGACCACAGGATGCTCATCTAAGAATTTTTTTTCTACAAAATCTATGCACCGTGTGTACAACTTTGAGTTTTCACCTCAACAACAGCTCTCTTTGCTGAAAATAAAGAACATTTCTCTTCAAACAACCTGGACTCTCTGCATGCTAGAGATACCAGCTTACAGCAAGCCTACATTGGGTTGCAAGCCTCCGAGTGGGTTTTGAACTTGTGACTAACAAACTGAGTTGCCAAACTGGTGCTACAGACACAGATGTGTGAGTTAATTAAGTGACAAGGAAGCAGAATAGCACTTGCATTTATAACCATGTGGGAAAGTCTTATCAGCATGTGACATACGGCTTAATTTTTTTTGAAAACAAGCTTACGTGGAATATCTCTATTGCAATTCAAGAAGGTAAGGTAAAGATGCAAGATTGCGTCACCTGGTGTAAATGGGCACTGTATAGAATATGTGGGACTAGTACACACTGTATTTTGCCAAATAGAGAGTATGTTGACAACACAGAGTGTGGAACATGTAACCAAATAAATCAGTGTGTGTTGATACCACAAATCTGCCACTTTTTGGTCTGGAGTATGAAAACAGTCTATATTTTAAGGTTAAGGGTGGATTTGTGTGCCCAGTCATTTTAGTTGTTTATATATGGATAAAAAAATCACGGAATCACAGAATCACAGGGGTTGGAAGGGACCTCTGGAGATCATCTAGTCCAACCTCCCTGCCACAGCAGGGTCACCTAGAGCAGGTTGCACAGGATGGCGTCCAGGCGGGTTTTGAATGTCTCCAGAGTTGGCAACTCCACCACCTCTCTGGGCAGCCTGTTCCAGTGCTCTGCCACCCTCAAAGGAAAGAAGTTCCTCCTCATGTTCAGATGGAACTTCCTATGTGAACGAACTGTATCAGACCATGGGTTCATCTAGTCTTGTAGCCTAAAATGGTCCCTCCAAAATTCATAAAATCACCCTCTAAACCTGTGACAGTGTGGGAATATTCTGCTTACGTAAGTAATGTTTTACTTCGAATAAAAATAGTCTGTGATACATGACAATAACAGCACAGTTAAAGTCTGAAGTATCTATTCAAATACTATTAAGAAGCGAAGAGTGGGCTTTTTGGTATTATTTCAGCCTCTGAAAAGAAAAGCAAAATCAACATAGTTACAGTGTGTAAGATGGTAATAACTAAGAATTAAAAAAAAATTCCAGCTTTCTGATGAATCTGTTCCTAGCCCAGAATAATAAAAGCATTGTACTTACAAAAGGATTGCATTTACAGTTGAGAAAAAGTGTTCCTGCAATCTCTCAAACCTTTCAGGAGGAATACCCCAGAAACTGAGATATGAACATTTGTTTCTGTCCAGCAGTTAAGTTATATTTTGCAAGGAAATTCTTACTAATCTGTGTCACTCTGAATTCATACCAGCAAGTCAGATGCAGCTGTGAAAAGCACTCTCATGCAGAACTGATCTGAGGCTATGAATTATTATAGACTAATTGCACCCAAACGATTGATCTCTATAGGCACAGATGGACTCTCCCCTCCCAGAGACTGATATGTGTCCCAAAATGATATAGGCATAAATTGAATGAGATTAATCAGCATGAAACAGAAAGCTCAATGAGACTTCCGTGCAAAGGGAAATGTGCCCTCAAGGCTCTAATCAATCAGAGCTGAGTAGGATTAAGAACCATGAAGAAATGACTAAAACTTGGGGGTAATGGTATTTGAGCAAAGGTACAGCTCCGCTTGCACATCCTAACCTTTGACTACTTAACTGTGTAATTTTACATTTGTATCGTACATTGCAGGAGCACATGTATTGACACTGTGGCTATCAGGAGGAATAAAATTAGGGCTAATGAACAACAAACATAACTAGCTGCTATGGTTCATTTTAAAGGACTCCACCTACTGAACATGTGGGACCAGATTTCGATACAGTCACCTCAGGAGACACCTGAGTGTCTGTGTGCTTTGGAAAGGCTGGCCAAGCTCTGCCTGGCCGGTGCCCGTCACGAGGGCGTACCCGTGGTCATTCTGCCTTCTCGCAGCTGACCTGCACTGGGAACAAAAGCCCGCTGCCGACTGACAGCCAAAATGAGATATCAATCACAATACATTGTGCAGATCTTCAATCCTCCCCTTTCTTACAGGGAAAAAATGAAGAAAATTAACATGAAATTACTAAAACTCCACTGAGATGAACAGAATAGTTCCAAACTCATTAAAACTGTTCAGAAAGTGGCTTGGGTTTTTTTTGCCATGTGGCATCTTCATATTAAAAGACTGACATCTTCACTAGTGTCAATCTTTTGTTCCATTTTGATTTTTCATAGAGTGAAGAAAATCCTTCACACAAAAATCAGTTTAAATGGAAAAAAAACCCAACATGGTTTGCCAAAACCAAAATAGGTTTCTTTTTTGAAAACAGGTTTTATATTATTTTTTAACTAAAGAGAGATCATCCTTTAAAATAGCTGTAATGAGAAACTTTTAACCAGATCCTCCACTATTTCAGGATCTGTACAAAAGTACTAAATTCCTTTTGTAGCAGTTACACTTGGTTTACCTTTATTTTAGGTTCCCTTCACAGGTAAAACAGATGTTGAAATACAGATTTCTTTGAAGTAAAAGGTGTTGGAAAGGGCAGGTAGGCATCTAATGGTACTTCCAATGGCATCGAGCTACATAATTTCTACGGATAGGGGAAAGATCCTTTTACTCCATATTTCAGGTCCAGGTAGCATTTGATACTGGACCTGATGCAGGGGATCATGAGTAGTTTGAGGTATTCCACATCTTTGTGGTGACCCCACACACTTTGCAGCATTTATTATTGAGGAGCAATGGGGAGCCAGACATTGCTCCTTTTGCAGAACGAGAGGTGAACCCAATCTGCCCATCCCTCCTTTTGACCAAGCAGCCACGACATCTGGGGAAAGGCTCTGCCAAATGTAGCCATAAACCGATTCCTAAGGTTGCAACTCACCGTTTTGGGGTGTTAGTTCTTCTTCTCAAGCAGATGATCCTTAGACTATAAAAATCTACTGTTTCTGCCAGCTAATGTAGGAAATCCTTTCATTCAAGTTGCAGGTGTCTGCACAGTAAAACTGAAAGTCTGGATCCAAACACAGCTGATGACTCACTTGGAAAGCTGCTACAGCCACACATAACAGGACTTGTAATAGCAGCCTTCTTTTTTTTAAAAAAAAAACATTTTATGTGCAAAAATGAAAGCGGATTCTCCTTCATTTATGTTACTGAGCTCTATATTCACTGTTGTGTTTTTCCTGCATAGTGAATTTTATGACTTTAAACTCTGAAGGTGAAAGAGTAAGAAGTCATCTCCTTACTCTTGCTATGAATACATATTAGATTAAGTGCAAATATAATTCTTACAGTAGATCTGTATTATGTTAATTATTCCTCTGTACATCTGTCACCCAGTTAGCTCCCAATAGCTCCACAGCTTCATGGCTTTACACAACTGAAAGGAGAAAATAAATCATAGTTCTAATGAGAGTTCAAAACTCCGTAACAGAATTTGCTGGAAGAAGTATGAAAATAATTCAAACCGGAACAACTCTGGAATAGAAGAGAATATTTCAGTATGTATTGAAATATGACCTAAAAATGCCAGTAGAGCACTCTGCTTTTTCTATTATTTGAACTGCTAGAAGTCTCTGTAGTCTTTAGAGTAAAAGTAAGTTTTCACTCCTGGTAAAATCGCAGCATGTGGATTTTTCAGTGTGGTATATTTTATGTTACTGAACCTCAGTTTTTTAAATTGACAATTGTGTTTATAAAACACCAGAACTGACTCAAGAAATGTTCAGAATATCAACATTTGTCCTTTAAAGATGAGGCTTCAAGAGAACTAATCAATATTCAATCTCTCCAAACATGATTTTATCACTTGGAGTGTGTGCGTGTCATGTTCTAAGATATTCGCACAGGATGTTTGTTGATCAGCTTGCTTCAGGAGAATAGAGAGATGGGGAAAAGAAAGAGGGATTTCTGTGTAAAAAGTCAGAGACAAAAACTGGTAACACATCACAAATTCACATTTTTGCTGTATTTGTTTGCTATTGGACTTGTTTGGAGATTCTGGGTTAATACTAACTGGATAAAAATATGCACACAACAACTGCAGAAGCTCCAGTTTTCTAATTGCTATTGTAAGGAAGACAATTGTCCTACATATGTAGAGTAACCCTGGATGTGAGAGCTATATTAGCATCTCTACTCATGACTTTCTGACCATTGCATGATGAATGACTGTTTGGGGAATCACTCCAAGCTGTTTGTTTTCTCTTGGAGATAGAAGGCGTGTTTGACCCTGTTATGTTATCTCTGCAGCATAGCTGCAAAGCAATTCCAAGAAGCAAGATAAATCAATTTTTAAAAGATAGCACATTCCTCCATGTCACACACAGCAGACAAGCCACATTTCAGCTTTGAGTTAGCTTATGAAAGCTATCTTTTAGTTATAATAAGTAAGACTTTAACCGCAGAAACACGACAAGTAAGCAGAGGAGGCCACTATGCCTTCTAAAGAGTTGCAAGTTGCAACTTGCAAGTATGAGCTTCAAAGTATTGGCTTGGGTTTCAGTCGTTTTGTCACATGTGACACGTGACACATGTGCGACAGGTCATTTATGGTCGTGCAAAGCAGGTATGAAATACTACAACTTAACCCTGAACTCAAGGAAAGAAACAGTTAAAGAAAGTGTATGTGCCTGGTAATGTCCCTACAGTAAACCAAATAATCGTATCAAGAATTATCACAGAATGGCACAGTCCTCATTCTTCTTAAAGTACTATTGGTTCAGCAGTAATTTCAAATTACTGATATGACGTAAACTTGATAACAATAAAAAAAAAAAAACCATAGTGTTCTTTACAGGGTATCAAATAAATTTTATGTTTTCTGTCACTCATTTAAACAGAATGGCTTACTTTTGCACAGATAAGCAGCAGTTTCAGGTACACAAACAGCAGCACATGTGAAAGGAGCCTTATTCCCAAAAGGGTAGCAGCCAATATGCTTTAGACTAGGTCAATATATCCTTTCCAAGGTATTTTCTTTTTCAAAAAGAGTTTTGGTTATGCCTCAACATTATCACAAAGAAAAGAAGGACAGACTCCAAAGGCTTTCAGAAACTGTGAGTTTAAGAAACATAATAACATACACATTGTTTGAAGTTCATATAATAAAAACTTGGAGCACACGACAGAAACTCACACTCCAAAAATCAACAAGAGATCTTCAAATATAATGCCAAGAATGTGAAATCCATCCTTTGCTTAGGTATAGTTACAGCAAGTGAGTGTTTTAGAGAACAAAAGCAACTACCCAGAAGCCAGCTGTGTACGTTTTTATCTCTAAAACAGCTGCTGCATTTGACTATGCCACTAAGAGAGAAAGAGTCCCCTCCTCTCCCACTGGCCACTATATTAAGTAGCTTGCTGTAATTGCTGCATAGCACTTGGCAGTTGCAGGCATGGTAACAGTTAGCATTAATAAAAGTAGAAACTGTTCTCACAGTTGCGTGTCTCACAGTCGCATGTGTGAAACATATCACATTCATTGTAGACAAACTGGACATCTACAGTACAGATGACTGCAGATTGTGACAGAACAAATACGTTCAGCTAAGTGTGTACCCATGTGACCACATACAGCATTGGAAGTTAAGTAATTATGTAGTAAGAAAATATACAAGTATGATGATTACTGAAATGACTACTTATTTATTTTGTGTTCTTTTAGAGCTCGGTGTTGCACTAATAAAAATCAATAACTTTGAGGGACTGTTTTAATTTAAACATGAATGTCTTACTGCACGAAAAATAACGTGGTAGTATGCATGTTTAGATATATTTTTCCTTATACGTTCATCTGTACGGAGGGAATGAGTCAGAGTAGCCTGCATATGGCTCTATCTGTACCTGTCTATTCCCAAAATATCACAACAAATATTTAAGGATCTTTTCAAGTGACAGAAGTAAAGGTCAGGGTCATAGCAAAGGGCAGTTTGTGGAGGAGGGGATTAGCATTTCTCTAAGTGATTTCCTCATCCATCTATTTTTTTATATCCTCCATAAACAGACCTCTCTAATTTCAAACACATTTTTTGAATTCTGCAGAGAAGTCAGTTCTTAAAAGGTATCGTCCAAAATAAATGTTTTTCTTGGCTCATACATCAGCTATCCTATCTTTTCTTTTCTAGTATAGATACGGGTGGGAGAAGGCATATGTGTATGTATATTCTGTATATACACAAATATCAACGTAGCCTGTATTTAGCATTCTGTACTCACACACTATTTATGCAAAGGTATTGACTGGAGAGCTTTGCTACTAAGATTTTTTTTTTTCTCTCTATTTCATTGAAAAATAATTATTTAATAGCTTGATTAGATTAGCATTTATCTGTTTTATCTAGCTAGTAGGCTAATGCCAGAAGAAAGTTCCAGGTGCTCAGCTCCTTTACAAAACAGATCTTTATTTTGCATATCCAAATAGAGGGCAATTCTCCAGCATCCCACACACACACACACACACACACACTGAATTCTCCTCTTTAAGCAGCTGTAAACTATGTGCTAGGTCATCTCTGAATTCATACAGACTGCATTCACTTTTCATTTATTTCTAAAGATTGCTTTTAGATTAGAAATTGATAAAGAGCTTTGTGGAAGGGTGACCCCTCCACTGCCACCCTCTGCCTTGTCACTACCCAGCAATAAACAGCTGTTTCTAAAAGCAAACTAAACACAGTATTTCCTAAAGATTGTAATATAAAGCACTCGTTTCAGTTTTTCTTCCTGCTTGTGTTTTGGCAAGAAGTTTTCCAGGTTTCAGATGAAATTCCTCAGTAAATAGTTTTCTCTCTTTCAAAATGCGTGGCCAAAAAGCATAACAAACCTGATTCTCAATAGCTTTTCAGTTCAGGTCCTCACCTACCATTTTGCAAAATGAAGACAGACAAGGAAAACAGAACCACTGATCTGACAGCAACTCACAGCCATCTAATACAGGTATAATTTATTCCCATTCAAGCTGCTGCAGATGGCACCAAATTCATCTCTCCCTACATATGATGCATGGCTCAGTAAAGGAACTTGACCTCTCTCCAGCCTACAGAAAGAGAGAAAGGAAGATGCCACCCTCGAGTGTGTAAGAGGGAGAAAGACTAAAGAATTTTCATGCTTTTAAGCTACCCAATTAAACCAGAAGAGGAAGAAAGGGAGAACACCACTTACAGATAAAGATGAAGGAAAAAGAGTTTTTATATACTTGCTTCAGTGTGGGTTTTGTGCAATCTGTCAGAAGACGCGCATGAATTTTACTATTGACCTCACTGCTTCTGTACTTCAAATAGCCATTTGCCTAATAGAAAACTTCCCCTGCTCTAGTCTTCTTAGCGTGGCCCTCACTGTAATACATGGTATCTTTTAAAATTACATTAATATTAAATAACTCTGATTAAATTGGATGGTAAAATAGAAAACTGATGATAGAATGTCAAGGAAATGATGAAAGAAGAAAAATGTTTTGGGTTTTTGTGAGAGGCTAAGAGGGAGGGAGCAAGCATGTGTGTATTCACACATGGGAAAGTGGAGGGGTACCAGTATCATTAGTTAATGTTGCTGTATTGTTAATTCAGATACACCCTCATTACTATATACTCACCTATCTCTAGCTTTCAGTAAGATAGTAAGATGGATGAGTCTGTGACTCCTACATTTATTTTTCCCCCTAGTAGACCATTCTCACTTCTGCTTCAGATCATCAGATTTTATAGGTTTTACTAGCGGTGGAATGAATTGAAAGCAGCTCCATTAAAAGCAGATGAGTCACTAGGGAATGGACCAGGTGACAAAAAAAGCAGGTTGCCAGAGTTCACCTGGAGTTTGACTCAGATCATCCCCATGTCTTGGGAAGCTGCATGAGGCGGTGGGGAGGTAAAAGTACACTGGGTGAGATCAATTGCCACGGCCTGAGGTGGCAGCATGCCACAGCACTGACTACAACTGCCCCGACTGCCACCACTTATGTGGCAACAGCTGCAATGCAGAGCATGAATGCAGACCCCATCCCTGCCTGGTGCTCCTCAGATGGCTCCGTGCGTGCTGGCACAGCCACTGATGGCCACTGCACAAGAGACCTGGCAGCATCAGGCCATGGAGTGGCACTCAAGAGATGCCGAAGGAAAGGAGGCTCCAGAAGCACAAGTCCTGGCCCAGAACTGGCCATCAGCACCCTTGGGGCAGCAATAACCCAAGATGGCTGGTTTAATTCTATGCTCAAGCATGAAATCTGCCCATGCTAGTTCTTAGGTTAGCAGCATTTTTTATTATTTACCTTGCAATATTAAGAGACAGATTCTTAAGAACAGCAAATCTGCACTCCTTTTTAAAGAACAGGCCACCAGCATATATGGAAAGGCAAGAGTTTCTCATGTGCATGGTTGCAGACTGGCATTTGGGAGAGCTGTGTCCTTGTCCCGGATGTATCACTGCTTTGCTGGGTAACCACGGAGAAGTCATTCTCTTGCCTTCTATCACAGCTTCACCCTCAGAAAAATATGAATAATAATGGCAGGCTTCTTTGGGAAGAACTTCGAAATCTACAGGTGGAGAGCACTGTGTAAGAACAGGGTATTACGGGTAATTTATTTATTTATTGTTGAGTTGTGTGGATATTAGTGTGCACCACAGCAGTGATCACAACAAACATTACACTCTTGGCATCTAAAGTGCTTCTCTTGCGTTCACTGCCCAGACTCTTGTTCCAAGTCCCCCATCTCCTGCAGCTGACAGGTGGAAGATCCATCACAGATTCCTGCCAATTCTAGAGCTGGACCTGCCTGCCTAAGTCCTGCATACCCAGTCCCTCACCTCCTCTGGCCTGGGTGCTTCCTTTCCCCTTCCCAGACTCCATTATGTGACGTGAGCATCTCAGAAGAACATCTACTCCCCTGCAGTGCCACCTGGTAAAGAGGGCAGCGATCCCCCGTGCACCACCTGCACTGTGCCGGCTGAGGTAACAACCTCTCCCTCCCATTTCCTCACTCTCCCTATTGAAGGCTGCCACAGCTTGGTAAAAAAGAAAACAATAGCAAAGTATTGATGCATTTTCTTTTCTGGAAGCACAGCATCTGATAAGGATGTGCATGACTTCAAGCTGTTGACAGCAAATTGGATGAATGCTGATTCGCACAGATGTCCAAGCAAGCAGTCACTGTATCAGACTTGGTTCCCCACCACATGAAGAAAGATTTTCAAAAGAACGAGCACTCTCCAATCCAGTAAGATTCACAACCACCACTGAATTAAAGAGGATGGTTTGTGTATCTGGTTAAAGTTACGTGTGTCACTGGAGGGGGCGGGGGGGTGAGGCAGCCATCCCAAAGACGACTGTTTCATTAACTTTGTGAGAAACCTTGCAATTTTAGGATGAAGCCAATCTGGTTTTAGCTGAAAATCATATTTAAATAATATACAGGATGAGGCCTTGAAATTGCCATAGAAAATAATATGTTGTGGTCTCAAAACCTACGTAATAATTGGTGACAGTTTCACTAGGTTTTTCCCCAAAGTTTGGTCTCCCTTTTCAACTACTACCAGTCATATGATATAGTTCAGTCACTACCAATGTAAGATTAATTAAAGTTCTAATCTAAAAATGAAATCTTCCATCATGTCTTTATTAATTCCCAAGCCACTTCCTTTCACTTCTTTTTATCTTAATCTTTTTCACCCCTTTTTATCTTAATCTTTTTCATCCCTACATCACCACTGCCTGCAGAACTGCCAGTTTACTGACCCAGTATTTACATTTTTTTTGATTCATAATACATCATCACAACAGAGTTATTCTTGGTGGTAAATCTGTGCTGCCCTCCTCCCTATTTTTTTTTTTTTAATCAAAACAATTTTTTACCATAGCAACTTTTCTTGGCTACTTACCCATTCCAATAACTTGCAAGCAGCAAACACTTGACAACACTGATCAGACCACACTGTCCTCGTGCCAAATTGAAAGGCAGCTCCTCCCTGGAACCGTAAACGCAGTCCCGAAGTTACAGGATGAAGCTGTTGCAGGTCTCTCAGAAAGCTCGTATTCTTTAGAAAGTTATTGAACACGAAGAAGTTGGCTGTGCCAAAACTTTCGGAACTTTAGAAGTAACTTGAGGGAGCAACTCCTCCCTAAGCCTTTTAATTTATGATAGGAAGGGAAGAGCTATAAAAGCTAACAAACTTTTTATAAAACTGGTAAAGGAAAAAAAGTGTTCAACTCAAATAAGTATCAGACATGGAACAAAAGGTGCCAAAAGTCATGCTGAACCAACTTCGTCTAACAATACTTAAGTCACTGCCAGTTTGACATCAGATTTTTAAGAATTGTGAAAGTAAGAGCCAACTATTTTAATAAGGGTTGTTATTTTACCTATCTAAACAAAACTTCTCAATTACACTTACATAAAGTAAAAATACCAAAAATCAAAATATCACAATACTTTATTTTTCTTCAAAAGTTTTCTACATAAATTTCTTCCATGATTTAAAGCTATATATCCTCCAACATTCTGGTGAAGGAAATAATTTCAATATTCACACTTACGGTTTCATATTGTAAAATTTTATCAAAGTTAAGCTACAAGAAAAGGGGCTTTGCCTGCTATTGAATGACTTGAAAAAGGTTGAGACTTATTCATTATATTTATCATATCACACTAAGAAATAGCACTGACAGTCCCAGTAAGCCATTTCATACCTCCAAATCAGCATGTACAAAATAGTTCTCAATTAGTTTTATACTAAAAACCTAGTATTTTCCAATTTATTTTTCGTTAAAAATGCTATCATTAGTCTCTGATTACAAACCATCAAATTAAAGAAAAAGATGTTACCTGCAGGTGGTAGAGTTGGATGAAGCTAAAAAATATCCAAGAATGTAATATTTCAGTGTAGACAAGAATCTGTGGAGGTTATTAAAAGCTGGAGATTTTGAAGTGGGAGTAGCTACAATCTAAGCATAATAAACAATATCACCACATAAATATTAAAGCAACCCATAAATTATATGGCTGTAAAAAGATGTAGGGTGTTTTTTTATTGGTATATTCTCAGTGATACCACTCATTCCCTAATTTTCCTGAAAATCACCATGCTGTTACAATTCTTTCAAGGCTCAGTTCCTACTCTGGTTGCCAGAGATTTGCATGCAGAGATGAAGACGAATGATGCAACAGTGGTACAGACGTAGTCAAAGGACATGGAACAATCACGTTCCTTCTTTTTGGAGCGACCTAGCTCTTACTGCTTAGGCCCACACTGGGGCGATTTTTTTCTCTTCAAAGCCATGTGAAACAACAGTAGATTCATCTCTGCTCCTGAAATGAGCCTTTCCATCTCTGCTCTTTCCTATCATTTACCAGGGCATCTTTCCCAAGTCCCTTCCTTACTGAGTCCCAGACTTTGCTCATTCCATCTATTCATCACCTCAGCTGACAACTTTAGTTGCTCCATTAAACTTGTCAGGCTCTTCAGGTCATACCTTCCCAAGGCTTTCAAATGCAGCTCTCCAATACTGACTGTCCACCTGGTCAGGAAAATTTCTGGCTTCGTCTTTACTTCCTTACTCAGACGCCCACCAAGATGTGTGAGAAAGTGCTTCTGAAGTGCTTGTCCTAAAATTCTCCAGGTCCCACCCCTCAACTTCATTTTCCCAGAAGGGGGTACTACCGTAAACATGGTGTCTATTAGTTAGATTTTTTTCTTCTGTGTAGCCCATGAATCCACCTCTGCCGCTCTGTTTGTATTACTAATGTGGGGCTGCCTATCCACTCCTCTTTGGCAACCTCTCCTATTCCTGAAATAGAAAAGATTTCCCCTCTCCTCCTGTCACAGGGAAAAACTGCTCAGTATACATAGCTTAACCAAACTGGAATCAAAGTGTTTTATTGATTTGATAATGACATAATTAACTGGCAATCAGTGAATCCATACATTCATGACCAGTATCAATACTAAAACAGATAAACCATAATACTATGTACTTTCAAATGCTAATAAACACCCACAAACTTCTAAAATCCCTTCTATGAGTAATCCCAAGAAGGCCTATTCCCCCTTACACACAGTTAGGTACACACTCATGCGCACACATGCACACATATAGCAGGGGTGTGGGTTACAAGTTCTCCTCTCCTGGGAGCCCAGCAGACACCTCCAGAGGGAGATGTGGGTGCTGTCACTTCCTGTGTACCCACGCCGCTCCCTACAATCCACTAATGCACATGCTGGTGAGAAAGAACCCCAGGAGGGCAGACGCGCACAACCTGAGTGTGAGTCTCTGGTTGTTGCACCCCACGCCATCAGGCTCCCGGCTGGGTGCAGGATACCCACAGCTCTGATGAGGAGGCTGCACTGCCTGTCCTGGACAGAGGTTGTGGTGCCCACAGGGTGACTTCCTGCAGTGTTGAATCAGGTTGTGTCGGTTGCTGTTTCCTCTTGAAGGTCTCCACCATCCTCTTGAAGGTCTCTCAAACAGAAGATTTCCATGATGCTGTTACATGTCTTTTCAGGCTGACCATGTTTCAAAAGTCTTTTTGTAAATTCCCAGTTGCTGTCTAATCCAGATGATCAGATTGGGGCAGACGTCCTACCAGTTTGGGTACTCCATACACATACATACTGTCTAGCATCACTTCCTTACCTTAAGGGTGTTTTATCCAGACCATTTGCTGAAGGTGGCCCACATGAGCACCCCCACACCTTCCAAGCAGGATTTTTTTATTATGATTATTAAAAGCTCTGTTGAAACTTTCACACAAGTATGCATCTCATGTTGACTATTCTTTTGCTAAGTACTTTTAATGCCTGAATTATTACACCAGACTCATGCTTAGCCTATCAGGCTATAGATGCCGCCTTTGCAGCCTAGAGAAGTTAGCTTGTCTGTTTTTTCCTCAATTCACAGCCTTGTATTTTGTAGACTTGTCTCTGTAAATGTGAGAACTGCAGGGACAATGGCAACAGCCAATTTGGATGACTGCAAAAAGAGAAAGACTTCAATCTATAACCCCAAAACTCTGTGTGAAGACCCAAATCGGTCAAATCAGAAACTTGCTAGAAGAATTCATATCTTGTCAACATTTTTGTGAACTGTTCCAAAATGTGAATGCTAGCTGATTCATTTCAAACTGTTTTAGACAGTCCAAGGTTGTTTGGAGTTGTTTTTCTCAGAATGACAAGAGAGTATTTTGGAAGGAGTATTACCAGAAGCCTCTATATTTTTCATAGGCTGAGAAATAAAAAACCTAGAGTAATTCAGAGAGACTTTGCTTTGGTTTCACTGAATCTTATTTTGTTTGCACCTTCTATCCCTTTCTTAGTTTGTCTTTATTACTTGTTTCAAACAGTGACATAAAGCCATTTGACCCTAATGTCATGGAAGCGGTTACATTTCATCAATGCCCTCCAATCAATCCAGAATTTCATCTCTGTTCCAGCCTTTTCTCTGACCTGAGATATTCTGCATCCTCACAGACCAGTACCCCTAATAAAAATCAAAGGTTTAGGCTTCAACAAAAAAGCATCTGTATTTTACCTTTCCTTGTCTGACATTTTTCTCTGGGGAAAAAATATCACCTTACATCCTAATCAAGCCAGAATTTTATAAATAAATAAGGGATGCCTTTCAGAAATCAAAACTTGCTTGGTAAGCAGCAATTGATTCCTAACTTTAATAAAGGAAAATGCCCTGAACCGCTAATACTATTACCAGAAAATTATTTGTGAATCTATTAAAAAAGGCCTAAAATTAGGTTAATCCAGAAAGTATAAAAGTAATTACCTACATAATATTCAAATGGACTTTGTTGCAGCACCTCCTGTCTGAAATATTTGTACTATATTTCTGTACCTTGCTGATTCACAATTTCATTTCAAGTTCCAGAAGAAAGCTTATCTTCTGTCCTGTATCTGGTTTCCTCTATGTGACGTCCTAAATTGCACTTGAAGTCTTGCTTAAGGATTTTTCTAAAGAAAGTTACTTGGCACTTTCTCTTCACAATTTTTCCAGTTGTCTTCATGCTTTCACTAATACTTTTAAAATATGGCTAAAGAGGATTCCATCATGCACTGTAGATGGCAAAGAGAGATCATATCCTATCAGATGAATATTCCTGCTGCTGGAGAGATAATAGGAATGATCCTGATTTCTTTCAGAATTTGGCTTTACCAGACCTAAAAATATCAAAATTCATTAGCTGTCCCCATGTAAAATCATGTGGAAGATGGTGCTATTGGTTTAACTGTGTTTCTTTCTCTGGCCTATTGTGTGCTATCTTTTCCTGCGCACCTACTGAGAGCTCAGTAGTTCAGATTTAACCCACTGTCAATGTGCCTTTGCTGTATCACACAACATCTCTTGCATGGAAAGAACAGTATTTTTCCCCTTATTATTCTCATGTTCACAATTACAACTTCCTTTATATTGAAATTACTGTTTCTCCAGATGCCTCTGAGTTGGTCGACAGTGAGGGTACCCAACTGTAGTAGAGCAGACAGGCAGCTCTGCCCCAGTAAGAGTTCACAGACCTGCCATCTTCGTGAACACACACAGAAGGCCTCTGCACTGCCAGCTTCTAGCTGCTGAAAAGGGATATCCTGGGAAATCTCCACTTTCTGAGAAGCAGCATTGTTTACCTGAAGATGATCGCTGGGAGTCAAAGAAAGGGTGAAAAATAACAAGCTGCAAAGCTGATCAGAATGTGTGAATCCAAGATTCAAGAGAAATCTTTGCTTCAAAATTTTAGTCTTTCTTTTCTCTCAGTACAGTTCCTAGGACCTTTCTCCCTCCTCAGTTTCAGCCCATACATGAGACAAGCAAACATTACATTTCTCAGCAATAGACCCTGGCTCATTCCTGTTGATTCTTGTCAATGCCCACCACCACCTCGTACATATTCACAGGAAACCCACTGTTTTCCTCTGTTTATGCTCCCTGTTGTACCACTGAGCCATGGCAATTACACTTATACTCAGAAAGGCCTCTAAGATAACCATACATCTGCCAGACATGGTATCTGATCTATTATCTGATCTCCTAGTCTTTTTGAATGGGAAGATTTTACTCACCATCTATTCAGTGACATGTTCTCTGTTCCAACTGCTACAAACATTCCGATGACAAAAAACCTGGCAGTGATCTTTCCAAATTCCACCCATAAAACAATCTCTACTCACTTGATAGATTGAAATGAGATGCTTTGCACAGTAAATATTATTATAAGTATGTTTGTGGACTCTGTTTATGGTCTTCTTATTTCAGTGCAAAGAAAAACAGCTGAGAACAATAATTGAATAGAGAGCTGCAAAGCACCACAGATTAATATAAAATGATAAGAACTAAACAATTCAGCTTCTGTAATAGCAAACATGTCTCTCTATCCAATTAAAATTCTTTGAAAGAATTAATACAATGATAGATAAAAGCAAACTGATGGATACAATTAATTTGTTCTTTCCAAAGACTTTTAAAACCCAGATCTCCTAGAAGTGGCTCTTAAGAATATCTGGAAATCATAGATGCCTGCAGGTGCATCCACATCACAGTTTTAATTCAAATCGCCTCCACTTTCTGTGCTTTGGGTTGCATTGTGGAGCCACCTCAGAATGCACAAACAGGTTTCCTTCCGGACAGAGCTAAACTAGAAGATTCAGGCCTAAAACAGACCTGTCACACTAAAAATGCCAGCCATTATTTAACCTCTAGACTGTATCAGAAGAGATCTAGCTGAGTACAAACCCCCAAAATGCACGAAGCATGTACATGAGGGACTCCAACTATTTTTGTCTATAGATTTACTCCTCCTGAGCTGTCCCTGAGAATCCTTAAGCTAGGATATCCCTTTAGGGCAGTAAAAAATAACCTCATGTGACTAATCATCTGCCTCTCAGGTGGTAAAATAAAATCCCTCAAAACAACTTACTATACAGGGAGAACTGAAACGTGTCGGGGAGATTGCTGTAAGGAAGCTGGTAGTGGGAAAAGACTAAGGCAGCTCAGCGCATCAGCAGAGTCAAACAACTTAAAGGCAGTTATTGGGCAGTGTGGCAGATGGTGGGGCTGGGAGGTTTTGGAGAGACCCCAGGGGATGAGGGTCAAACTGAGATGGAGCAGTGGAGCTTTCTTCAGGTGTCTATGAGACGGATAAGCGCTGCTTGTCTTTTGGCAAACTCTGACCCCTTTCTCAGCCACAGAGGAGGAGGAGGCGGCAGGAATTTGCTGTTTACGCAGCACGCACTCATCTTACAAACAACCCTTGTGCCCTTTGGCATAGGCAAAGCTGTTGGCTCTGCTACTGCTGGCTACTGCCTACTCTGCCTGCACAGCAAGCTGGCCCTGTCTGTCTTGAATGATACCGCCCAAAGAACGAGGGTCTTCACTGGTGCGCCAGTTTACAAGCTGCCTCACCAGCTTCACTGACTGAGACAGGCTCTGATGGTGGCTGTTAACAATTCTACGCCTGCACGCATATCCTCTACAGTCTATATTTCTAATATTTTGACCAGGCTAATTGCAAGCATCACAAATGGCAAGTGCCCTGAGATATTTCACTGCAGTCAGATCATTCCTAGCAGCCAGTCTAAATATTAAAGGTGGAGAAAAATGTATGTAACATCATCAAAGTAACTGAGTGCCTCTGAGATCAGGCTCTTCTCATTCTTGTACTGAGACCCTCCATATGTTGTTTAAGTGTTATCCTTGCATTTCTTTGGCACTTAAATCCATACACTTAAAATATGTTTCTTTTCAGCCATTCTCAGCAAAACAACATTTTCTCAAGACTGCCGTCTTATCTCAAACATTTCCCAGCTATTTTGCTGCTCCTTGGGCATCCCCTACCCAGCAACGCATCCTGGTCAGCAGGCTAAAAATGGAATTCCAGGTACTGTTTGCATTGGTGCTTTTCTGCAGCTCTCTCCTTCCTCTCTGATACAGCTTCTCTGTGAGCAGCATCAAATTACATGTCCTTTTTCTACTGCCATATTGTATTGCAGTCATATGAATTTGCTATCTACGTTTAGGCCTGTCTGAATATTCCCTCAGAGGTTAGTATTAATAATAATCATCATCCTTTTCAATATTAATTCTCCATAACAGACTTCATCAACTGCCTACATGTATAATGGCTCTTTGGATCCCAGCCTCATGACTCAATGCTTATTCATAGAAAATATTTTACATAAACTCAGTATACTCTCTCACTGCTTAGAGAGAGAAACAGCAGTTGAAACAGATCTGTAAAAAACAAGTGAATTAACTTGTTTTGATGCGAACAACCAAGAAGCTTGGCTGAATTGCCCACATCAGCATCTTTCGGGCATTTCCTCCACTCTGAAGTACCGTGGCATCAATTACTTGTTGTTTATTGAATATCTTGAAAAATTAAGGCTTAATTCCAGCAGTAGTTACTTCAGCAAGTAGTTACTACTTGAAAACAAAGGCAGAACTCGCACCCAGTGTGCTGTGTTAGGTCACCACATACGCTTTCTCACTTCCTCTCTATTTTTAATGTCTCCTTTTGCTGTCTTTTCACTGAAGAAGCATAGCCAATGCAAGACACCTTGCTTTCATTTGAAAAAGCAAACCTGGCTGCTCTCCAAGGTTTCTCATTTTAAGTTACCTGGAACATCGTTTTAGACAGGAACCACATACATTTAGTGGTAGGCAACCCAATAATTTCACTCTCCACAGGAATCTTTCAATGCGTACATTAATGGTGTAAGCATCGAAAAAAAAGTTATTTTGAATGAGAAGCCTAGTGTTTACGAAAGCAGTGTTTGATACTTCAGCTAAAATGGTCCTTTACAAGGAAAAAGAAATGCTGAAGCACTAAAGGCATTAAATACGTATTCCAATTAGTCTTCAAAAAAAAATTAAATCATTGCTATCACTGTCACAAAATACCATGGGAGGTTGGAATTTGGTTTCATTCCCCAGCATGTTAAATCATAACTAGGCATGTGTGATTTAATATAGCAGAGTGATTTCCTGATTTGTTTTTAATTGCCAGTATACACAGACTGCACTTTCAGCATGAGTTATTTTTATTTTAGATGAAAGAAAATGGGAACAATAACAAAGTCTTCATGAGAAAATACTTTTCTGTAACATATCATATTGACTCTGTGTTGCAAAATGGGAGCTGCCTTTACAGAAAGCCAGTTTCAAGAAATGTTAAGATGGCCAGAAAAGGAAAGTAACTGCCTAGGGTCCCAGATCAAGAACGGATTCAAGCACAGGTCTAACTTCAATGGGACTTAAAGGCATGCTTTGTTTAAGCACATACCTAAAAGTCTTCATAAATCAGGAGTTTGTTTTATATATACATACATAAAAAACATATATATTTATTAATCACTGTATGAATCACATTCATTGTAATGGATTCAAGAATAAGAGAACCACATGTAGCATACGCCTACCATGGTTCCCAGTGCATGTTTATACATAAGTTTTATTCTGTATTTGCCCTATGGCTGAAGGTAGCTTGTTAGGAGGGGAATTGGCATTTGTTCAGTCTCAGCTCTTCATCTGTATTAAAAGATTCACATTCTACTGTAACATTTTCATTTACATCCCCTTCAGGCCAATAAAAAGCATAATCATTTTCCTCCCCAGTAACTGCATGGCCATCAGCTTTAATTTCAGCACACTTTTCTCTTCCTAAACCTTTTTGTCTGGTAACAGCTGGTCAATATATTTCTTCATTATGCCTCTTTCTCCAAAAGCAGCTATGCCATGCTCCCAGTAATACACCTTCTTGATAACACCTTTGTCCTAATTGTTTCATCCCTTGTAATTTTATGCACAACCTACTGATGGATGCAGAATGTCTGGGAGGCATATATTACAGACTCTATTTCCTCTAACATGTTCATCCAGTTCCTGTGCAAAATAAATCATATCTATAATAAATCATAAAGACCAGAAAGACTTCAGTTAAAGTTACCGGGATGGTGGACTCTGAAACAGAGTTTGAATTTGCAAATAAAATTCTACTCATTTTCTCCAGTGCCCTTTCAAATGTACATACAGAAGCCTACATCCATTCGATCCTGGGAGATAAGCAGCAGTTCTAATATGCTTTAGTGAATGTATCTGAAATTGTTTCAAAACAATTGTGGACTGTTATCAAACTATTTCTTCAGATAATCCAGAAACAACCAATAAACTCCATGAGTTTTTGATATTCTGGCCACTCAAGAAAGCTATGTGCTGCTTTGAACACCTGGGACAATCACCAGCTATAGCTAACTACATGATTGATTAATTATCTGTCCAAAATCCACATGTGATGTCTGTCTCAGTTATGTGTCCTGTGACAACACGAAGGATTTTAGTCCCATTCATTTCCTGTCACTTTACCACCCAGAGCAATTATTAAAGTTGCAAACTGCATTCTCAGGAACCAGCATATTTTCTGAGGGTGCTCTTTCAAAACCCTACTCATTCAAAGTAATTCTGTCCCACAGCCTAATCTGATGGGTCAAATACTCTCATTGCTCAAATCCCTGGCAGAGAAAGAAACCATCTTTTACGATTAAGAAAAAGGTAACAAAATCATACAGGCAAAAATTAGGATTTGTAATTTTGGTTCCAGTCCAGCAAAGCTCTTTAGGACATACTTAATTTGTCTGCTCTTCCGAATTGGAATTATAATTAAGATGTTCTTAACCACCTCTTTTATTTAGTGAAGGAAAACATTTTTAAGACCAAATCAAATGGAGATCGTACCTAGAGTACTAATACAAGTTAAGAAATGTAGTAAGGGATTGGTGAAAGAAAGGGAACATAAAATTTAAACCATTTTAGAAATACATGTTAATATATAATTATCATTGAAATATTACAGTACCTAAAAAAAAAAGAAAACCTTCCTATCTGCCCCTCAGGTTAGCCATCATTAGTGTAATTGGCTGATTTTCTAAACACACCTTCCTTAGGAGGAATATTAAGGCAGAAGGTCTGAAGGAGGAGGGCATGAGTGGCTCTCCAAATCATTTCAAGGGAGGCTCTCCATAAACACAGAGCAGCACAGAACGAAGCTTAGGGACATCTGCACCAGATGCAAACTGCTGGTGGAGAGAAGGCGGCTGCTGCAAGGACAGACAAAAGAACTAGGAACTCTCAAGGACCTGTGACAGGAAAATCATGGGGATCTCGAGGAAGTATTTAGTTCAAGCAGGAAGCTGAGGCGGTCCTTGCAACGCGATTGTCACTGAACTGTCAGATTTCAGGCTGAAGGCCCTGTGAGGCCTTTGCAGGCATAATGAGCGTGTCATGTTTTCTTCCTCTTCTGTGCCAGTGACAACTTACATCTCCTCCTCTTTGCTGTGTTTAAAGCAAACTTCGAGGAACAGTGTAAAAATCTTCGTGCGGTTATTTTGTTTCACATGTCCAGGAAAGGCACATGATGGCTGAAGTCTGTCAGGGCCCTGAATGCCCTCGGGGGCTGTGCAACCTCTTCCCTGCCCCGTTCCTGGGGCTTGGTTGCCTGTCCTCAAGGACAGCTACGATACGTTGATGCGGTGCCTCTTTGGGTCAGACTGCTAGGAAAGACCTGTGAGAGGCCTCCATGGGGGCCTCCACCCCTCACCTTGGGAGTTGCGTTCAGGCTTACACCCTTGCTCCTGATTGCTCCTTCAGAGGTGTCTTGTGTTTTATGCATATTTGTGCCTAGATCCCAAAATCCTCTTCTCAAAACAACTAAAACACTGTCCGACAGATCCTTCTACCTGCTTTTAAGACAAATGTCCAGGTGCAGTAGCTAGGTTAAGGAGAACGCTCAGACTGAGGGCTCATCTGCACAGGAATGGAGAATTTCTCAACCTCTAGCTAGTGGTTAACCTGCATCCCTCCAAATGAAGCTCAAGGCATTTCTGCCAGTGGAGAAAGGTCTGGTGAGACAGAAGGCTAGAGACCATACCTCTAGAAGTCTCGAGGAGAAAGCAGACCGTGAAAACAGGAACTTCTTTGTTTTGGTCTCTGGATGTGTTTTATTCATCTTCTCCAAAACATAAGTTGGGCAGGAGTGTTGATCTGCTTGAGGGCAGGAAGGTAGAGAGATGTGGACAGGCTGAATCGATGGGCCGAGACCAATGGTATGAAGTTCAACAAGGCCAAGTGCTGGGTCCTGTACTTGGGTCACAACAACCCCATGCAGGGCTACAGGCTTGCGGAGGAGTGGCTGAAAGCTGTCCGGCAGAAAAGGACCTGGGGGTATTGGCAGACAGCCAGCTGAGTATAAGCCAGCAGTGTGCCCAGGTGGCCAAGCAGGCCAACAGCATCCTGGCCTGTATCAGGAATAGCGTGGTGAGCAGGACTAGGGAAGTGATCGTCCCCCTGCACTTGGCACTGGTGAGGCCCCACCTCAAATACTGTGTTCAGTTTTGGGCCCCTCACTACAAGAAAGACATTGAGGTGCTGGAGCATGTCCAGAGAAGGACAACGAAGCTGGTACGGGGTCTGGAGAACAAGTCTTATGAGGAGTGGCTGAGGGAACTGGGGTTGTTTAGTCTGGAGAAAAGGAGGCTGAAGGGAGACCTTATCGCTCTCTACAACTACCTGAAAGGAGGTTGTAGAGAGGTGGGGATTGGTCTCTTCTCCCAAGTAACAAGTGATAGGACGAGAGGAAATGGCCTCAAGTTTCACCAGGGGAGGTTTAGGATGGATATTAGGAAAAATTTCTTCACTGAAAGGGTTGTCAAGCATTGGAACAGGCTGCCCAGGGAAGTGGTGGAGTTACCATCCCTAGAGTGATTTAAAAAACAGGTAGATGTGGTGCTGAGTGACATGGTTTAGTGGTGGTTTTGGTAGTATTAGGTTAATGGTTGGACTCAATGATCTTAAAGGTCCCTTCCAACCCAGACGATTCTGTGATTCTATGATTCTGTAAGTGAATACATATATTTTTGTTCATTGGTAGGGTGTTAGTTGTGTGGTAGACACAAATACAGACACAATACCTGTTTGGATAATAGCCCACTCGAGATTTAAAAACTGTTGAGTAGCTACTTCTTAAACACCCCCATCTCCCACTTCTTTGATCCTTGAAAATATTTACCTTACACTGTAAGCCAAAACCTCCTTCTACCCAACTAAACTATCACCTGCACAAACTTTTGAAAAACAGCTCCAAAGTTTTTTCTACCAAAAAAAAGCCCAACCTGATTTGTTTGGTAAGATCTATTCTCTATAAACTTGCTTTGATTCTCTGTTTATGGATCTGTTCCCTTCTGGAAATATAGGATACATCTGCTTGCTTGGTTATAAAGGGCTTCTGTGTGATGAATCAGTTATATACAAGCCTGTCCCGCATATGAACTGCCTTGCAGAGCTATCTCAAAAATTGGCTTACTCTTTAGATCAGCAGCTGCAAGTTTGGGTCTAACTGGGAGCTTCTTCACACTTTATGCTTTGGTCTGTGTAATTTTTGTTGTTTATAAGTAAATTTCTGAACTCCTATCCCTGACTTCTTTTGGCATTTTTTCTCTTTGCATTTAAAAATACACTGTCATGCCAGGATAGTTTTTTCCCCATTTACTTAATTTCTTCTTCAGTTACATTTCTGAATTTTGTTCTCTGATAAAATCCTGTATTTACCAATTATTATCCAAAAGCCTACCTTCGTACAAATCTTTACATTGACTTCAGGAGGTCCTGAGATAAGTTTTAAGCAACATGGCTAGCAATCTCTCCTGTCCCCACAAATCTGGCACTGCCCTTCTACAAAGCTTTTGCTCTGTATCTTTCTTGTAAACTTTAGTATTTTTATTTTATTTTGTCAGTATCGCTCTTCTTTACCAGCTCTGCCAAGAACGCTTTACGGCCTCCCAATTAAACATATCTTTTAATTTCAAGATGAAGGCAGATAAACTATAACAGACAGGTGTGGAGCTCCTCTTCCATGTAGCGCTTTCAGAGCTCTGAGGCACTTTTTTAGGTAGTGTCTGACTGAGTTGCCTAGGTGCTTTCCACAACAGTTGCTTTTTGTGGAATAGCTGGTTTTGGCTGATAAAATCTTTGTTTTCAGAGAAAAGGAACCAAAAAGGGCAAAAAAAAAGAAAAAAATCACTGAAGTATGTAAAATGGCACATTTAAATCAGCAAACTGGCTCCAAATAACTAAGAGGTGAGACAATTATTTGTCCAAAAAGTAAAATGAGGGTGGTCACTGCATTCTGAGCATAAATGCCCACACCCGTTGAACTGTCCAGGTGCCTAAAACTAAACCCGCGTCAGCTGGATTTGCGTGGAAAAAAAAAAAAAAAATCCCTGAAGTGGCTGAGAGTGACTAAAAGGCTTCCATATTTTGCAATGTACTTAAAGGAAAAGAAAACTAAGGTGTATCAGGAAACATGGAAGAAAACTGGCACAAGGCACGGTTATTTCTGGTGGCATTCAGAGGGATTTAGCTCTTGGGCACTCTGGTGAACCGTATGAAACGCTGGCAGTGTACCCAGCGTTATTGTAAGCTGTGCCCAGAACACCTTCAAGGATCAAGATTAAAAAGCACTGAGAGTAAAGCAGAATATTTTCATTGGCAGATAACATAGAGGATTATTTTTTTTTACAAAGTAAGTAAACTGGAAGTTAGTTCATTTCCTAGTTTTTAGAAATAAAGGAGTGAGGAAAGACTTCTGCTGAGTTTCAGCTACTTCTAGCCAACTGCACCCAAAAGCTTTATCTTTGCCTACAACAGAATTGCTGCTACCCATTTACAGTTTGAATTTACTAATATATATATAAAGCATTCATGCAGTTCATCTGCCATGTATGCCACGTAGCTGCGCTGTCAATTTTGTCTACAGCAGGGATTAGACTGGGACACCTCCACAAGCAGCACTGATCTCTCACTCACACAAAGCTGCATGCAGCTTACTATTAATACTTGAGCAAGCCACGTTTTACCCCTATTTATCACAGTGTGGTTCAACCAGGAATTGCAGGTTTCAATAAAAATGAATAATTTTACCAGTAAGCAACATAAACTTGAGATGCCCTTCACCGGTCTCAAAATATCTTGTTTTCCTGGATCACGTCCATAGCCTGTATGTCAATGGTAGCTGTAGCCTAGCTGAAGTGACTCAGTCGGATTCAAGGTGCAAGGTGGGGGTTTTAATGTAGATATTCATGCTGAATCTAAGATTACTTCGTTTTCATATAAACTTGTGGCATTCTGGGTGTAGTTAGGGGCCAGCTCTGATCGCTTTTGCAGCACTGCGCTAAGGGACCCCTGAGGATATAAACTTTAAAACCACGGCCTACCCTGTGCGTCAAGAGGCTTTGCTATGAAAAAGAGACTAGAAATAAACTAGCGTAGCTGGTGGAAAAATCCTGAACTTGGCAGAGGCCTCAGCCCGTGGCTCTCAGCCTCCCAACCCAGCAAAACAAACCGCTGATAACGTTGAGGCGGGCTGTGAGAGCCGCCGTTCAAAGCAGAGCCGTGTCTCTCCCAAGGTCAGCTATTTGAAGCACAATAAACAGGAAAATATGGCGGCGGCTGACCCCGCCCCACAAATCCCGGGCAGTTGCCACGGCGACACCGCCCGACCGCCCCCGGGCGCCGCGTGCCCCGGCCGCTGGCGGTGGCCGTTGGCCGGCGGAGCGGGCGGGCGGACGCCACCTGGCGGCGCCCCGGGGCGGAGCCGCCGTC
>VYXH01012060.1:71827-91761 GCA_013397275.1 Burhinus bistriatus
CGAAAGCCCACCGAAACCGCGGCGGCGGAGGGCGAGCTGCTGAAACCCCACCGAAAGGGCGGCGGGGAAGGAAGAGCTCGCGTCCTGCAGGACGTGGAAGCGACTAATCCTACCCAAGGTCTGCCAGCAGCCTGAGGCAGGGCGGGACCCTCGCAGGCCTCGCTGCCTCCAAGGCCCCTTCAGTACCGCATCCCCGCAGGACTCCTGTGCATCCCGTGTCTTCTTTCCTATGCAGAAATAGTGGGTTTAGATAAATTTTCACAAGGTTATTAATTGGCGGGCGTCAAAGAAGATGAACAATCCAGTTAAATAACTTGATGGCGTGTGCTTTCTATTGCAGGAGATCTATTGTACTAAAAGTGGGTTTATCACCCTCCTACAGACTATATGCAGTGTGCCTTACTCCTGTGCGGGGGCTACTTAGAAATCTTACTAGTCCAGCATATCCCATGAACTACATTGGCTTGCCTGGCCCATGACCTGAAATCGCAACGGCTTTATAAATTACACCAATTATTTGTCTCTGTGATGGGAGGAAGCCCACACAAACCTCCTTTATAGCAAGAACAATATTACTTTTGCAGGCCAGCAGGATAAGCAGAGTGTTTTAAGTATAATTGTTTCAAAGAACTCTGCTTTATCTTCTGAATAAATCATTTCAGGGAATAACAGCAATAACAACCTATTCATTTTAGCATCAAAATAGCAAGAATGTATTTTAAAACAAGTATTTTTTCTGTCCCAGGAAATGGCCTGCCTACCTCCTTTTTTAAACATTATTTTTATAACTCCCGATGGCCTGGATTCAGGATAGAGTTAATATTTTTCTCCATGACGCAGTAGGCAGAACATGCTGAAACTTTATGAACCCAGAAGCATATTCTCTATGATAAACAAAAACAAACTAAAAAAAAATCTCTAAGGACTCTGCAACTCATATGGCTTTTACCATCTGGCACACAGTCCTGGCACACTGTAAATCTCTGCAACTGGTATCTCCTCTACAGACCCTAATACATAAAACCCATATGCCAGAGGCTCTTAGAGGCCACCCCCTTAAGTTGCAGACATCACGTTACAGCAGCGTGAGGTCTTCTATGAAGACAAAACTTTTATGAAATTTAGACGGTAAAAAAATCCATTACCTCCAAACCGTAACAGTATGGACGCCACCAGTGGGGTAACTTTTAGTGATGGTGCCTTTCTTTAGAAAGGTCACCAATCACGTGCAACACAGAGAGCTGGGAGTTGAGCAAAGGCAAAACAGGAGAGGGGGTTGAATGTTGAGTGCTTTAAAGATAATTCCAGTGTTATCTCTGGAAAAAACTAAAACAACTCGCATCAAGACATTTAGTAATACAAGATACCAAGGTTACATTTGATGAATACCAACCCTAATGACAAATATACTCCGTGTAAATCTGAGCTCCATGATTTTTGGCAAGGATATTTGCCAGCAGCTCAAAAGTCCTGGCACCGAGTACCAACATGCCCATAAGTTTCTGCAAGCACAAATACATGTTAAGTCATTCCTCCGTGCTTCCCTTCAGCAAACATACAAAGTTGTAAGTGTTTACCAGTTCATCACCAAGCTCTGTGTCATAGGCAACACCTGGCCTGCCCAGCATGGAGGGACTGAAGCCCTGAGGGAGCTCTGAGAAGGTCCCCTGAAGTGTTATGTCTCTTCCCTAGCATCTAAGAGGAAACTGAAAAGCAGAAGCCCCTTAAAAAGGCAGATTACCCTGAATGAGGGCCATCCTCGTGGATTACTAGATTTTGATGCCAGAAGGCATAATCAGGTCTAACCCTATGAATAATGCACATGTGGTAATGGATCCAGCTCATCTGCTCTCTAGACTCAGCATCTTTTTGATCTGCCAAAACGAGGTTAATGAAGATATGGGATGTCTGCATCTTCTCCAGTCCTCATTTTTGCTTTCTCTGAGGAGTCGTCACCATTTCTTATCTGAACTGGGAAAGTGGAAGAGTTGCAGATGAATAAACACAAATTATGTTGTAGTTTATTCTATTCTTGGGGGCAAGACTTTGTCCAAATGTTGAGGTCGCACAGCAGCTCTTTCTGATGGCATCACCTCAAACCAGGACACTGATGAAGGAATATTCTGTTAGATGGCAGTTGAGCAAGGGGGCTTCTGTGCAAAGAATCAGCCTAATGCATGTACACTCACAGAGGGTTACACAGCTTACAGAGCGCATTCAGGGTGGGCTATAATAAGGAAAAATTAATTCAGTCTGGAAAAACAGTGGGTTTTCTCCACTCACACATCCACTTAAAATTTGCAATTAATTACATTTTTGCTCTTAGATAATTAGATAACTTGATCTCTCCTTTGTATAAATCTAAAACGTAATTAGAATTCCTACCGTAATAATACCAGCAGCAACTTCCACAGGTATTCATGACCATTTTCTGTGACTAAGGGCTGTACTAAGAGAAGTGGCAGAAAACATTTTTTTTTCATGTGTCATCCAGTGACTTTTATCCCAAAGTGTGTTCTCCACTCTTCACAGCATTCAAGTACAGAACCTCTCCCAGCATTTTAGTATTCTTGTAATATTTTTATTAAAAGGATAAAGAGAATTTTAAATAAATAGATTTTTAATTTGAAAAAGCAATAAAGTTTGTCCCATCCCAAATAATAAAACAATAACAAAAGAACGTAAGCTTGGTTATGGTATATTATTTTTATAATCTTAAATTACTAATTATTATTCTATTATCATCATTTATTCCTCTTACTGTAGCACCCACAAACTCTGTCACAGGCTAAGACTTCACTGTACTAAGTACTCTACCATGTAAAAAAATAAAAAGCCCATTCCCCAAAGCCTTTAAATTTAAGGGTACATACAGCAAGCCACTTGTAGTACAGGGGTTACAAACAGGGAAGTATCAAGAAACAGTAAAGCCAGTTTGATCAATACGATGGACTGACAGCGGGTGAGACACTCTAGCTGCTCTCAAGTGATTTGCAGGAAATTTCATGCAGGAGAATTTTAAGGAAGCGTTTACAGGCAGATGACATGGTAATTTTGCATAGATTCACAGGGAAAACCTCCAAAACCTAACGCTGTGCGAGAAGCAGACTCAAAAAGGCGTGTTCCAAAATGTTAACAGGCAGATGATAGATGCTAGCATCTTAACGTGACAGGAAGCAGAGGGAAGTTCTGAAACCTGATCTGAAGAGATGAGTGGGAGAAACAATGTGGGAGGAAATCTGAGTGGGAAGAGCAGGACACCGCACTGTAGGGGTTGAAGAACAGGGAGGCCATGTGTTAGTGCACAGGAGGGGATAAGTCTGTCAAAGACCAGAATGAGGAAACCAGTCTTTGCAGCAGAATTTTGAATGGATCTGATTCCTTTTGTCAAGCTTGGAGGGGAAAAAAGAACTAATTTTGAGATATAGCAGGTATCTCGCAAGGTAGAAAGAAACAGCGTAATATAGAAACACTATAATGGAAAAAATTGCACGATTTAAACACAGCACTACTGCACAGCTCCAGAGATGCCAGAGTGATATCACAGGCCTGTGTGATGTTGAAGAAAATGATGTTGTTTGTTGTCTAGGAAAAACATTCTGGGTAAGGGTGGAGAATTACATCTGAGCCTGAATATGAGGAGGTTTTAAGAGGTTTTGTTGGGAGTATCATACGTGGAATCTCTTTTTCTATTAAGTGTTGAACTATGATTTCTGATATAAATAGGAAAATATATATATCAGTGTTAAGTCTTGACAGTAATATCTACCAATGATATGAAGTGCAGCACCATGGTAAAGTGAGTGATTGAAAACAGGGACTATAGCAGAGGAAGTAGGAGGTAAATATGATTCTCGAACTTATGTTCAACAGATGTAGCAGAAACTATATTCGATATATTCCTTGACATTAAATATTACTAGGCAAGAAAACTAAATAAAAGCCCAAGTCAGAGTTGGCTGAGAAATTTCATATTATCAGCATTTCTTTTTCAAGTGAGGAAACCAAAGCCTGTCTATTCATATCATATTTTTTAGACATCTTGTTGAAGTTCAGTTTCATGATGAATTTAAGCTGATCTAAAACCAGCCTGATGCTGAGATGCATGGTCCAGCTTTCACCACATTTCTGCTACTTCTTTTCTATTACAAAGGTAATCAATTTAAAGTTAACCTTGGAAAAACATTACTAGTTTTAAGAAGCATCAGTGGCTTGACCTGATCTCCCCATGACTGCACAAGTCACTATAGCTCGTGCAAGGGCGACGGCAGGAGCGAGCAGTTCTGGATGGGATGGAGAGGGGAAAGGCAGGACTGCTCCTTTCCAGGGCATCAGTTTTAGATCAACTTAAGCCAGCCATGAAACAGCAGTGCTAGAGAGTCAAAGCTAGTGTCAAATTTAGGTGCTCTGAATGATGATTAGTAGGTGTCTCTAGGACTCCTAGGATTTGTGCATTTCTCTCCACTCTTCAACAGTTTTACAGTAGAGGAAAAATATTTTTCTATGTAAAAGACCAATGATTAAAGGAAACTCTTCCATAAAGTACAATTTTTCATGGGGAAAAAAAAAGAACTTTTGCCTCAGATTTTCTTCCACATTTTTCATTCCTTTCAGTCCTTACATTCCACAGAAATGCATACGTATTTTACATTAATTACATAGTTCAGATTGTTGGTGATTCAAAGGCTGTAGCAACTTTTTGCTTTTGCTGAATTTCTCTATCCTTAGTTTATTTCCATATTTAGCAAAATACAGTATCAGTCTGAACAATTTAGTTTGCTTTCTGTATCTTAAAAAATCCATGAAATTGTTCATATCTTCTGTGTATTCTGTTTTTCTTTTTTGTTTCATCATTGTTTTTTTTCCTCATAAATGACTTTCAGCTTGTGCGCAATACAGTGATCATGCAAAAAGAGACATTATGTAGCAGCTGAAAGCTTGGCAGGATACTGTTGCAAAAACTCTATAAATATTCCATCACACTTGCTAAAAAAAAAAAAAAAAAAAAAAGCCCAGCACATATTTTCTGTGAATATTTGGCAATTGAAATTTACTGACATTCATGTTTGCTGAATTTTAAAAATGCAGGCTTGAGCTCATAGAGGTGGATTTTAGACTGTTCATTATTTTATTAAAAACTGCTTTCATTCTCATCCAATCAGGTAACATGAATAATGCGTGATTTATCATGCTTACTCAACTAAGCAAACCAGCTCATAGTTTAAATAATAACAATACTTGTGCAAATTATTTGTGACCCATAAATGAATTTAAAAATGCATTAAATACATTCCCATTGTGGATGGTTTGGGGAGGGCACTGTTACCGGTTGCAAATAAATCTCAAGCAAAAGAAATAGTTATATTTGTCACTGTGAGTTAAATGTTTATCTCCAGCAAAGCAACTGCTGAGCTTATTTTAGGTTAGATCCATAGATACCAGTAAGGAAAAGCATTGTCCTTTTAAACCTATTTTATCAACTTTGATTTGCTCTCTAATCTTAATTCTTTTTCCTTCTCTTTTTCCCTTCATTTGTTGCTATATTTGTATTTTTAACTCTTGGGATCTAAAGTATGTTGCCCATAGTTTGCATTTTGTATCAGCATGCCATATTTTATATCAACGTTTTATTTTTTTTATATTTCATATCAACATGTCTTAAGCCTATGAAGGTTTTGTGAGAACCATGACAGCATCAAAAAGGCTATCTAAATTTAGAAACAGGAAATCAAGTGGGAAAAAAAGTTGAGAAAAGTCAACAAGGGCTTCTATTGCAGTAATTGCCCTGAAAATTGTGCAACAGATCCATTCTTAATGAAACAATATGCTGAACAGATCTTTTCTAATGATATAAGTGTACACAATATCTTTCCTATTTTAGGAATCCATGCAACATCTCAAAAAAGATGTTCAGGAATCGAATGAATAGAGTACATAACTCTAAAGTAAGCAATTATAAAGAAGGATACAGTAAAATAGAAGCGCTGAAACAATTCAAACTTACATCAAAATTTATTAAAACTATGAATATATTCAGATAGTACAAGCAACACTGTTCCGAATTCAATGCAGATTAGGAACTAGTAAAGAGAAGAAACAGAAAGACAAGATTGTACTTGTCATGAGCTGAAACCAGGCATAGCTGTGGCTCTTGCTTTGCCTTTGCTGTTGTGACTCTTTTAGTGGGTCTAGCGATACAAAAGAGACTGTTAGAGACTAGTTGATAGCTTCTGCCCTGTTTTATTTGGGAGCCTAGCATCCTTCAGAATATTCTGTATCCCATCTCCAGAGGCCCATATTAATCCTTAAAGGCCTTCTGTTCAGGAAAGTTAACTTTAAGCATGTGCTTAATCACTTTCCTGAATCAAAACCTAGAAAATTGACTTTGTTTATAATAGATTTTGTGGGCATAGCAATTTTTGTCATATTAGAAGAAACAATCCACCTTGATGCCTTATCCTTTTTCATAATTGATATTCTCATCCAGCATTTTTACAATCCTACATTAACTGTGAATATTTCCAGTTGAAGGTATAAAATAACCCTTCTGAAATATAGCAGAAAGAAAACAGCACAACAGTATGCTCACTGAAACTCTGCTGATTCTGCTCTAACATTCCCCAATGATAATGTGACATGATTATCTACCTATTTCTTATAACTTTTGTTATTACTGAGGTTGAAGTAGTTTTTCGCCTATAAACCTTCTTGTGCATAGTTACATGAAATCAATAACTAACAGAAAGACTTTTTATTTTCAAAGGACATTAATTTTCATGTAACAAATACTTGACCCACACTATTAGACTAGGATAATCTATCTATCCAATAGAATCAGCTTAATTACCTAGAAATTATGATATATGATAGGATATAGAATAGCTATCCCATGATATGGAATGTTGTTTAAGCAGTTTCTGTATTGCTTGAAAAGAATAAAAGTTCACCTAAATCTAAAGTAATGTGATAAAATTATCTCATTGGTCTCAGATTCTGATCACTTTATTATTCTTGATCCTTTAAAATTTAAGGAAAATCATATCCTTTCAACAATACAGAAGGAATATACTTCTCTTTTTGAAGAGATTCTCATCTATCAATCCTTGTAAAAAGCAACAAATCATCATACCCTATCCACAGCATCTGTTGCTAAATTTGCCTCTTTTCTACTTACTCAAATATGAGGAATATTTCTAGAGGCCTACATTTTATAGAGTTGACATGCCAAAAGTTCACTGACCACACTGTCGTCTTCATAATAGCTTTGTTTGCTAGTTAGTTGTTTCTGAGTGAACTTGTTCAAAAGGCTTTTGAAGCTGCTGATGTGTTGTATTTAGTTCTTTTGAAATGCTGAAAACAGTGTCTTATTATGTTTAGCTTTTAGCTTACCTTTGTAACCAGTTCTAATTGTTTAATTTACCCAAGCTCTTTTAAGGTGGACAGCAAAAAAATCCTCTCTTCTCAAATTACCTGAAGATTACCCTTCAGTCAGCTGTCATTACATCGAATTAGTAATTAAATGGCTTTTTCAGTGAAACTAAAATTACAGCTGTGAGGTTAAAGTACTCAGATGGAACTTAAGAGTTCAGGACTTGGCCAAGGGCTCCCTGCCCAGCCTTGGGCAGGACTGTCCATCTTCTCGCACCTAAGTTTACCCTTTGTTAAATGGAAAAAATACGCCATCTTTTCTTCCTCACTTTTGCACATCACTGGGATTTTAAGCAATGAGGATCAAGAGCTTTCACTAATTATACAATAAGAACTATAATTTGTTAACAAATTTAACAGGTTCATGATTTTAAGAATAAGAGTAGTCCCACTGAGATGCTTTATATGTGACCCATCATTTCAGGGTCATTAGGACTGTTCACAAAGTATGAAGACTATGGTGGCATTTTTGTAATTAGGATGCTGTTAAATTGCTTTTTTGCTCCCACTTTTAAGAAAGATTTAGATCCAGCTCCTGGCTTAACCAGCATGATAATGACCAAGATAGAATGAAAAGAAACTTTATTTCTCTTTGTACCATGGCATTCTGAATCCCGGCTGAAGGTTAGATCTAGTCTATCTTTTTATGACACTGAAAATGATACACGTTTATCTCTAAATATCAGGTGCACTTTTCTTCAGCTGTCAGTTAGACTTAATTCTGTTGTTAAAGGATTTGGCAGTTTGCGACTATGAAAAACAGTTTGGAAGGGATATTGCTGCCCTTGGCTGAGTTTTGCATTTTGACTGTATCACTATTTAAAACCTCTGTATTTTCCATGTCGCATGAATTCTCAAGTGTCGTCTTTCAGAAGAATGGACAACAGCCTTCAGTACGAGCATACAAAGTATACCTATCTTCCCAGATTCCTGTTTATGTATTTCATGTATTTGCTTAATACTTACTTAAATGCACATAAATGAGAATAATACCTGTGGGTTTCACCAATGAAAAAAAGACTATAAAATCATCACAAAAATGAAAGTCAGAATGACAGAATATTCTTTGTATTTTCACAACAGCAGCAAAATCTAGAAATTATTTAAATAAAATCTTCCCAGATCTAAAATTCCTAAATAAAGAACAACTCAGGCTCTTCAGCATTTCTCATATTAAAGTAACATGCCTTGAAGGAGAACAAAGAAATTTAAGCTATTTTAGATTGGACAGAAAATGAATTGTGATTTGCAGAGACCTTCTCAGAGAAACCTCTAACAGTTTTTTCTATTCTTAGCAATAGAGGAAATTCTAAGTTGAGTACCTCCGTGATTTACGTTATCTGATACCTAATGTTTCTGAGGGGTTTTTTTAGGGGGGAAAGGGAGGTGAATTCCCACATGAGGAGACCATGGGTATGCAAGCATTCGCTCCATCTATGATTCAATAACTTCACTTTAGAAGAGGATTATCTGAAGTAAAAAGAGTATCTTCTTTTTAATTGAGATGAACTAGCTCGATTTGAAATCATGCATTTCTGCTTGAAAATATGCACTGTCTGCATTTGTGTCATGTTTAAATAAGACCTGATCCTTCTCCTACTCGCATTGGTTGTAAAGCCCTTACAGTGGAAAAGAATTTGGCCTTATTATGATAAAATACGTGTGTTTCTCTGTGTTTATATGTGTATATAATATATATATATTTCCAAGCAATTAATAATTACAAAATATGCTCAAAAGATTTCTCCAAGTCTCTTACTTTCTAATGTTATACCCTTGGTAGAGGGAGACTTCTCAGTCTTTGAATACTTAAGGCAATAATAGTATCTGTCAGCATCAAGTGTGAAGTTAACACCAGTTATGAATATAACCTTCCCGCTGGGCAGTCGTTAAAAAGTTGTTCCTTCTGATTCCTGTATAAATATCTAGGTTAGATTCTAAATAAAAATTCTGTGAACTTCAGTTGAAACAAAAATAACAGAACTATTTGAGGTTTGTTGCAGTCACTTCTATATCCAGTTGACCTTGTCCCAATTTTAGCTTTGTTTCCTTTTTCTGTGTGGCTTCTGGGAACCTGCTTTGAAAATAAAATCTACTCAGAGGGTCAAATCCTGAATATCTTACACTGATAAAACTTCCAGCTAGCTTTGCCAGGCAAAGACTTGAAAACAGTTGCCTTTGCACTCCTTATTTTTTTCTGAATCGGAGCTAAAGTTCAACTGCTAAGGCAATGAGAACCTAGAACAAAATAGGATATATTGAATACAGGCAATTTGTGCCAAACAAAGGTTCATAATAGTGGAAAAAAATTACTACCAGCTCAAGCATACAGGCATTTTAATAGTAAATAATGGTTGTACATTCAATGTTAAGAATTTGGGGAGCTTTTTAAGATGTGAAAGAACAAAAAAAAAAAAAGAAAGAAAGAAAAAAGAGAATTAAACTAACTTTACCTGAGAATCTATTGTTACCTTCATCAAAGTATTTCCAATTCAGACCATATACTAAGGACTAGAGTATGCCTTTATAATACAAGTACAGAATACTTTTTCCAGGTTTTCATCCTGAGATGAGAGGGGGAGAAAGAGGTAGTACACATGCTACTTCTTTCCTCCATAGGCTAAGGACACTTTGTCCAGCTTTTAACATTGCACTGCATGCTAAAGCAAGATCAACACAGGTACTAGACTCTTCTTTGTGCCTTCTTGCCCCACAGTGGGAGCATGTACTACCCGTGTTAGCTACCTGGTAACACTGAGAAAATCATTAGGTTTTTTTCTCTTCCTCAGTTTCTTGCTCTTCCTCAGTTCCTTGATTATCAAGATCTTATTATCCTGACCTCCTTTGTAAAGTGCTTTAAAATGTTTAATAAAAATGCTACATTTGCAGGAACAATTGCAGGATCACTGGTAATTATTAGAGCAGTTTTGCTTTTAAATAGCGATGACTGACTGTTTAATGGTGATCCAATACTACCAGCAAAGCTTAAATTCCCCTGTTTCTCATTTATGATAAAAAATTATATTCTGCTCTGATAGGCTGAAAGAATCTCAAGACTTTAACCTCAAAGATGTCATAGATCAGGGTTTGCCCAGGGACATAATATATATTTATTGTGAAATACTTAATTTTTTAACGCTTAATTTGTAGCTGCCACTGCATTGTGATAATTTCATATGCCGAAGACAGACATCTAACTGATAATTTCCACATAAACTCTTCTGATCACGTAAGTGGTCACAATAGCTGAGCACAAACATTCATGTGTGCAGGTCTGTGCCCTGATAAGTGGTGCAATTCTCCATTAACACGGTTAATTGCTAAGCGTCAAATGCTGCAACTCAGTATACTGTCAGTGGCTAAGAATAGATCTTTGACAGCCTGACCAAGCAATAGCAAATGAAGCACTCCACAGTGCAGATCAGAGCTGCAGTGACCTCCACCGTGGCAGAGGCAGACTGTGTACAAGTTCACTGGCCATCCCTTGCCTTTTCCCAAATCAGCTGCATGCTATGGTACAAAAAAATTGCTGCGGATTGCATAATGCATCTATGAAAGCCCTACTCTGCAGACTCTTTCTCTGTCTCCTGTTGTTTTTACCAGAAACAGAGGGGAGTATAAATTTTGCATCCTCCTCACTGTACCCAGAGTAGTAGACTCTTAAGTCTAATAGAAATAGCCACATCATTAAGATAGGAAAGATCTGTGGGCCAGTATGTCCTGCTCATCTATTCCTATGAAGGAAGTACATACTGTCTACTAGTAGTATAGCTGTTGATGTTGTGTGGGACTATCAACAAATAGAGGACCGGATGTTATTCCTACTGAAGTAAATGGTAATACTCCCATAAGGAGAACAGGTGCTAAGAACTTGTGAAACAGATACTACAAAACATATAGCTAAATTTGGAAGAGATTTTTGGATACCACCTACATGACAGAGCAAGCAGTATTGATTTCAAACTATTTAGGCATTCATCTTGTAGAAACAACACACAACAAAATAATTTGAGAGGAAGTCTGCAGCAGGATGGATACAGAGTCACAAAAATATGGCAGCAATTTCATAAGATGATACAGTACTAAATGAACAATAAACCACCACATTCAGCATATAACATTCTACGTGTTGCATTTTTATGTCCAGCAAAAGATTTGCAAGAAAAATGCTGACGTACTTAGAATTTTGAAAAATTATCTTCTTAAGCAGCCAACAGGATACAGAAAGCTTCTTCCCAAAAGCATCACGAGTTCTAACATCCTTAAGAAAACAATTAATTTATCAAATAATGTATGCCACAGGTAAACTTTGTTCTGTTAACTGAAGTAGTAGACTGTAAAGCAATCAGATACACTTGATTTCAAATAAAAATGGTCTTAAAAGAATACTAAAGTAGCTAAATGATAAAATGTCATGATTAAAATAACTTTGGTTTGACCTACTTGAACATATGCACTATAACAGTTTTGTTCTACAGTGCACAAAAGTTCCTGGCAAAATAAAGCTTTTGCAGGTCTCACTTTGGGAAAGGGAAGTAAAAGAGAACATTTCTTTCTTTTTGGTTCTTTTGCTTCATCCACCCTAAATACACCCCCTTGCTTCATCTCAAACCCTAAATGGTGGAGAGGGATATGGCATAAATTAGGCACACAAATTAGCCAAACAAAGGTTACACAACATGTCATGAACAAATTAGTGCCAGTCACTTGAAGAGCTTAGTCAGAAAGTACAAATGAGAAGTTGTGAGACTTTTATCAGTAAGCCTTCAACAAACTCTACTGAGGATGTTCTTAAAGGTTTACAATTCGGATCATTCTGCCTGGATGCTCCTCAGGTCGGTACATTCATCTGTCTTATTTCAGGACTGTTCTTTCTGTCTTTCAAAATAATCTCGATGGACATGGTAGAGCTTTACAAAACATTGATTTTTGAGAAGAGAAGATGACTGAATATTTGCACAGACACTTCTTTACCTTTCATTCATTATTTTTCTTTTGAATTTAAGTTAAAATATAAAATCTGCTCATAACAGGATAAATGTAGAAATTTTCATTTCAGATTGTTGACATTGGCAAAGCTATAGGCAACTGTAATGAAAAGAACTATGCAATGTTAACTTTGAATACTAGTACTGATTCCCCCTAAAATACATCGATTTCAATATTATTTACTCTGCTCCATAATGGGGAAATATGTAGTAATTAAGGCTTTTACATTTATGAAATGTTACAATCTGTTCTCAATTACTAATTATTAATGCAATTGACTTTAAAAACTGTAAGGATCAAATTCCTCCCAGAATAACTGACGCAAAGTGAATTCCAATGGTCAGTTTGACACAGTATGCTTACTATTACTTCTGCAAAAATCTTTTTGAAAATGCAGACTTAGAGGATGGAAAGAATGAAGAAGAATGAAAAAAGACCACAAGGTCTGACACGATGAATTCTTCTTTTCCCTACTCTGGCTCATTTAAGGACTTTCCCCTTGTTCTTAGGAGTGCATTCCCCAGAAATGAAATAAGAGCATTCCCTGTTTTATGTACCAAAGTGCAGAAGGAAGAACCAAGCCAAGGTCTGTTCCCCTTCTGCTCTGGATTACAAAGTAAGTCTTAATTCCTGGGGGAGTCACCTGCTCCCAAAGACATGTAGCTGTACCATAAGTATTTCAAATACCACCCGTACGCTGGGGAGCTCCTGGAGGCATTGGGATCTCATTGGAAAAAGATGCCTCCCTCTGGGAAGTTGTCAGGTTGTGTAGTGCCTAGCTGTGCCTATGGGGGTAACAGAGCTTTCTGTGTTGCTTATTAAAACTCAGATTACTTCTTCCTCCTTTTAAATCTATCTTTGTGGTTTCTTATTAACTGTTCCTTGAGCACTTTATCAACGTCTGATGATACAAAGTCCAGCGTGTGCATTTCTTTACTTTTAGTCCAGTTTCCCCAGGAATGTGGCTTGCAACTATAACATTTGTAAGCTTTTGTGTCACCTGTCTGCCAGCCCCTAGTAAACCTGTTGGCTACAGCAGCCCTAAGGAGAGGGACTTGGGCATGTTCACGATGAGAAGCTCAACATGAGCCAGCATTGTGCACTTGCAGCCCAGAAAGCCAACCACATCCTGGGCTGCATCAAAAGAAGCGCGGCCAGCAGGTCAAGGGAGGTGATTCTGCCCCTCTACTCTGTTCTGGTGAGACCCCACCTGGAGTACTGCATCCAGCTCTGGAGCCCCCAACATAAGAAGAACATGGACCTGTTGGTGCAGGTCCAGAGGAGGGCATGAAGATGATCAGAGGGTTAGAGCACCTCTGCTATGACAGGCTGAGAGAGTTGGGGTTGTTCAGCCTGGAGAAGAGAAGACTCTGGGGAGACCTTATAGCAGCTTTGCGGTATCTGAAAGGTGCCTACAAGAAATCTGGAGAGGGACTTTTTACAAGGGCATGTAGTGATAGGATGAGGGGTAATGGCTTCAAACTGGAAAAGAGTAGACTTAGATTAGATCTCAAGAAGAAATTTTTCACTCTGAGGGTGGTGAGGCACTGGAACAGGTTGCCCAGGGAAGCTGTGGAGGCCCCATCCCTGGAGCTGTTCAAGGCCAGGTTGGATGGGCCTTTAAGCAACCAGGTCTAGTGGGAGGTGTCCTTGCCCATGGCAGGGGGGTTGGAACTAGATGATCTTTAAGGTCCCTTCCAACCTAAACCATTCTATGATTCTATGATTCTATAGTTCTACCCAAATTCAACAGAGAGCTAGAAGACTCATCTGTGTTCGTTTTCTACAAATCTCATGAAAATAAGTGGCCAGAGAGGTGAAGGGGACACAGACATTGCACTCCTGGCACAAAAGGCTGCAATCTGAGTGCAGTCATGGCTAGGCGTAAGAGAATCCACATGGAAATTCACCCTGAGATACAAATCATAGAAAATTAGGTTTCATTAATTCCACTACTCATGGAATTACTTGTTATAGGTACTATATCTATGCTGGAAATTCAGATGGTAATAATATCTTTACTAATTTATAGAGCATTAACACTTCTGTACACTAATGTATATGAACAGCAAGTCATATCGATCGCCTGATCCAGGTCCCATCAACATCAAAGGAATCTTTCCACCAAGTTAAGTGGGAGTTGGACTAGGCCCATGCATAGTATTATCCATCATAAACATTTATAATAGCAACATTAAAACATAATTCAGTCTGTAAAAGACTCAAAAGCAGAAACAAAAGAAACATTTTAATCCAGTTTTAAATGCCATGGTAGACTTCATTTATACAAACAGCAGCATAAAAGGAAAACATAAACTCATATTCATAAAAGCATAAATGAGTGTACCATAAGTACAAGTAATGTTCACTTCCTTCACTACTTCTGCAACTTTATGATATTTTGGAAATGAAACTTTCCATTATGCTTGTCCTTGTTCAGTCACACTCTGCTTACAGAGGTGGTTTTCACTGAAGTACAAGATGGCCAAAGTTATTCTGTTGGATGGAAAATTAATGTATATGAGGTATGGAATTCCATGACTTCTTTTTTAAAACTTCTATATAAATTAGCATGAAGATTTTCAGACTTGGCTTTCATGGATTCATGGAAGTCCTACAGAGGCTTTGGTAAATGCCTCCATTGAGGAAATATTTCATATCCTCCAGTAGCCTGCTATTCCACCCACGAGAGCATTCATATCCTCTTGAACCTATGTTAAAGCTCAGCTAAGAAGCCATTAACTGTCCAGATTAGTCCTGTACAGGAAAATCCTGCATGGGGAAATGGAAATTCCATGGCAAGCTCCTAGCAGAGTTTCCGCTGCATTGTTCTTGTAGGGAGAAAAGAGGGGTTGTGTTCCCACAGAATGAGCAGTGGTTTCAGTCCAAGGGGCTCTCACAGGATTCATCAGGGTCTAGAAGCAATCACACACAAAACTTCTGTGTCTTCAGGTTGCATTTTGGATCCTCATCTCCCAAAGAATTGTACTATCAAGGACTCCTGCACTAGTTGCTGCTGCCCAAGAAGCAAAATTTGGGAGGTCATTGAAGTTTATATAGATTAAATGTGCTCAGGGCAAAGTTAATGTCAGTTAAGAACTTCCGCTGGTAAGTCTGAGTCTCTGGTTTTGCCTCTCCTCATGGCAAATCCTTTGTCTTATGAAAGAGCATCCAGAATAGGAGGAATGTTCCTGAAAAGGAAACACTGTTTCCATCTATAGAATTTGTCTTGGGTTTATGTTTTTTTGCTGCTGGAAAGTGTTTGGACTGCTTAAGCCTACATTAAACTTCGGATCATTGTATCAGTGCATATGAGTGCTCACCAAATACTTTTTAAAAGGAAAAAAGAAAGAGGTTTAAATACAAGCTATAGTTACAGGAATAGTTTCCAGTCCAGGAATGTGCCCTGACTGGATCCCGAATGAATAGCAGAACAAGTGTGTAAGTTATCTCTCCTCTCCCCTGTTCCTGTTCTTCTTGCCTCCATGAAAAGAAAGCACACGCATCGGCCGGACCATAGCATGCTCCATCAAGTCCCCTGAACTGGGTCATCGTGGGTACCTGCTAGCACACAAGTAAATCTTGATAGAGCCTAGTTGACTAGATGGCTAGATCCTGATTTCAAATCAATATAAGCATATAGGATTTTACTCAAAGAGCATTAATCACCTATATAAGTTTGAAAATCTAAGCTATGTCTTGTTCGAGTCACACGGGATGTAGGTTCTTCTATAGGATTATGACTTCTGAACATAGAACTGAAGCACCTTAATTAGCTAGGACACTTTGGAAATTTTTTTAGACATCATTTCACTGCTAGTGTAATGTTTTCAATCCCTTATTGAATGAATTTATGATTCACTTTCCTGTGATACAACTACAGTATGTAAATTCTCAGAAGACAGAAATCTGAAGATCCAAATCTGCTTCTGTTAATGACTATGGATTCTGGTGTTAACTTAAATGGGAGCAAGGGCAAGGTATAGTGTCAATGAAATGATGACTCTACAGTAAAAAAGCAGACCGTAACAGACAGTTGCAATTCTGTTTTTTCTGCAAAGATGGATCATTGACAAGAGATCTTTTGTTTCTAAAAGCTAGAGATATTATTGCCAATTTTAAAAGAACACTTAGCCTATTCCAGTTTAGTTGATTATGAATTAGTACTTATCTTCCCTAATAGATTTTTTTTCTTCGTAAACTTAAATTATAAACCAAAGGTTTGTAAACTGTCAGGCACTGACTGACACTGCTTCCAGCTTGGATAATATATTTCCTTTTTGACACTCATTGTACTAAAATTAGTAGACTGACTCCTTGTTTCTTACCTGGTTTTCTCCTATATAGGACAGTTGGTTGTATAAAGTATTTTTGGATGATGATTTCTCCAGTAAAGTATTTGAAATACTTCCGGGTTCACAACATAAAGTATTTAACTTCGTTATCCTTAAAATTAAACATTGAAATATTTTCCGTACACTACTGTAGATTAGTGTTATAACTATGTTTGGAGGAATAAAGGAAAACATCTTGCTACTTCCATTTATTTCTTGAAAAAAACCCGAAACCTGGGGTTTTTTTCCATGTTATCCAGACATGCTCAGCTTGCTGAATGGCATGTATAAAATGATATCCAAAAAAAATGAAGGTGAGGTATTTTGCCTAAAATATTTGAGATATCTATTCTAAGAGAAACACATCAACTGATTGCTAATTTTGCTTAAGACCAAATTAGTTGGGAGGAAAAGACCTCAGGGTGGGGGAGTGTGAAAAGTTATGGCAGTATTATTATCAATTATTATTATTTTATTACTTACTATTATTTGTGTCAGAAAACGAAAAGACTGCTGTAGAGGAGACTGACCTGCCACAAGACAAGGCCGTAGAGAAACTGGATCAAATTTATTAACAAAATAGCAAAAAATCAGATTGCATTAATTTAGTCAACCATGTAACTTGCAACAGATTTATCTGCAGGTGATTTATCAAGAGAGATTATCAGAATAATCATTTTCTGAGGAAGACAGGAATAGATATGGAGCATTATGAATTCTTTCCTTATTCTGGGTTGCAAGGATACCCGTAAGTACATTAATGAAAAAGACTTTACCTGGGTAGTAGGAATGTAATGTAGAGTGTATTAAGACTTCCTGTAGTGGCTTCAGCGCAAAGGAATTTGTATTACCCATTAATAACATTTTGGGAGGATGTCATAAAAAATATATAGAACCTGGTCACCAGTTTGGTTTGAATTTGCCGAGTAATTTTAGCAGAAATTCTTTTAAAATATCAAAAAGTAATAATTGACATATATACAAAATGAACTGTTTCAATATATCAGTGTTTGTGTATGTGAAATGAAAGTCAAATAAAAGGTCTAGGCTCTGTAGTTAGACCATCCACATGAGAAATGGGAGATGCATGCCACGCTCCAGTTTCTTGAGAAGTTTTGAAAGAGAGTTACTGAAGAGTTGCACTATCTCACTGTTCCCTAATACATTATGAACGGGGTTTTCTCAATGTCGTTAATTGATACTGTTCATTATGAGAGGCCTATTTAGAAAAAGAGAAGTATAGAGAGAATATAGTGCCTGGTGGCTGGCAAAGGCATGAAACATCCAGGCTCAAACATTCTGCTCTAATATGAAGTGGAGCATCTCCATCTGGAGAGACCGAGGATCCACCCAGAGTCATCTATGCCACGCGGTAGCAGGGCTGCTCGGGAAGGAGGAGAATACAGGTTCAACTCCTCTCGGGTAGAGGATGGATCTCCTCGCCATTCTCCCCCTTTCTGGGCTGTCTGATATGAGGAGAAGCCCTGTCAGTAGTACCACTAGGAATCTAATTCTCCATCTCCCTGACTTTTATCAGTGTGCACCTGAAAACTGAAACACTTTGGAAATGCAAAACTGTTAGACTAAATACTACCAAGACATTTCAGCTTTAGAGGATCAAAAATAAGATTTCCCCAGTCTGGAAGAACTGGGTTCTGTTCAATTTTCTGGATTTTAATCTTGGTAACAAGAAGTAAAAATATTCAAATAGCCTTATTGTATGTGTAATTGGTTTGACAGCCGAAACAAAAAAACTCAAAAAAACCCAAAAATAAACAAAAAAAAAACCCACAAAACCCCTTCAGAGTCTTTGCCCCCTAAGCAAGGTTCCTTGTGTAATGCAGCAGAAATGAGTGTCACCCTTCAAAGAAAAACTCTTTCAGATTGCGTTGAATAATTCATTTTCTGTTTTCTGACTGAATTTTGTAACGGTTGAATGAAACTTTTCTGACTTGTCAAGAATCCACGTGATTGTGTAGTGCACATTTGGATACGTGTAAAGATGTTCAGCTTTCTCATCTGCATTTCTGGGAGTGTGAAAATTGTCTCAGTACCCTTTAGATCTCCAGCCAACATTTGCTGATGTAGGTGAACGGCCACTGAGGCACAATATTATCATTGCTGCCGTATCGCCCATGTCTTAGAAGAATGTTATTGTTGCATTTGCTGCTGTTTGCTATTGTATAAAGTGAACAGACTTAAACTAAAAATGTCATCTGTTGAGCACACATGCTTTTATTTCCAAGAATCTGGATAATTTAATATTATCTATTACAAAATATGCTTCTTAAAAAAAGTGGTATTTGAACAAGTTATTTTAATTAATACTAAATTTTAATGCATGTCATAAAATGTCTGTTTTTTCCAGACAGAATATGCTGTCGTTCACTGCTGTGGTACAGGTAAATTCATGTAAAAAGAGGATTTAGTCTATTAACTACCACTTTCACCATCTGGCCACATTCATTCTCCATCTTTTTGTGTGTTATGTATTTGGTGGCAGAGGATGCTCTATACCAGACCGCATCTTTAGTCTCTGTTCTGAGCTAGTGTACTTTCTTCCTTTACTACTATGTGTGTCCTTTGTCTATTACACCCATTTCTCTACTAAGGTTACACTTTTCTATGAAAGCACAGTAAAATGCTTGTACTTTGCAGAGACCGCATTTAGAGTCTGGGCTAGGTTTCCATCTCTAGATGGAAAGTGCAGAATCAAAAAAAGTTCACTTAAATAAATGCTTTTTTGTTAGCTTGAGGCTAACAAAACTTGTGATCTGTCAAATTTGAAAAGGAAATTAATTTCAAAGATATGAAGGTGTAGGAGGAACTCTGCTGCCCTACAGAATTTATCCTGTGGCTGCTAGTTAAAGTGCCTGGGACAGTCATAGCTGGTGTGGCAATGCAGAAAGACAGTCCTTCAAATAATTCCCAAAATCTTTGGGGGAACTTACATAACACATAGCAGAGTTAACTCAAGCAAGAAGTAAGCTCTTTTAAATATCCATAATACAGAAATATTCTGCAGGGTGTTTTTTCCCCACGTTCAATATCAATTCAGTTTCAATTTCATAGGACTGTGTGAGCTGAGATAGCTACAACTCTATGAAACCTGTAGAAATTCTGTGACTTCTTCATAATAGTCCAGATTTAGGAAAAAATGGGAAGGAAGGGAAGGGAAGGGAA
>VYXH01012060.1:91844-104134 GCA_013397275.1 Burhinus bistriatus
GCGGGAAGGGAAGGGAAGGGAAGGGAAGGGAAGGGAAGGGAAAAGGAGAGAGCAATTCAAGCAGGTAGAATATTCACGCAGGTGAGAAGTGTCTTAGGGCTGCAAAGGCAGCTTACAGGTAACTCTCCTAAATGCCCAAGTTTCCATTTCTTTAGAAAGCATACTTCCCTGCACCTTAGAGAGATTTTGTCTGTGTTTAGTAAGGCTTCCCTTAGGCCACAGGAGAGTTCCAGCTAATTAAAGAAGGATTTGTAGGTGTTTTCCCCAAAAGGTCCCGGTACCTGACAGATGAGACTAGGGACCAGTGCTACCTCGAGGAGTGAAGGTAGCTATACTACCCAAACAGTACAAAATTACCAGGTACCAACTTCCCTGTCACATCTTGCTCATGCGATGCAACGATGACCAGCCCTCCTCCTCCCTGGCCACCACTGCCTTCCTTCTACAGCACTGGTTCTAATTGTATTTAAAGCACTACAGAGCTAAAAGTAACATGCAATTGTGGCAGAAATTTTGAAGTTCACCATTCATTAGTGGCCCATAGAAATGATCTCCTTTTTCTTATTTTAGGTTAAGATTAGTTTTATTTGTATTTACTGATTTTTCAGTCTTTGTAGTTGAGATATTTTAACAGTGTAGTTTTCATCCTCGTACATCCTGAAGGAAGACCTACAAATATATGTAGATTTAGAAAGAGCAGTTTGACTATCATTAACATTGGCCACTTCGATGTGATTTTGAAAGATACTGGTGATTTTGTTGTTCTAACAATAGTAAGAAAGAGAAAGGAAGTGTTCTACACAGAGCGTAGCTGAGAAAGAAGCAGAAGAATACATCTAAATTAAGTCCTAGGACTACCATAGAACCCTTTCATTGCCCCCCTTCACCCAACATTATATTGACAATTTCTGATTTCCTTTAGGTTTCATCCAGCGGTAAAGATCTTCAATAATCTGTCCCACCTGACAGAAATTGCCAGTGCACAGTAGAACTTGAGCTGTCATCTGACTCATCTGAAATACATGCCACAACAAGCAACGGCAGTCATCTGCACTGTCCCCAAATTGTCGACAAAGCTCATTCTATAGTCCTGTTGCACCTTTGTATTGGCTGAAATGAGTGAAAGCTCTGAGCTATAAAATACAGCAGAGGAAAGTAGTTTAGAAAACAGGCACAAATAAAATAGTATTTTGGAATGAATGGGAAGTTTTGCAAAAGACAGGGCATGTGATTGCTCTGATTTGAACTCCAAACAATAATTTCAGATAATATGGTTGCAATTTAATCAAATATTTCCATATCAGATATGAAGTGCTTTGCAGTGAGGTCCCAGGAAGGGAAAAATCAGCCCTGACTGCTCTGAATGGGCTTAAATACAATGCCTAAGAAGAACCTGAGATCAAGTTAACACAATTCCCTGATGAATATTCTCCCCAGCAGAAGGATTAAATAAAGAGACAGACTTTGGCACTTAAAGGAATATAATTTAAAGGACAACTGTCAGGTTTAACCTTTTATACATGTCATGACCATTAAATGGATGAGACTATTGACAGACAAATGTATAACAGGAAAAGAACAAATAAAAAAATTAACCTCTAATAGCTTTTAATATAAGAAACAATATTAATAACTAATGCCTAGTTCACATCTGAGAATTGCAAATATCCTGATAATATTCTAAATGTTGACTCTTCCTGGGTAAGCAGTGTTGTGTCCTATTTATTCTTCATATGCTATCAATATTGTCATGGTTACAGTCCAGCTAAATTATTAATATATATGTACAAAAATTCTGAGACCATTTAGATTTAGAATGAAAGTAAGCAGTACAGCCTTGCACATTGCTTCTGTGCCTACAAAAAGCCAAGTTTATTATGCCAAACTTCAGAAGAAAGGATAAATCAGAATCATAGTTGATTAAAGATACATGTATTTCACATAAGTAATTATTAGCTAGAACTTGATGAAGTTAATTAAAGCATTTCTATCAGCTTCAGTAGGTGTTCAGTCCTCTAGTTATGTGCATAAAGTTCTTGTAATGAAAAGTTAGCTTCAGTGGGTTTTAGGAGCAAGCCAAATGCAGATTTTTCTATTAAAAATATGTTCATCAGATAACCACAGTTAAGCCAATACTCTTTTTGTCACTCTTAAGCTTTAAATCTCACTTAATAAAAATTGCATTTAAATAGCAAAAAGACAAATCATGGAATATAAACTAAGATGTCTATTTGAATTATTCATGGTGATCTGGAAAAATTAATTGATACAGAGTGAATAATAAATGTCCAAGGAGTATTCCTTTTGATAATTTTCACTTTTCTTCGCCTGTTTTGTAAAAGGAAAAAAATATCTACATTACTTTGAGTCCTCTTCCGCACCAGCACATTTTCTCTTTGTTGTATGTGTCCCTACTCAGACAGACAGAACCCAGAGATACCAATGACAAATCTGCCCTGGCTTAGCCATTAATACAAACAAAAATAAAATGACAAAAAAAGACTTTCCTAATACCCTAGAAACTCGGAGAGATGGTTTTCTATGCTAAAGGGAAAAATACCAGCTTTCACTACTTCTAGCTGCTATCTAAAATTCCCACGTATACCTCATTCCCTTTTATGACAAAGCCAAAATCTCTAATACAGAAAAGCTGCTAAATGCTATCTCCTGCCATTTAGATGGAGCTGGGAAAGGTCTACTGATACGTTTGCTAATGAGAACTATTAAGTAGATGTATAACTCACTGGGGTGTTTTCTATCAAATCAAAGAGTTCTATGATAACTCCTCTACAAAGAGCAAAATAGTACCCAAACCATCTCTGTCACATGGGGGGAGGGCATTTAAAATTAGTATCTGAAAGACAAGAGCCTAAACACACTGCACATTTTCTGATTGCTCAGTCCACACTACAAGAATGGGCTGACAGCCCATTAGTCAGGGGTGATCATCATCATCACCGAGCCATGGTAACAGCCACCAGACGAACTTTTCACGTGTTTGTCACTCGTTTTCCTTTCCCATTGAACACCCTTGTGCATGCATCTACCACTGCATCCATCCCACTGACGTTCTGAGTTCGTGGCAGCCCTGGCCCGAAAAGCCTAGCTCTTCAGCAGAAGTTACACAGAATCAGGCTTTTAGCGCTGGAGGACACTGGCCAAAATAGCAGCTGTAACAACTTCAACTAAAACAGAAAACCTGAGCAGAGCTAAGGAGAATGTCTCTACCAATTTATGGAAGTCAGATGAGTTGATCAGCTGATACCATATCAGACCATTATCAAAGTTTCATAAATCACAGTGGAAACTTAAATTTGGTGTTTATGTTCCCTTTTGGTTTCTGTGGTGAACAGAAATACAAGCTTTGTGAAGTACTACAGCTCATTTTTAATAGCACTATAGATAGTATGAAGGTCGAAAAGAATGCATAAGCCTTTTTTCTCTTAATTTCTTCTTTTTATTTCTCTAAATTTTCCAGATGAGGTGCTTCCTGATTCAACTTCAAATGTAAATACAACTTTAACTGTAGCTTTCAGTGTCGGGCTATGAAGACCTTCCTTTCTTACAACAAATGTAAAAGATCAAAGATATTATGGAATAATTTGTAACAGAAATAACCAGGTGGACTTGAAATACTGCATAATTCTAATTTTTGAAGCTTCAGCTACAGAATTAAAAAAAAAAATCTTATACTTTATCTTTTTATATTTTTAAAGTTTAATTGTGCCTCAAATTTGTTAGATTGAGAATTAATACCTACAGAACTTTAAGAATTAAAAATAATCCATTTCTTTTTTTTTTTTATTCATTCTGAAAGATTCTCTATAAAACATACATGATTCCAATTGTATCACTTAAGCTGAATCAAGGAACATGCTTTCTTGTATGAAAGAAAAACAAAATAAAAAGCTGTAAGTTGAGAGGCAGGAAAATGTTATTAATAAAGCAATGTACTTGGGGCTTGATCTGCTGAAGCCTATACTGGATGACCAAAGAAAGGAAGGTGACTCAAGGTGCTTTTGCCCTTGCTTGATGCTGGATATAAACACTGATTCAGACGGTGTCAGAAGGACCTGGACCTTGGTTACATCCTGCTGCCAATTGTTCTGAGTCTCTCTCAGGTATGCCAGGGGAACTGTGAACTGTTGTCCTCTTCCTGCTCACCTGCTCATGCTCTTGAGACACTATCGGTGCTTTTATCCTCCTGTGCACTACAAAGAGGAAGATGATAACAGGACTGGAACAGCACTCCAATCCAATCTCAATCTGACCAAGAGATCCAGCTGAAGGCTGAGAAGAACATTTCTAAAACTCAAGTCAAGAGAGTGACAGTGCTACACTTTCCCATGATGGGCCGTAGCTGAGACAGTGTGTGAAAAGGCTGTATATGTCCTATATAATAGTCGCAGGTGTGATCTGCTTGCTGTTTGCAAATCTAGTAATGAACAAATGACCTGTAAACTAGATTAACTGGTCAGTAAAAAGTAAGTTTTTACTGCTAGTCTACGTTGCTTTAAGGAGTTAAGCAGACAATGCATAACAGCAAATCTTTCTCCTTATTAGTAAGTAAGAAAACTCTGACAGCTTCACTGCCATAAAATAATAGGAGCTCTGTAGCAGTGTTTCTGGTAGAATTCAAAGATTAACCTTTTTTCCAAATTTGTCACCGAAACTCTCTATACCTTCTTTTCTGAAGAAAAAACAATAATGATATTTTTATTTAAAAAAATACAAAAAGGCAAAAATATGTCAGTCAAGCACTCAAGAGAACACATTAATTATACTAAACCTTAGAAAGTATCTTTGATAAATAAACTCACTATCATGAGTAAAAACATGCTAAAATCTACCTACTCAGTCTAGAGCCTAGTTGACTTGAGGGGCAGGTTATAAAAGGCTGTAATCAGCTGTGGGGACTAGACCAACTAGCTGGCAGAGGAGAGGGGAATTTCTGCTTTCACCTAATCCCATAAATAAAGGTTTTCCTGGAATGGGGAATCCGCTTCAGCTCAAACGCAATGACGACCTGAAGATTTCATGAGAGGAGAACCCTTCTGCTTTAAAGGGCGTGACTTAGTAGGCTATTGACATTAATCCCATATATATTAAGAGGGAAGAACTGGGAGAATAATACAGATGATGTCTTGTGTTTTTATTGTTAGAAAATGAGAGAACTTGAAATGTCTAGGAAACTGCTAATACTTTGCAAGTTCCTACCAATGGTAGGATGCTATTCCAGATAACTGCATCCGTTACATCTTTCCCCTGGATTGAGAAAACTTTCTTGTCTGCCTCCTCTCTACCAGTCCATACTAATCAAACCATCCTTCTTCCCATCTTTCTTATTGCTGAGGTTTCTTTGCTGTTCAGGGCTTGTTTCCTCCTCTCCATCATTTTCCCAACATTATATGAAATGTTAACTTTGTGAGGCAGAACTGTTTTGAGCAGCAGGAGATGCTGTGTTCTCTTCCTAACTGTATCACCACCCTTGTTATAAGCAAGCCATCTTACCTTCCTGCTTCGTTCCTTAACCCCCACCTGAGTCCCTAACCTTTAGATTCCAAGTTCACGCTTGGAAAGGTAAATGCTATTCAAAACACTGGCTATACAGCAACGTCCATTTGCTTCTTTCAGCTGAGCTGGACCAGGAAATCCACTGAACATATGTCTTCCTGCAGACTGAAAGAAAAGGAATATGATCTTGCGTGATGTTGAGTATCTTCTGATATAGGCTGAGTGCATTAACATTTGTGGAAGCCTGCACTGAAATCTAGACTTGCAAAGTCTCTCAATCTACTTAGCAATTTACAAGACGAGTCACCATATTTCTAATTATGTAAAGAAAAAAACCCCAAGAAGTTAGCAAATAGTTCTTGCTAATATATTGAAATCAGCCATGGGAGGCCAACTAAAATCACAACACAAATAAGAAAATATTAACAGAAAAAAACTAACAATGAATAAGTAAGGCCTAGATACTCTTGAAAAAATATAGTAATCTGGTTTTTTCCCTAAGATGTTATAAAAACTAACACAAACCAAACAATTGATGTGAATGCTAATTTATACTAATCTTTTTCTTTCACTGTAACCACACCACAATAACTTCAGACATATGGACTTTGGAAATGCTATCCAAGCTGTGCATAGCTCTAACCAAGCTGTTAAAAAGCTGAATGGCTAGACTGGCTTGCTATCCGTCAAGAGAAATAAATAAGCTCAAAACAGTTTATAGAAATACTGGTTTACTTTGGGAAAATGGCTCTGCTTTACTCTCATAAGCAACCTTAGTTTCCTAGGATGGGTGAACTAGCAAAACCTGGTTTCCTCAACATACTTGTAGGTATCAGAAGGCAAACTCCTTTATTTGCTATACATAAAGCCTTTGAGCTTGTCCTAAACATTTTTGCTAACCCACATCATCATCTGCAGAAACTGAGAAGGTGATTATAGACATGAATGGAAGCAATTCAGTAGGGATAGCTGGTTTTTATGGCCAGTTACATCTATCAGCATTAAAACCTAGAAAGAGCTAGAAAAAACACTGGAAATATGCTGTGATTTCTTGGAATGAAAGCTCTATCGAGCTTTAACAAAGACATCAAAAATAGTTTGAATTTACTAAATAAGTAAAGGGCCAGGTTGAGATTGTCTTAATAAGCCCGTGTGTCTCTGAGTTCCAGCAGTCAGAATACAGCCAAGAATACGCAACGCTGCCTGAAAACATTACAGAAGATATTGTCAGGGAACCCACAGGGGTTTATTCAGCTCCCTTGCTGTAAAGCAGCATCAGCTATAGTTGCCTCTCAATCAACTGCTGATGGCTGCTCTGGGTTATGGACTGACCGTGTTGCAAGACCAGAGGCACCAGAAAGGCCCGGCATGAGCCGGCTCACATCCGTGAGCAGAGGAGTTGTGTTTGCAGGACGCCGCCGCACCGGCGTACCCCGTACCCACCTGGGTCCCCACCCTCCCCGGTCACCAGCCTTCTCTCTTCCCCGTTGCATTCTCACTGCCTGATCCCAAAGACCACCTTGCACTCGTCTTGTACTGCCTGTGGGTTTCAGGGTAGGGCTGGGTTTTAGGGTGCTTTTTTTTTTTTCCTTTTTCAGTTTACTCTTGATAATCACGAGCTGACTAGGCCCACACATATGAATGTACCTGATGAAGAGAAATTTCTCTAACACAGAAGACATATTTTGGAGATGTTTTACAGGCATGATCCTCCTAGAAAAAGAGAAATGGGAGATCTTCATTGTCATTAACGTTGTCATTAAAAAATCTTTTTTCAGTGGTCTCTGAAAAGGTTGCCATTCACTTATAATTAGACAATCTTCCTTTCAGCATTTGATTCAGCTGCAAACCAGAGGACAAGCCATTTTGTCCCGTATTTGAAGAGTCTAAGACTCAGTCAAGTTTTGATGAGTTTGAACTGAAATAAAGAGTATTACAGCTGGGGCCTGACTTACCAGCTACCCACCAGCTTAGTCTTTACCTGCCAACTTCAGCCTCTCTTGCTTCTCCTTCAAGAGTTCAAAGCCATGTTCAAAATACAAAGTACCTTTCCTAGAACTCTATGAACTTCTCTTGGACAGACTAAACTAGGGAATTAGCTATGACAAATTTTAGATCACATCCAGCATATCCCTCATCCTATCTGATTTCATCTGTTTTATACTGCAGTTATTGATACACAGCAGATTGCAGTGAAATAAACACAGTATTTTCAGTTTTACATTTTAACATTTAAAGTCTTATCAGTATGCAGCACTACGAAAGGATTGTAGATGCTGATCTAATCCACCTACTTTTCTGGTGGCCAGATTTTCTGTAATAAAAATGCATATAATCCCTAGAATGACATACCAGTTTAAGGGACTTCTACTTTTCTTTTGTAAACTGACAACTGTAAATTGTCTTTCCTTCCTAACTGTGTTTGTTAAAAAGATTTTCTTAGCCCTGAAGAGGCTAAAACCAATGTGACCTTGAGTGTGATCAATTTAAATACAAAATTGCATTTCCTGATATAGCAGTTATTTTTCCTGATAGGCTCCTTATCCTTAAATAGCTAATGATTCCCTAGTTCTTTAACCTTGCAATTTTTAAGATATATATTTAAGATATATGTTATAAAATGTTCAGATCTGAAAAATTCCTTAGCTTGAATGCAAAATTATTTCAGTGATCTAAGTGCAATGTGAAGAACTGCACCTGTAAATGACCAGTTCTATTCATTTAGAGCTTATTTATTTATAATTTTTTATTAATGTATAGTTTCCAAATTTGTGAAAAAGCATGCACAAGTAAATTAGTCATGCAACTGTATTTTAAAGTTGCTTATGCAGTTGCTTTGAAGCCATTAAAAAAGCAGGTCCTTTTACTTGTATGTTCCATATGAGCAATCCGAGATGTATTAGGAAAAAGCTACAAACAATTCTGCCTGTCAGTTATTCCAGACTTAAATTTTGAACTACTGAGCTGTCCCAGGCTAGGGATTCAGCTGAGAGGAAAGGCTTATAGGGCTGAAAAACCAACAGAGACTACTGGATGGGATATTTATTTATTATGAACTGGTTCAAAACAATTCTTAAAAAGATTGTTTCTATTAAAATGAATTCGCATATTCGCTTTCCCAATTTCCCACCATTTTCCATTTAAGGGTTTTGCAAAAACTACTAATGTAGTAAGTCCATGATACCTCTGGGAAGAAGAGAGAAATTATTCTCATGTGTTTTAGACTGATTCAGCACTGCTTGTATTAGTGGCAGATTTCATCTTGATCCTTTTTTTTCTGGGAGCAGAGATTGCTCATGTGTATAACCTGTTTACGAAAGAGTTTATGTCAAGAGACTGCTACAAAGTAGACACAAATGATCTTAACAGACTAAAGAATAAAAAAGGAATTTAATGTGCAACAAAGACACAATGAGGCACAGAAAAGAAACATATGTTTGTGCAGAAAAAAGTACAAATTCAGAGATACACAAGGAGTTACCAGTATATATCAGCACAGTAGAAACAAACTTTTGAATTGAAATGAAGACATTTTGGTGCTTTACTTAGTGGTGGTGGTGGGGAGGCGTTTTTATTTTTGGTAGTATAAATGTTATCTGTACCTATGTCATAAAATGAAATCTGTATTTCAGTTGTAATTACTGTGAATATCAGCCTTATTAGGAGATTTATGCTGAACACCTATTATTTGCATGGGAAGGTTTACTAGTAGCAAAGGGAGCGAGTACAGGACTGAGGAATTAGTGAAGGGGGTAGTAGTTCTCTCATAGCACCGTGTGGTTTTGCAAAAACTTCACGTTGCATGATGACCAAGAAAGCTATATAGCTCCACTCGATTACTGCTGAAACTTCATCCAGCCTAGATGTGGCTTCGATACAACACTAACATTACAGGAAAACAAGCCCAGGACATTTCAGCTGCTACAGCCTGTTTATCGGAATGCTTTCGTTCCTCCCACAGTTGTATTTAGCAGTATTTACTAACCTGTTTCTAGTGGGAAATTAAGAGCTGGATTTCACTTCAGTAGCTGAATCTGCTTACTCCTAAGCTATTTGGATCAGTGGACCCCTTAATAAATCAAGAGGCGGCAAGAAGCAGGGGTAAGGGAATTTCCCTGTAAGGATCCTTCACTGCTTCTTGCTGGGGAAAGCAGGGATATTCGCTTTCCCTGTAAAGTCATCAGATATCAGATTTGCTGATTTCCAAGGAGTACCTCATCGTCCCTATGGACTCTTCTCAGGTTTGGGGCAGACGCATTTTCTACCTTTCCTGTTGAATCTGTGCCACTCTGCAATGAAGTTATTTAGATTTGTGGGGCCAGAAAAGGGAAACACAAGCATACGCATGAGTAGTTCATGACTTCTGCCTAAAGGGCAAGGAATGAGGAGGCAAGAATCCTAAATTTTGGCCCTTGTTCCATAAATATTTCCAGATTTTGCTCCCTTACACGCAGCTATCACTGAGTAAACAGTCTGTGAAGCAGGGTACTAATCCTGTTCACAGCTGAAGCCTCTCTCATTTGGCAGTCAGCTCAAAAGTTTGCTCTCTTTTTCTCAGGGCCCTACAACATTATCTAAGCTGTCCGTAGCTTTCCTCTTCATCTGTTTTTGTATTGCTTCTAGCGCTTCTTTGTTCGTTCCCACACAGGCAAACAGGCACAGTAGGTCCAATGAATTCTTTGTGCATTGAGTATACTGCACATCAGTACAGTACATGACTGGTAGGTCTGGCATGTCTGGGAAATATTGAACTGCCTGTGCATGCAATCCAACATGTCTGGGATTTCCATGCTGGCTATGTTCACAAGGCCTGGAAAAATACCTACATATTTTTCATAGACCAGTTCATTTTTCCACATGAAGGGATTAATACACTGTAATCAGTTCACTTTTCATCTTTTGATAAACTAAGCTTATTGAATTCAAGTCTCTGATCATGTATTGTATTGTACAGCATCCTCTGTAGCACTGAAATCACTTTTGTGATTCCTTTCTGCAAAATCTCGGGTTTGTGATCAGCGTTTTAAAAATACAGCTGCAGGAACTGTATGCCTCATTCGAAAAGCAATCTCAGCGATGCTATACATAGAAGGTAAAACCCCTTCATGTGCCTCGTCAGTAAAAGACATGACCAAAAGGCAGTGTTTCCAGTTCGTAGGAAACTGTATGTTTTTACAAACTGCTCTCATCCAAATCACAGTGGGTTTTTTGGTGGAAACTTCTGGTGAATCAAAAGTACTCTGACCCCTGCAGGTGCTTCGGCAAACTGACACGAGCGGGCTGAGGCTGAGGGAAGAACTTGCATTTTTGAGGAAACAGAACAAAATTTCGAGCTCGCTGTGTTGCTGCACCAGGGAGTATCATCCATTTGTCGTAACACTCGAGTTTGAGTGCTTGTCTAATATGACCTTCAGGGCGCTTTCCTGACTTACCACCTGCCAGAATACAGGAACATACGATGGTTTTGCTTGTTCTCAAATGCATGCATTGGGTTTGTTTATACCAAAACATGGTGCCTTTAATGAGATCAGCTTGTCATTTACTTTCCAAATCCATTAAAAAATGTCGCACAGTACCAGTTCAAATACTGATGCCCAGTAGATGGCTGCTTCTCCTTGTCCATTTGTTGTTGAGATATGTCAGCTGAATGGCCCTAATCCATGTAACGTATGCTGTATTGGTAGTGTTTTATCACAATAACGACGTTTCACTGAAAAACAGATCAATGCCTTGCAAACTATTGGGGCTAATTAAAACATTTGTAGCTCTTGAAAAACAATCATCTACAATTTAGTTTAAGTTCTGAAGGGATCAGAATATAGTCAGCTATTCTGATATGATAAAAACATAATTATCTTTGACAATAGACAAATATGGGAAGTGCCTTCTTTTAGACAAATATTTGCTTTATTTTTCAGCATCATGTTACGCGGCAGTACTGTTTCCATTAGTAACGGGCCTGTGCTAGGAACAGGGAACCTTTGCTACCAGTGGGCAGTTAGGCTGGAGTGACCGACAGTGAATTCCAGTGCCTTTTAAAGCACACCAAGAAGGTGTTGCTGTTGCTGACAAAGCTTTACACTAGAGTTTCTTCTGTTACTGGTAGCAACTTGTCCTTTGCCTTGCCAATGGGGAGGTTTGCCCTTAGCAGCTCCTCCGTTGACACGAGAACTGGCTCTTTCTGGTAAAGCAGAGGCGTGTGTGGGACTGGAGAAATTGCAGAAGCCATACCTCGGCACTCTCTGTAATAACCTGTATTAAGTTTCCAGAACCTCTCTCCTAAAATTTCCCACATCGCTGGCACCACTATGCGCAACCCAAGACTTTCCAGGCTCGGCACCCTGCAGCTGACACAACCCCACCTGCCCAGCAAATGATTTCACTCTCTCCATCGCCACAGCTCCGGGCATTCCTGACAGCCCGGTACCTTCCTCCCGGAGCCGCCTTCGCACCCTGGGCAGGGCGCGACATGGCAGCAGCGGGTCCCGCTCTCCGGTTATACCGCCGGGCTGCCCTTATGCAGGCAGCGACCTCCCGTTTCCCTGTCGCCTCTTCCCCCCGGGCAGCTGCCGCCGGCGGTTACCGAGCGCGGACAAGTCCCTTCGGCAACGCCGCTCATTTTGTTTGCCCTCCGGTCGCTCCTTCGTCCCGGCTCGGGGCAGGCAGCCCCCTCCAGCCGCCCCCCGCCTGANCTCGCCGCCGGAGACGCGAGGCCCCTTTCGTGACTCGCTCCCACCGTCGCCCTTCGTAGGGCCCTCTCCTTCCCCACCCCCGGT
>VYXH01012060.1:112358-130673 GCA_013397275.1 Burhinus bistriatus
AAAAAAAAAAGCCAAACAAAGTACTCAACCCCCTCCTCCCCAAAACCAATCCCCAAAAAAAGGGACGGGGTGGGCGAGATACCTGAAGAACTGACATGTTGTAGACAGTGTGGACAAGGGAAAACTTTAAAACTTGAAATAGTTGTCCACGTCATATGCTTCACTTAATGCTTCTATTTATCTCCTTGCTTTCCTCATGGCTTCTGTGGAGTTTCTGATAATTGAGTGGAAAGCTGGTTTGTTTAAATACTTTCTGCATTCCTTAGTATGAAATAACTGCCTCGAGACACATGCAGAGCTGCTGCAGTGAAAATCTTTCTGACTATATTGGGGATTTCATCACCTGAGGTACACGCTCTAGTTAGAGTAAGGTAAAGCAGGCAGTCAGATTTGAGACAAACGTTACATGTGTGGTGTTCCTGAGATATCTAAATATTACAGTACAGTTCTGCTTTCTAGCTTTGAGTAGAAATTTTATCAAGAGGCTGCAAAGCCCTTTGGTACTGATGTGCATTCCACATGAAGATTGACCTTGGAAAGTGGACCCTTCTAAAAGGTGGAAAAAATGCTTTATCATAAAACTCAGCTGTGTGTCTTGCCATCAAAGTTTCTGCCAGCTCTGGTCCCCGATTCATGACTTCGGTGAAGGAGTAAGTTGCGAGAAGGGAGAGGATTGCAGCCAGTACATGAGCTCAAACTGACTTCAAGGCTGGCCTTCCCTTCTGCTGCTTTTCAAGGTCTGGGGCTGGGTTTCAAGCATTCTTTAGTGGTGATTAGTCATTTCTATTGTTCAGCTCCTCCAAAACATGAATTTCCTTTCCATCGTTCTTTTTTCCTGTTCAAAGAGAAGCCAAAGCCTACTGGCAAGAAGTATTTCCTTTTTTTTTTTATTTTAGAAAGTCTGTAGAATCCTTTCAGAGTCTCATACCATCTTAATGAGCACCACTGATTTGAAAATGCTGTTGCGTATAACAATGCGCTGGAGTATGGGGCTCAGACCTTGGGTCTGGTTTGATGGAGAAGCTTCTGAAAGGTTCCCCCCCTTCCCAGAGGACAGTACCAGTCTCAGTAAGGATCACTTCTTTGTCACTGTGAAACCCATTCTCTCTCCTCCTTCAAGTACAGGATTTAAAAGGATTCAAGAGTCTGTAAGATGTGACTTTGAGTGTTTCACTTTCAGATCAGTAATGTATTTGATGGTCTCTCCACTCTTTCAGCATCCTGAGAACCTATCTGTCAAGCTTTAAAAAGGCAGAAATAGCTGAGTAACGTGCTGCAGTTAAATGTAAATTACGGGAGTTCACTCAATTCAATCCAGTTATGTTTACCCCCTCACCCCTGAACTGTAATTTAAGATTATTGTGGGCACATGCTTGTGTATTAGTTTTCAACAGTGATACTGTAGTGACCATTCCAGTGCCTTGCTTGCTGGTTTGAGGTGATGCATTATCTTTATGATCAGTGAAGGAGAATAGTATGTGGGTTTCCAAACAATAGCTGATACTCATTAAATGTCCTGAAAGGAAGAGAAGGGTTGGGGCACAAAAGAGAAGATTCTGTGGTGCAGAGAAGGAGAGCTTCAAGGAAGGGAAAGCAAAAATTTAAGCAATGAAGGAGTCTCTGGAAAGGTCTTTCCTTGTACGCTTAACTTGCACCTGTTTTGAGATGATCCTTTGCATATGGGGACAATAAATGCAACTATAGTGAGCTACTGCATACTTTGAAATAAGGCTCCAAGTTAGTTTCTGATAGTTGCGTGCTTTTCTGGAAAAAGAAGCAGCTCTTCAGGTGAAGATGATGCACGTGCTTCAGTCGTGTACATCACTCCTCGCACGCTGCTGTGGTGCTGTATTGTGAGTGCTGGTATGCAGGATTTAGCATGGAAGAAGTGATGGAATGCTGCTTATGAGAGGCACATTTCTCAGACTGTTTCCCAGACTGGACCTGTTGTTTAAAGACCTCTTGTTCAACTTGTTAATGCCTTAATCCTCTTCTGTACTTTAGATGCGTGCTCTGATGGGACTTGGGAGTTCAGCAACCCAGAGCAGCACTTGAATTGTTAGCAAGCTGAAACGTTTGCTTTGCAGAAAGCAAGTGATTCTAGGAATGATGGAAGAAACTGAAAAAAAACGTTTGGAATTAATATGATGCCTCCCCTCCTGTGGCTTCCTTATGGTATGAAAGCACACTTAGAAGAATTAAAGAAATAATATGTCCAAGACTTAACTTTGATCTGAGTAAATGCAGAGCTACTTTCTTGTCTGAAAAGGGAACTTGCCTGGATGAGTTGGAAAGAGTGGGGAACTGCATGTAGATAGAAATGTTTTGAAAGAGAGTCTTTCGGACTGTAGTTAGTGGCCTGCTGGGAGGATTTGAACCACTTCTAGACATGTGTGCAAAAGGTAGTTGAGTGGCTGTGTAACAACAGTCCAAGGTCAACTCAGGACTGCTAAAAAGAGTGGCCCTTCCCTTTTTTGTCCCTGCCTGATCATGCCAGCACAGTAAGTTGGTGGAAATTGCAGCTAAACGAAGATGAGTTTGGATGAAAACTAACAGTTTGCTTGGGCAGCTTGTCAGCTGAATTGTTTCTAAAAACTTAAAAATAGAAAAATCAAGTAGTGTTTAACATTAAGTGTCCTATAAGTCAGCTAGTGAATAGGATGCGCATACTGAGGTTTGACAGGCTCTTAGATTCTTACATTTGGATTTTGTCAACCCTGCTTGCAGAGAAGTAAAGCATTCACAAATGATCGTATCTCAATTTCTTCCTTCATATCATCCAGACTTTTGAGAGGTAGGCATGAAAGAGCACTCTCCTGAAAAGGAAGCCATAGCGGAGGTCAAACAGAGCATGCAGGAAAATGTGGTACAGCCTGGAATTGTTCATGAACTGTCCCAGGTCTCCAAATCACTGATGTGTAAAAGTTTGTTTTTTGGAATAGTCTGCAGGACATGATGATTTTGGGAGTGATAGAGGCTAGGTTATGTGCTTCGCAGAGCCTAGACTTTTTTCAAGACATGTTTCTGTTACCAGTTGAAGTATTGCTGACCTCTATAGGAACAGGCATACCGTACTGGACCACCATTTATCTGCATCAAGCAGAGCACTAGATGCCTCTGTATCAAGTAAGTTGTCCTGGTTTGATACAGAACAGAACTAATTTTCTTTTCAGTAATTTGACTTTTCAGTTGAGCCTCTTCTTAAGGCTTCTTTAAGAGGCTTCTTCTTAAAAGAGAGCATCTGTCATTCATTTGGTGGCCAGCCCAGCCTAAATCATGACATAAGTAAAGCTTTGAATTGAAGTGAGACACTGGATTAATCCCTTTAGTCCATGCAAGTGCTTTCATGTGGTTGTACCTTTCCTTCCAAGGAATTTTGTTCTGCCTCTACTGATGTGACTTCTGAGGGTTTACCCTAAGTGGTAATCAAGTATTCGTTTAACAAGACCTTTAACTTCTGTTCATAAAAGGACAAAATCAACTAGGAAAAGCAGTCTTAAGTCTGCATGAAAAATCATGCTAGACTTTGCATTGATTTACTAAACTAAAATAAGCTCTTTTCTTGTTACACGTTTGCTCCTGCATTGATGGAAATCTTGTTTCTAAATGAAACTGTGTGAAAAGCAGTCTGGTAAAAGATGTCCAGGCTAGAAGTGGATTTGCATTCTTCTTGTCTGAATGCGACTTTCTTGTATTCACTCACAGTAATGAAAGTACCTTGTTTCAAGATTCATCATGTTAGTTGTATAGTCTGCAAGTGTTCCTGAGGGATTTTTCTTCCATCCTCTTAGTGGTGGCTGAGCTCATTTCTGAGGGGTGTGGTACTGAAGACTTCAGGTGCACCTAGTGTTGGGCCATGCACCTCCTGTGTACCTCCTTTTCTGCTCCTATTTGAAAAGCCATGAGAGGTGGCACGTGAGATAGCAAACACTAATCTGTTCTGGAAATAGAATAATATCTTGGGTAGTGCCACAGTGTGTGGTGCCTCTGCACCGAGGCGTTCTGCCGTAAGGGGTGGCTCTGCCTTCCATGGCCAGGTGGGTCCCACCTTATGTGGGGCGAGCAGCTCTTGTATAACGGGGACTGTGCTGATCTCTCTTGTCAGCCTTTAAAAGGTCTAGTTCTGAAATACCACAGGGTAAAAACTCACAAACGGGCTGAACTGGTGTGCTGGAAAAGTGAAAGTGTGCTGTCACCGCTGTCTGTGTGCCCCAGCAGACTGCACTGCACTGGTCCCAGGAGGCTGGTAGGTAGAGCAGCTTTAGGGAGCAAGGGGCAAGGGTGTCCTACTGCATGGGCCCCGTGGCCACCAGGGCAGGCGAAGCCCCTGTCCGGTACAGGGTGGTAGGGGAGGAGAGCCTGTGTGTCAGAAATGAGGAACAATTCAAAATGTTTTCTTAAGACCGCTAAACAGACCTATCTGGATGAAGCTGTGGTCCCTGCAGTTACAGAATTTGAAACATCAAGTCTTAGAGCATAGCTGTAGCCCCTTTTGTTCTTGTCATTACACAGATTACTGCTGTGATTTGTAAAATACAAATTGTCCAGGCTGTATTCCGGCTTCTCGAAAACAGGATGTATTATTGTTCTCCAAATTCTCATGACTTTTTTTTTTCCTCGCTCTGTGTGCATGGCCTCCTCATGATGAAAGTGTCCCAAGCATTACTGAAGCAGCAGAGTCTCTTGAAAGAATTTTAATAGTTTCTCTTCAGGAACTTCTACACTTCCTTTGACTTTTATTGATACAGTTACTGTATGGGATGATAGGTTAATTGTAACTAAAAACAAACAAACAAAAAAAACCCCCAAAAAACCTTCCTAGGGTTAATGACTACTTTTCCTTTTCTATTTTTATGGCATAGAAGAGCCATGAGGTTCCCTTCTTCACATCTAAAGTTGACTTAGTTGTTTAATCCGTGCTTTTTGTCAGCAAGGTACTTTGCTGACTTACAACCACCTGCCTGCTCTCTGTTGTAGAGGGAGGAGCGTACCTGTGAGACTCTGCTGTGACACTTGCTGTAGATCATGTACAGTACTTAACTGGTAAACAGCTCTTTCCAGATGCTGGTTGTTTTTTCCCCCCAAAACCAGGAAAAACTGCAGGCTGGCGGATATTCTGCATGTTTCTGTGAGTGGACAGTACTTAGATGTCAGCCTCTATGTGTGTGTGTGTGTACATACTGTTACTTACTATCAGCTGAAAGGCAATCGGATTGTATTTGGCTGTGCCCTCCCATACTGGAGAACAGCTTCTCATAACCCCAGCAATAATGGAAAAACCCACCCTTCGTAGCTGGAAGATGCCTTAACTTTTTTGAAGTGTTTCTTGGCAGGATCTGTACTGGAAACTTGCTTGTTGATAGTTTATAAAATTGGGGTGAACTGCTGGAAGGCACGATATGAAAACTGCTGTGGAATATAAGGATGTAGATTGAGAATAGGTTGGTTTTTTCCCTTTTGTCAGTGGACTATCTGTGTGACTGTTCTGTAGTACTTGTTTTGGTAGACAGACAAGGTTGGAAAATGATGTGGTGCTCTGTAGCAAAGAATACCTAATGCCTAGTTTATTTTCTTCAATCTTGCATAAAAAGCATGTATCTTGCTTAAACTTCCAAGTCGATGGGATGTTGCTGAGATTTTGTAGGACTGGTAATCATGATGGGACTCTGGACTGATGGGATTTATCACTTCTTGGAGGAAAAAAATATTTTGTTGCATGTAGCCTCCTTCTAAAAGGAAAATGGGCATCTGTATGATGCGAATATGAGTTACATACATTTGATGGAACTGATTCAAAGGGAGCAGAATTATTTGAGCAGAGAGACCCATTCCTGCCCAACTATCCCCTGCCCCTCTACAGCAAGGAGCGTGATGTGCTTGAGCAATTCTCCTGGAGTAAGGATGGTAATCCGGGAGTGCTGGAAAACTCACTTCTGGTCATATTACAGAATCAAAGGCCTGGCGTCTTGCAGTATTTTTGTAATAAAAAGTTATCTCTGGAGTGAATTCTGTGTGATGTATTTTTTAATCTGGTTTAAAAATGCTCTCCTTCTGACTCAATTTTGATTTTTATAACAGCTGCAGATTCTGTCCAACATTCTCACTTCCATGATAAATACAATTTCAAGTATCTGTAAAAGTTATTTCAGTTAGAATAGCACTCATTTGTACTACAGCGATGCATTTCCCTGCAACAGTAGTTTTTCATACAGATGGAAGTAAACAATGCCAGTAGCTGTAGCAAAATGGGCAATAGAACAGCTGCAAAACATGGTATTTGGCAAATCCCACAGTTTAGATTAATCCATTATTTTTTTTTAAAATCTGTTATCTTCTTGTTTAGTGCTATGTTGAACTTCAAGTAAATCGCACCCAACTCCAAAGCAGCTGAATTTATGTACTGCGGCCGAAATCCAATAGTGAGCGAGTTTGTTTGTTTATTTTAGATGAAAACTGGGATGATGATCAGCTTCTTGGATTTGAACCGTGCAATGAAAACCTTATAACAGGTTGTAACATAATCAACGGGAAATGTGAATGTGACACCATTCGGACCTGTAATAATCCATTTGAATTTCCAAGCCGGGATACTTGCCTGTCGGCCTTAAAAAGGATTGAAGGTAAGCACTTGTCTTCAGTAATTCAGAGTTAGTAATTTTTCTGTGCATTTGATGAAAAGCTAGGGTCTAATTTAATATGTTTTAGGATGACTGGGGTAGTTTCAGATACCTGTGATCTTGTACTTTTCAGAAGGCAGTTGTATGTTTTAAAGGAAGATAAGACTTCAGTAAGTTTGGCCTTCCAAATGCGTAGGTTTAAGAATGGAAGAAGCTAATACTTTGTGCTTTGTGTGTTATGCAGACTTTAAGACTAAAATTGTTCTGCTTATAGTTCATGGTAGCTACCTTCCTGTATCTTTAGCTGTAAAGCAGTCTCTTGATTTATTGATGTGACTGACCCATGAATAAACACAGGGGATTTTAATAGCAAAGGCATAGGAAAAAGGAGTAGTTGTTCGTTATACTTGCATCTTTTCTTATATGAATGCATGAATTGCTGTTTTCTTTAGGTTTACATAATGTAGCATTACTTTATTGCTCGTATTTTTCAGTTTCCATGTTCCTTTGGTTAGACTTGCATTAGTCCACATATGTTTATCTTCTACACACATACATGATGGGGTTTTTGTTTGGGTTTTTGTGGGTTTTTTGTTTGAGTTTTTTTGTTGCTTATGGCTGAACTGAAAATGAGCTGACTCAAATATATCAAGTTGGAAGGAAATTCCCATGGTGTATTTCTAGGATTGTTTTGAACAGCTATCGAAGGTTTGATCTTGGGCCCTTGAACCCTTTCTATGATGCTGTGATTGCTGTTTATTTTCCAAAGTGTCCAGGAACATGCAAAAATTGATCAGTAGTGTGAACCTGCGTAGTCTGCTTTAAACCAGTGTTTAAAGTCATATTGCAAAAGTAAATGTATTTATAAGGCTACTAACGATATTTAAAGTTGCTATCTTTGAGTTGAGGACGTGTGATCTGATGTCATATTCCTTTTGTGATAAGAAAATTGTTTTAGAGCTACAGACTTTAAACAAGGAGATCTTGCGAGAAAAACACAGCTGGTGGAAACGTTCATTATCATTGGTCATGATGTTGGTCACTACAGGCATACAAGTGCTTTGCATGTGTTTTGGGGGTTTTTTTAGCTCTAAGAAGAGGAGAGGCACAACCTCTGGCCCTTTGTTGCTGTAGTAGTGGGCAGTAACGAATATGTGTTCTTAAGTAACCTTACTCACCACTTTTTTTACATGTGAATGTGTGACTAAGTCTGTAGTAGTTCAGCAGGACTCTATTGGCATGACAATTCATCATGTGTTTAACTTGCTGAGCAAATGTGCTGTGCATGCCGTTTTGTTTTTTTCAGACTAAGAAGAAATGGACTTAGTTTGTAGAATGGCATAACTAAAGCAGGTTGATTCTCTGAGTAGCTTGCTTTCAAAACCTCTTGTTTTGGCTAAATTCCCCTTTTAAAAAGAATAGCATTTTAAGCTTGGCCATGAGGTAACAATATGCTACGTGTAAACTATCTGGTAGGACACTGATGATGCAGTTGTTTTTCAGAGGTGTAATTTTGTTTTTTGCATATTTGTTTTCTTGGTTTTATTTCTTTTTCTGGGGCATAGAATTGTCTAGGTTGGAAGGGACCTCTAAGATCATTGAGTCTAACCATCAACCTAACACTGCCAAAACCACCACTAAACCATGTCCCTCAGCACCACATCTACCCGTCTTTTAAATAGCTCCAGGGGTGGCAATTCCACCACTTCCCTGGGCAGCCTGTTCCAATGTTTGGTAACCCTTTCGGTGGGGAGGGTGTTCTTCCAAAGCCTCATCCTATAGGTCACCAGTAGAAGAGTTTAGGACCTGTTGGTTTGGTTTTTAATCCTTCACAGAGAGGAAGGATAGCTGATGCAAGTGATAAAACAACAATGGTACCCTTAAATACCAGAAATCTGGCAGTTATGACATGAGTGTTATATAACAGTCCAGCTTCTACTCATAAGAATATGAATTTGCATTTGCACTCTCAGACTGCCAAACTCTACCACTGAGGAATATTTGAAGTTAAATCCATCTGTATTTCCTAATAGAAGGGCAGAAGTCATAGCATAACTTTGATTTATCAGCGTTTGACAGCTGTAGTCAATCAAATCTGCCTGCTGTGTTTTGCGCTGGAAATGCTTATTCCCTCTTTCCCTAACTAGGATAGGGAATTGAATCCTAACTGCTTATGGAGGTTGTTTCTTTAAATGCATTACTAATAGTTTTGGTAACTAAAATGTATGCTTCATCCCGTACCTAAGCTAATGGAAAAGAAGAATAACTCTTCTCCCCTTGTGCTTGCCACCTCCCTGTTTGGTAAGCGAGCCAAGTCTCTTAGGTAGAGTGGGATAGCCACTTTGGTGTGTCTGAGCCAGTATTTGCTGTTTGAGTATATGAGGCTTTCGAAGTTTATAGTCTAAGAGTTGAATTAATCTATTTGGAAAGTCCACCTGAAACATGATTTAGGTAGTATGCAAACCAGAGGGTTCTTTGAGCATGTTAAAATAGAGAAATCTTTCGATTTCTTCAAGGCAAGCTAAGTCTTAAACTGTAGCGTCATGTAAAAAGGGGCGGTTCATAATATCTGTTAAACTATGTCCAGTTAAGATCTTCCTGAAATCCAAAGTACTGACGTATACTTCACTCTTTTGGCTTGTCTGTTAAAGATAACAGCAGGAAGATTTAAAACTAGTAATTTCAATCCTGAAATACTCTAATACAATCTGCCATGGAAAGTGAGACCAAGAAAGGGTAGTCGAACTTCCCTCTCCTCACCACACTTGATGCAGATAATTAAATATGGTGTGATTAAAAAGACGTAAGTCGAGCACATGAATGATGAATACACCATAATCGGAGTTTCTGAAGAAAACTTACAGAAGAAAAGTGTTATCTAAGGAGCTACTTCTACTTCAAGGATACTACTAAACAATTGAGAATGTTTTGTAGTGTTTGGTGACATGTGTCATTCTGCAAGATTTTTGATATTCATTATAAGTTTATGTATCATTTACATGTTGATGAACGTCCATAACACAACTGAGGCAAAGGAAGATACTTAACCCCATCCTGTTGAGGGGAAAATGGGTAAGGTAGCTTTCCTTCTACTTACAGAGGTGATCAGGAAGGGGGAAGCTCCGATCAAGTGAACTCTATTTTCTTGATAGTACTGTTCTCAAAAGCATGGCTGAAATAGAATTATAACTTTACAGAATATCTGACAAATTGGAGCCTAGAAAAGTACTAGTGTACAATGGCATCTAGAGAAATTCTGGCTCAAGCGATTTCATTAAAGTTGGATAGCTATGACAAGTTGTCCTGGACTGTATAAATTTATTGAACTGAGGACCTGTCTTTCTGTTTCCTGAGCAGTTGAGGCAAGGCTATTATAGAGGCTAGTGGTGCTAGATCAATGTGGTTTGCTTGTTCTGATTAAAATGAGTTCTGTGACTTTTCTTTCTTCTTTCTCTATATTTTTTTTCCCTTTTGTTTTGTTGGATTTTTTGTTGTTTCCTAGAAAGAAGAAGGAAGGGTGCAGTTAGGCTGCCCCAACCATACTAAGTATACACAGGGCCGTGCACAGGAGATGCTGGTCCTTATGTATAGCCTTAGCTGTAGTTGCCAGCTCTATCAACCTGTATGGCTGGCTGAAAGCTGCCTTTGCCTACACATGTGGAATCTGTTCCATAATATGACCTGGTGAATAACAAGCAGTGAGCTGAAATCTGGAGTCCCATTTCCAGATATGAATGCTTATGTGCTAAGGGATCGGGGCTTTTACGTGTACTTTGTTTGCTTGTGTCTTTTTGTGCTTACGCCTTCCCTTTCAAATGCCTCTCTAGTCATCTTCCTTTATCTAGTTTGTCTTAAGCTTTTCAGGCTGTGTGTGGTCTTCCCTTCTGGGCTTGATGTCAGTTCTAGCTTGCTTGCTCAGCTAACTCAAAGTTTTTTCTTGTTAGGTTCATATAGGATCTTTCTCTCCTGTGTCTGCCTGCCTTTCTGGGCTCCTCGTGTTTCGTTCTACCTTTGTCTTTCCCTGCCTCCTTTTCTTGCTTTCCTTGCTTACCTATTTCATACCGTTTGCACCCCAGTTCACTTAAATGAGCCACATGAGGCAAATAAGGCAACTTTATCTGTGCTTCCTTCCCAAAATCAGACTGCACAGGCTAATGTCACGTTGCTTAGATGTCACTGACAGGGCCCAAAAGCCATGCTCTTTATTTTGTCTCCCAAAGTCTTGCTCTGCCCTGAACTGGGGAAGCCTGTAATGAGGAGAGTCTGTTTTAATCTCTACTCAAATGTGTGTAACTTGTGTAGGGGTGCTGATGTCTGATGCAAGAAAGTATGGAGAGGCTAGTGTGGGGTCTTTGTAGTACAGGTACCGAAGACAGTCGTCATCCCCATCCCATGCACTTGTTTTCCTGGAAAATAGTAGGATTAGACACATTTGAAAGGACTGGTAGGTAACTTCTAACTAGTCTTCGTGTAGGCATACTGCAAATGTTACTTGTTACTTGAATAGATTATCATATAGCATAAAGCACATCTATGCCTTAGAGGTTCCCCAACTCTACTACCAGGCTTAAAGTGTGCCTGCTTCTCTGCATGGGACATCAGTGACTTTTCATATAGAAGGTGTGTATAGAGGTCGTGAACCATCCTACTGTGAGGAAATGCACACATTTGGGGCTAGAAAGAAACTGTCTGGAAAAGCTATCACATAACTAAATAATAATAGATTCCTGTGTTGCGTTGGTTTTTTTGTTTGTTTAAAATGCTTTTGCTTTTCGTTATTGTCTTGATGAGTGCCTGCTCTGATATGGTTCAGGAAATCCTGTGTTCTTGAGCTTAGAAAGCTTGTTTCTATTCAGGAGACTGCTAATGATGACAGCTTGGTTGAACTTGGACTGCTGGAGTGGAGTCCGGAAAATATGGCCAGAGGGTGAAAAGTGACGAGATGCCATCTGTCTGCTGAACCACAGTAACAGGCAGAAGTCTAATAAGCTGCGTCTACACATCTTGCAGTCATGATCTGCTAAGAATTAGCTGCAGATGGTACAGAAGAGTCAGCCCTTCAGACTTCGTGGGAGACACTGAGGATTAGGGGTGAGGGAAGTGAAAGAAGAAGTAATTGTTTTCATCAAGTTACATCTGTAGGGCATTGGTGGTGGTAGCATTGAAAGCTTGTTGTGTAGTGCCAGTCCAATTATTTCAAAGTCTTGCTTTGCACATATGAAGAGTCACTAGAGAGTCAGTAGCTCAAGTGACCCAGCCTCAGTGGTTTCAAAGACTGTCTTCCAGTTCTGGGATCTTCTTTCTCTCTCTCGATGCTATGCTTGGTAGCAGTTCAAATAGTTCAGCAGGAACCTAAGGATGTTCTCGAGCCTGTTCCTCCTCCTCTACCAGAGCAGGTCAGGATCTGTGCTGTCGTGAGCTGCCTGTGGGAATGCGGCATGCCTTGCTGTCTTTCCCCTTCAGAGTCAGCGGCAGGTCTTTGGAATGATAACTCGCTCCTTAAAAAATGTTGCTTTCTAGAAGAGCTATCTCCTATTCCTTCTGGGAGGTGGGGTGAAAGTTGTGAGTCAGAGGCTACAGAGAGCATAAGTGCCACCAGCCATAGCAAAGGTGGTGGTTTTGTCTCTCTCAAGTTCTCAATGTACGCTTGAACTCTAAGAGGAGAAACCCTTCAACTTTATCAGTTCATACTCTACCAAAAGCATAAGCATTTTCCATGTCTAAATTAAGCCCAACCTTTTTTTCAGAGCATATGTGAAGGATAAAATTTGTACTTTTTTTGATTAAAGATGCAATTAATGCTTTAGGTAAATGGACACCCTTCACTTGCATCTCTCTGCATGTAATACCTGCTACTGCGACTAAGTTATTGAAACCCTTACTTTAAGAGTTGCTTCTTGGTTACCTGGCTTGCACCCTTCTAAGCTATTCACTGCTGTCCTTCATAGGTGAAAGGAAAAGGCCTTTTAAGTCACTGGTGTCTATTAAGCTGGATTATTGCAACATACTCCTTGCATTCCATTATTTTTACATGTAACTGAATAACTTTATACTGGCAAATGTTGCAATACCTGTTAGACCAGTCCTGGAATAACAAATATGAGAAGGTAATTTTATTCTGAATGCTTGTTTGGTTGTAGTTAAGTCTGATTTTGTGTTAAAATTCACTTGTGTGGTCTTAATGGCTGCAGCTATGCTGAAAAACTAGAACAGAATAAATTCAGCTTTATGATGAATTATCAGGCAAGGAGGGGAGTGAAATACTTTCACATGTGCTTAATCTGATACACTTTCCACTCTTCTTGCATAACAATTAACGTATGTTTTTGCTCAAATAACTGAACTTTTGAAGGTTGGCATGTATTTGCAATAAGGAATGCAGTTGTGGCCAAGGTCCAGATTTTACCCTTGAACGTGCTTGTGAAGAGCCAAGTAAATGCATTTGAAGGCAAAAATTTCACATGAAACACAGAGGAAAGTAGCAGTATAGCTTTCGGCCTTTGTTTCTGAATGCATAGATACAGAAGGAAAAACCATTTGATGTGGAAATAGTACAGATTAGGGATACTGATAGAAACTTGAATACACAAAGAAATCTTCCAAAAACCAAAAGGGAGAAGTCATTCATTAATTGATAAGAGGATCTTGTGACAGTGGCACATCTGGCAGTGCAGTTGCTGTCACAGCATAGGAGTGGTGTTAAATTTGCAGGACTCGTCACTTTTCTGACTAGCTCCTCAGAGAACTGTTCCCTGATCAAGGAAGTATGATCTGTTCCTAATGTATTGGCTCTTTTGGCATGTCCTATTTTTAAGATGAGTTATCACACAGAACATCTGTGCCATGAAATTTCAAGCTAATGGTAAGAAAACCTTGCAGAAGTTTCAGCAAGATATCAAAAGGGAAGACTGACTTTCATATTTCTGCAGTGATGTGGCTGGATGGCTAATTTTAGGCTTAATTATATTATGAATAATGCCGTTTGTATTAACAGGGGAAAAACTGCATTGCAAAAACTGTTGGGAGGGAAGACTGAAGAAAACTCAAGACTGAGCAGCTGGTTGAAAAAAAAAAAAAAAAACCAAAACACCCCCCCAAAAAAAACCACCACAACCCCCCCCCACACACACACACAGCCAAAACTGGAAGTGTTAGCAACACAGAAGTTACTTACATTTGTAACTAATGCTGTATCTCTACACTTCTATTTTTTTCTTGCCACTTCATGTAAATGTGTGTTGCTTCTACTGCGTGGTAACTGAGCTTATTTTCCTTCTGTGCTACACTTGCTCATGTGAGCTGCTGTGCAGATGCCACCCTTGCCTTTCCTTCTTCTACATCCAAATCCCTTGGGTATGTAATGCTTATGGAGAAGGTACTGGATCTTCAACTTGTGCTACTTCCGTTTCCTTCAAACTTGCAGTTTGAGATTGCTGTGGACAGAAGCATAACCTTACCTGTAGGCCTTGGGATGGGACTGTGTGACAAATGCATCCTGCAAAGCTAGGAATCAGTTGTGGATGGTCAAAGCGTAGCTGATTGTAGAGACAAAGGAGCATTCTTCTTGCCTTTTTCCGTTTCAAACGCTTACTTGCCTTAATCTGAAACTGAATACAAGATAACCTGTTGTATCTTCAGCCTCTCTAAGAGGAAGAGCAGGACAGGTATCTTAGAGCTGGTAAGATCTTGCTTTTGATAAGTTCAGTGTCTTCCCGATGTTATTTTCCATGTTGGCAAGTAGGCTGTGCTGAAGTATGTCCACTTCAACTGTAATGGCAAGTTACGGGTTTTAATGAATGCTTGACTGTGACTTCTGTTAAAACTGGGGAAGAGTGAGAAAATGGAGCAGGTGACTTTTAGCGGAACGCTTCCAGATGCAGTGTTGATTAAAGATCAAAAGTTATCTACGCATGATAGAGACCCGAGCAAAGATCTCGAACTTAACGGTGTGTAAACATGAGGCTCATGTTGCATAGTAGCAGGAAGCTATATTCCTGTGACGGTGTGCTGGGTCACAGGTCTTGTTTTGACAGGGCAAGTCTTGTCTGGATATATGCAGCATCGATGCTGGCAGAGATAAGTGAGTGTTGGACGATTGTATGCAGTGATAGTGGTATCAGTGCTATACTGGTCAATATGACAATTTTAATACAATGGTTATGTGTCTGTAAATAATGAGGAAAAACTTGTTGGAAAATAGTTGTCTTCTTAGTTTGGTCACCTCCAGTAGACTTCATAATTGTCTCTTTAAAAGAATAATATACCAACATTTTGTAATTCTAAATGGTTTTGTAGCATGATGACAAACTATTTTAGCTCTCTGCATCCAAATTTAGGCCTTGAATTATTTTGTGAAGGTTTGTTGTTGATGGTTTTTCTAAATAGAACAAACACTATGAGGCTTCCACAGTATCAAACTAACTTTTCTGTGCAATATAATGAAGCATTATCAGCAAAATTTTTGTCTGTGTTAAGATGGGTAGATAGAGACTAGAGTTGAAGCAAGATCCTGTGAACCAATTGGGTTTTGGAGAAACTTTGAAGTCGGATAATCCCTTGCAGAGGAGGGGAGGTGGGAGGGAAAAGGAGGAAAGAAAGAGCAGTGTTTCTGGAAAACTTCCATTGGTTCTATCCTTGCAGATAAGATCCTTAATAAGCTTGATTTGCCCCGGCAGCTTTTAAGTAGAGCGAGGATACTTGTATAGCTGTTCCAACTGTACCCTTTTCAAGATGCTTGAGGATCTAACTCAGTCTATGCTTTCCAACTTAAACATTCCAAAAATGTGTAGGAGACTCTTTTTTTATCTGTATTCACTACTAGAAGATGAAACATTTCTTTCCCCCCATATACAAAAGCACTTGCTAATTAATATGGTAATAGAAGATGTCCTTATCAAGTAATTTGCAAATGTAAAATTTCTGCTCTGTAAGAAAGCAAAAGGATTAATATTGCAATAGAGTTGTGATATTAGTGTGATACGAAAAACAAAATTATTACTCTACCAAAAATGTTTGGGTTTTTAAAGTTGTAACAATATTTCGTGTTCTCTATATTAACTTCTCTACGCTGTTTTTCTATGCTGATAAACACAGGGGAGGCTTTTTAAATTGCTGGTCAAACTCATGGGGTCTAGCTGAACTCCGCCCCCCCCCCCCCCCGCCATCTCCAACCCAGTGTTCCTCTCAGCAGTGGTGCTGATCTGCAGGGGAAGGGTCTCTAGCTTGTTTCCACATTCAGCAGAAGTGTATCAAAGACTTAATTGTAATAACCTCTGGAAAATAAAGTTGTAAGTAGGATATTGCCCTAGATTATCTGGGGGTTGTGCATTGAGCGCTAGCACTTTTTTAGAGGACCTCTTTTCTCCAGGTTATTAGTCCTTATGACTTTGAGGAGCATTAGATCTGGCTGATGCTATGTGACAAATCTGTAATCTGCCTTTACCTTTTAAGAAAGGAGAGTGTGTGTGTGTGTGTGCAAAGCCATTCCAGGTTTTCCTGTAGCCATGAGAGCGTCAGTCTAACTAGCTGTGATCGAGGACTGACAGATCCAGTGATCTAGGCAGGAAGTTGTGTTTGGACCTTATGATCCTATTTGCCTGTTACTCTGCCCTTCTAGGTTCAATAAGAGCAAGTGTTGCTTGATTGCACCCTCCTGCCCCCTTGGAAACTCCCCTGCATAAAACTTTTTTCTAAGTTCCTCTTACAAAGACCTCTGAGAAGAATTTCTCACCCTACCCCAGAGTGTTAGCAGGGGTACAGCTCGCAGTATAAACAAAAGTCCAAACATCTATTTGAGGGTGTGGAAACTACCTAATTGTAAATTTCAGGACTCCGTTCCACCTTTCGCAGTGGCACTGCAGTGAGGTGATGCTCCGGCCAGTATGCTGAACTTGAGCGTAGGTGGTATATGTGTGTGCCCTGTATGGATGCTTAAAAATAAAGTGCCTGCTCTCCAAATGCTGGGCCATCTGTCTACTCACTATCAATATATTTTGGGCACACGTCCTCTACACAAATACTTGGGGAGAGAGTGGGTGTTTCATAGGTGAAGCACTGACCTCGAGGTTGAATGGCCTTCTCAAAATAATAAAAAAACCCCCAACCTACGCAACCAAAGGCATTCTTAACCTTAGTGCTGACAAGCAATAGCTCTAGTCCCTCCCAAATTCCTGTGCATGTTCTCTTCCCTGTTGTTCTAGATTCCCTCAAGTGTTCTTTATTCAAAGTGTTTCTTTAAATTCCTGCTGTTCAAATCCAAGAAGATGTCCTTTCTCACTGATGAAGTGACTTACCTGAGGTACATTAAATAGTTCATCTAGAATCAGATACATTATGTCAACTTACGTTAAAAGAGGTAAATTCTGCCTTTATGTCCAGAAGAGGTAAAGCTTTCACTAACTGTTAGCTTCAGTTAGAGAGAGAACAAATAGTACTTTTTTTACGATCAACTTTATTCTAGAGACATGTAAAAATTGTTGTCATAGTGACAAACCAATCTACATAATTTAAGGTGCTAGAATTTAAACGACTTGTCAGATAGATAATCCAGAATCACAGCTTCTATAAATGAATGCACTAATATGTTAAATGTTGAACATGTTTGGCCCTACCATATAACTCTAGAAGTGCAAAGTAAACACTCCCTTGTTTTAAAAGAAACAAATAAAAAACCCCAACCCTAAAACTGGAAACTCAAATCCGCTTTTGACCTCTAGCTAGTAAATGCAGTCACATAGTGTAGCGGAGGAAATGCCTGACATTCTAGCCATCTGAGCTGGGGCTTCCAGCTCTTTGGCACACTTGCATGTGTAGGTCAGATCTTTTTTTTTTTTCTTAGTTGTCATTGCAGACTTCTTGTAGAAGTGGACAGGGGACAGAATAATGCCAGAAGCAGCAAGTTTCATCTTTCTGCTTGTGTCTTTCTGTAATATCTATTTATTGCTTTAGGAGAGTTTTAAACACAAGTTCCTAATCTCTTGTACATTTTTAGAAACGAGGTTAGATGATGGGTATCATGATTTTACAACTTCAGTAAAAATACTGTATTTTGAAAAGCCAATCTGAATGCTTCTGAAGATGACCACATCAAAACTGTCCAATAAACTTGTGACTGATATACTATACTGGAATGCTGGATAGGAAACAAGAAATAATTTAAGGCTGTTAAACACAATTTTCTAATTATTATGCTGTTATAGTTTGGGCAGTGTGAGTATTCCTTACCTGGGTAGATCACATGTGACAAAACTAAAATAGCAATCTCAGTGCTGCTGCTTTTCAAAAGCCTCATAGTCTGTACTAACTCACCAGCCGTACAGTTAGAACATATAATTTAGTCTGCGTCAGTGTTCCAAGCATCCAGTCCTTACCTGCCCTCTGTGTGCAAGCCACTGCTCTCAGCTTCCAGCTTGCAGTAATGGCATACCTTCTGCCGGGGCTTTGGTGTCCTGCAGTACAAGCAGACTGGACAGAAGGACAAACGCCTTGAGCCTGGAACTCACCTGCTAGAGCGACAGAAATATTGCGAGCTAAATCCTGCCTTCTTGAACTGGATCTGTCCCTGAACAGGATGCTAGCAGCTCCCAGAAGTCCTGAATGAGAGGAACAGAGTAAGGCAGGTCTCTTCATCCTGTCTTTCCGAAAACCTGCAATGAGAAAGAAATACCTATCTTTTTCCCACCCCCACGCCCGCCCACCC